>QXEO01000039.1:76075-389408 GCA_007115705.1 Dactylis glomerata | reverse complement strand
CAGCGATCTGCAAAGTTTTGAAATCTGTATGTTACATAGTTTGAGAGATATAAAAAGACAATTCAAAAAGTAGGGAGTGTAGGTGAGACCCTGCTTAGACAAAACTTTTCCATTCAAATTTTTGGTATTTAAAAAGTCATTGCATGGTATTCGACAGAATGCTCACTGGATTGCAAGAACATTGTTGGTAAAAAAATGCCAAAAATACTGTACCTACTAGATGTTCGGCAGAAGGATAACTATGCTTGAATATATCATAAACACATACAAGATGGAAAACTAAGTCCGTAAACCAAAACCCTAAAAGGCGTCATGGGCGGAGTAACTTCATTTTTCGGAAATATTATATCTAAAAAGTCGATGCATGCAAGGTGTTTGACAGAGAGATCGGTGGATTGCAAGAACATAAACAGACAGGAGATCAATATATATATAACAGAATACTGAATCTAGTTACTCTTACTTGTGCATCGGTATCATATGGCCACGAGGATTCGTCGGCGTGGAGCAGGCCCGGCGCATCAAGCGGTAGATTCGGGGTCCCTCGAATGGCACGACGCATGCCAACCATGCCGACAGCAAGGCGAGCAGCGCTTAAGATGTCGACCCGCTCGACATGTTCAACCGATGGGTAGTGGAGATCACCCCACCCCATGGATTCGTGGTAACGATCAGCAATGGGCTCTTTTGGAGTCGAACGCTGACGCTTCCCCCCCGGGGGTTCGTCCCACCCGACCCAGACATGACCTGTGCCGGCAAATGCGGGGCGGCGGCGACGTGATGGAAAGAGAAGTGGCGATGTGATGGAATGGAAATGAGAGGGGCGCAACGGTGTTGTGGAGAAGATGGAGAATGAGGCGATGAACTGCCTAGCACAGGGTAATAAGTGGAAGTTGGCGTTGGGAAGGGGAGGGGGGCGGCGGCGGCGGTTCACTATACAAGGAGTGGAAATAATATTTTATCTCTATCGTGGGCCCTCATTGCAGCAGGCTTCCTGCCCGCCAGTGCAATCCCCGTACAAGGCATGTACACGTAGTTCAAAAATTAGTTTGACGTCCATCTTTCTCCAACAAATTATGCCATGAAATTTGTATTTTAAAGTTTCAAAAAATTTCGAAACAAAATTCTTGTGATAGGCATTGTTGAATGCTATAAACCGGTACAAATCTCAATAGAAATACTTTATATTCTATTCTACACAAAAAAGATAAAAATCTGACATATTATATAGTGGATAGTACACGATTGAACACTATAAAATTTTATTAGATTTTAGGGATTTCTATTTTCGTGCCCTCAGGTCGTTAGTTGTACTCAGTTTTCTCCGGCTCGTTAGTTTTTCCTTAGTTTTCCCCAAGCCATTGTCTGAAACCCTCAGAAGGAGCTCGGACGGGAGGATTCCCGTTTAGTTGACCGTTTCCGTGCTGACGTGTGGGGCCGCGTCGTGTGGGGCCGCGTCGCGTGGGGCTGGTAGAAAGGGACCGCGTGGGACAGGACGAGACCTCGTTTGGTTGATGTGAGAGCTCGGTTCTGTCTCTCTCGGGCCAAATTGGCATTGCCTTTTCAGAGCGCCTTTTCTGAGCGCCTTTTCCCTCTCCTCTGTAACAGTTCTCTCTCTTTTCACCAAATTAGTATCAAATCTAGAGAAGCTCTATTTCTGTCTTTCTTCAATGATTGTTACCTTTTGGCCCTCGTTTTTTGCCCAATATGGTAACAAATCTAGTAGCAACTCTAGAAGTTAGTATAGGATAAATTCACAGCAGTATAATAAATCTAGAAAACTAAGTATAGTACATAAACTGCATACAGTAGCCAAAAGCAGCCAATAACGATGTTAATGTTCACGACAAACTAAGTTGAAAATAATACAAGACGCAATGTATGCCCAACATGAAGATTAGGATACCCCAGGATGAATGAATCTGTTCTTCATTCATCATATATATATTCGTCGCTCCATTTTCTGGTCCAAAAGAAATATTCATTGAACTCCTTCCGTCTGCAGTGTGCAGCCAATACATCTCCAAACGGTATGGCCTTTGTTCATCTTTCAGACCGTACTTTCCTAATCTATCCACACGTAGTGGCCACTCATCCCAGGCGTTCATATCATCAAAGTACTCTCTGATATAACCCAAATCCGCGTAGTAGATGCAGCCAAGTCGAAGTGTCGGGTGCACTCTGGTGTCGACGGAGATACACCGGACATGATGGATGAAGAAGGCACGACTGCTAATGTTACTGACGGCATGGAGAGAGCGGCTCTCAGTGTCCACATGGTACACCAATGTTTGACCTTCCTCCAAACGACCGCCCAACAACACAAGCAGCAGATCACCATCCGACTTCACAAGGTAGAACTTGTCATTTCCAAGTTCTGGAAATGAAAATAGTGTCTCCATGTTGACATTGCTCGCGCCCTGCTCCAACTGGACATTGTTGGTGCACACTAATGTTCCGAACTCAAAATTGTTCACAGCTAGTGCATAGAATTCACCATTGAACGTGGTAATGCAACGCATAGAATGGTGCTCGATCGAAAATCTTCCTTCTCCCCAATCTTCATCTATACCCTTAGTTGGAGTGCTCTCATCGACCCAAGCAATTTCCGCCGGGTAATATGTGGAAATGAAGAGCATAGTCAGGGACTTCATTACAGTGACTGACTCCAGAATAACAGATGGCATCTGCGCCTCAAATATAGTGTTCGATGTCTTTGGTGGGTTCAGAAGTCGTATCTTGTGCGGCTGGTTCTTCTGGGCAAGCACGATGATGCCACGGCAAAAGCTGACGAAGTAGTATCTAAAATATGGGATTGATGAAGATAACATTCAGCACTAAGATGTTTATGATTGAAAATAAAAGGATTAACTATATAGATATGGAGGAATTTAAACCTTGCATGAACTTCTGTTAGATCGATGGTGACATAGCGGGATGTGCGGAGGTGGAGGAAGGAGAACTCAGCGGCGCGTGGAAGGGCGTGCTCTACCATGATCCATTCATGCAGGTGCACGTTGGGCTCAGGTAAATCTGAGCGCCAATTAGTACAAACTTGCCTCAAAGTAGAGTAGGTGTCCATGTACTCCTCGTTCGCCAGTAAGCAGGCGCCGATCTTGTGAAGTGGTCCGTCAGCCCTGAGAGAGGCCCAGTTCACGGAGGCGCCGCGCCTGGATGCGCCGCCCTCGGAGGCGACGGGCTCGGTGGCGACGGGCTCGGATGCGACGGGCTCGGCGGCGACGGGCTTGGATGCGACGGGCTCGGAGGCGATGGGATCGGGGGCGACGGCCGCCGGCGCATTCTTCTTCTCCATCGCCGGCAGGGGAGCGCGCGTAGGGCGGCTGGGGTTTTTTGGAGAAGGTGATGGGACGTGAGAGGCGTGGTTGCGTGCGTGAGTTATAATGAGACTGTGTGCAGAGGGAGGGAGAGAGGGGCTCTGTACTGGCAATGTGACGGTTCGTCTCAGCAGTTGACGTTTGGTCTCAACACGCGCACCGCGCGGCTAACCGCTGCTCACCGCGACACGCGTCCGTGGGACTGCACGTCAGCACCGTTACGTGTACTCAGTTCTACCCTCTAGTCTTACACTGGAAAAATATCTGTACTCAGTTTTTCCCTCGAGTACTAATACTGGCTAGTGCAATATACTCAGTTTTACCCTCAAGTGGCTGGTCAACAGAGAGTCAACAAATGGGATTAAGCTATCTAATTGAGTCATTTCATGCGCAAAAAAATTCAAAAAAATAAAATCATAGTGCCTCCTACTCATGGAGTCTTGTTACGCGACCTGCCACGTAGACAATCATATATAAATCAAATTTTAACACAAATGGCCACTTCTCAAATCACTACTAGCTATGAAGGTTTATGGCTTTCCACTCAAACCCCTTCTCAAAACATCTATACCGAAAACATAGTTTGTCTGAATGAGGCCATAATTTTTACACTCATGTATATTTGAATTGCTAATACTTTGAGGTAGGCAAACCTGGGTTTCATTGTACAAATGTGTTTTTTCTTTTTCTAAATCTCTTATTTAAATTCCTTAGCCTATTTACTATTTACTTACCCTTGTATCCTTGATACTACTCAGTTTTACCCTCTCCCTTCTCACAGAAGCCCAAACTTGGCCTGATTGGTCGAGCTGTTGTCACACGGATCGTGCCCACCTACCGTCGATCCTATGATCTAACGGGCAGGATCGTGCCACCCTCTCTCTATCTGTCGGTGGCAAACTACTACCCCTCTATGTATGCTAAATGACGAGTTTGCCACCGGATTCAACAGTTGGGTAATCACTGATTTCTTGTAGGCATTACGTGTCATGGTAAAATGATAAACTATCATGAATTTCCATTTCTTATAGGCTTTTACTTTTCACGGTAAAATGATGAACTATCACGAATTTCCATTTCTTTTTAGGCATTACTTTTCACGGTAAATGATAAACTATCACGAATTTCTATTTCTTGTAGGCATTACTTTTCACGTTGAAATGATAAACTATCACGAATTTCCATTTCTTGTAGGCTTTACTTTTCAAGGTAAATGATGAACTATCATGAATTTCCATTTCTTTTAGGCATTACTTTTCACGGTAAAATGATAAACTATCACGATTTTCCATTTCTTTTAGCATGACTTTTTGTTGAGATATAACCACCCCACAACGGTCATCTCCTCCTTAATTTATTGTGTAAACCCCACAACGGTCATCTCTACCTTAATTTATGGTGTAAACCCCACAACGGTCATCTCTCCCTTATAAACCCCACAACGGCCATCCCTCATGTTAATAGGTTCTGCCTCTCTCTTCTTCGTTTCTGCCTCTCTCTTCTTCGTTCACATACACTTGATCCATTGCCATGGCGTCCACGTCTCGGACGCCGACCGAAAGGGGAAGGGGAAGGGGAAGGGGCGGCCGGGGTGGTGGATCATCATCATTGCCACCACCACCGTCAACACTGCCATTGATCATAGAGGAGTTCTTCATCACCATCTATAAAGACCATTTGGCCAAGAAGGTACGTACGCGCTCCCATATATATGATGCATGTGATTAATTATGTGCATGTTCTAAAAAACCTTTAATTTCAAACGATCGGTGCTCGATCTCTTTGTAGGCATTCCCACAAAAGTTTGTGGACTATCTTGACGGCCAGGAGCCCGCAAAGGTGTATCTGCGAGCAGCTGACTGCGGTCCTCGTCTCTGGACCGTGGAGGTCCTATTTGACGGACAAGGCCGGATGTACCTCGACAAGGGCTGGGTGAATTTCACCATCGCGCACGGTGTGGATTTTGGCTGCTTCCTACACTTCTAATATGAAGGCAATTATGTGCTCACAGTGAAGGTGTTCGACGGAACAACGTGCAGGAAGTACTACTACACGGACGACGAAGATACTGACGATGAAAGCGACGACGACGTGAAGCCATGCATCTAAGGGGATTATGACCAAGAATATATATGTAGCTTCATATGCATCGATTAATAGATCTAGCTATTTTCTATATATTATGCATGTAAAAATAATAGGGAATCGCAATTTCCACTATGATTCGAGCACCACAGCCTCCAAACGATGCCGATGCCGATATTGGCATGGTCAGAACGGCTATGCATGCTCGCTGCCACTGCTAGGTCACCGTCGGGATGCACCCTCAATCCCATCCCCTCATTCGATCACTGACACACCAGAGATACCGCCGAGGCCAATGACGAACGTACATGCTGATGCCAATGCCGAACATGCACGCCGCTGTGGGCACGGCCACGCCGCCCCGCTATGCTGGACGCCACAGACCACCGCGAGGTCTTTCTCTTCGCCACCACACTCTCCTAGCACCCATCTATACACGCCAGAAAGGAGAGACGCTAGTTTTCTATACATTGCTCGTGTTCGTATCAAATACCGTCAGTCAAAGTGTTGAGGTCGTCGTCGATGTCCTCGACCATTTCTTCTCTTCTTTGCATGGTTAAACGCGTCTAGTTCATATCTATCTAATGCGTCTGGTCTCGCCTCATGCAGTTCTTTGTGGACGTCGATCTCATCTCGGCACCCCACAGGCCACCTCCTCCGTGCCATCGCTGTAGAGCTCTGTTTAAAAATCTAATCCTACCCGTGTATTGCCCCTTGTATCAGCGTCTTGGCCCCACTTGTCATTCGATATACCGAAGCCCCACTCGTCCGCGTTTTGGTCAGGGATACGGCGATGCTTACGGTCAAACAAAGATGGATGCTCTGACGTGTCTTTGCGGGCTCTACGTGGCCCCACTAGTCAGCAGTTAACGGACAAAGGTGTTGAAACCGTCGGGCAACCGGCCGTTCCAGCACTGGTGACGGTTTCAGACAAGGGCTTGGACAAAACTGAGGAAAAACTAAGGAGCTAGGGAAAATTGAGTACAACAAAGAACCCGAGGGCACGAAAATAGAAATCCCTAGATTTTATTATATTTGTGTAGCCTAGAATATAAAGAATTTCATATTGAAATTAGTACCGGTTTGTAGCATTCAACATTGCCTATCACAAAAAAAGACAAATTCCTAAGAAAAAGATGTACTTTCTTACTACTATTTTAATACTATTTACATTCACAAATGTATCTTCTTATATCTTCCAAAATTCAACATATCTTTGTATGTATTTAACGCTAATTTTTTTGAAAACATAGAAGTTTGAGAATTTGAACTTTTAAAAATTCTGAAAGTGTATGGAGCATCGGTGCCCATTTGCACCAAATCCCTTGTCGAATCCAATGATACAGCTTTTATGAACTTTTCAAAATTCTGAAAGTGTTGGGAGTATATCATTTTACAAGGTGCACACGACGGGCGCTCTGACTTGCGAAGCATGACTTGAGAGTCATTGACAGATGGGTCCCCCATGTGATGGGGCCTGCGTGCAGTGAGGGCAAGTCAGAGACAAGTTAGAGTGGGCAAGTGATGACCCACAAGTATAGGGGGTGTATCGTAGTACTTTCGATAAATAAGAGTGTCGAACCCAACGAGGAGCAGAAGGTGTTGATGAGTGGTTTTGATCAAGGATTCACTGCAAATACTAGCAAACGGGTTTTTAGGGGTATTTGGCAATACAAGTAAATAAAGTGCGAGTAAATAAAAGACAGTAGTAATAATTGCAGCAAGTGGCCCAATCCTTTCTTCAGCAAAGGACAAGCCGGTTGTGTAACTTATAATAACCAAACGTTCTCGAGGACACACGGGAGTTTCTGTCAAGAGCTTTCGCTTCATACCGCTAATAGTCTTTATTGGTTTGATAGGTGTTATGGGGGTGAACCTGTGCTAGCGCACTACCCTTACTAGGATAAATACACACTTGTGATTATACCCCTTGCAAGCATCCGCAAATACAAGATAGTAATTAAGATAAATCTAACCACAGCCTTAAACTCTAAGATCCTACGCTCCCTGGTGCAATGGTTTCCCAACGGAGGTTTAGGTTTCTGTCACTCCAGCAACCCCACAATTGGTAGCCAAATACACAATGCATCTCACTAGGCCCATAAATGGTGAAGTATCATGTAGTCGACGTTCACATGACACCACTAGTGAAATAACACCACAACATTATCAAACCATTAAATATTTCTCAACAATAATTCACTACTAACATCTTGACTTCTCCCATGTCCTCAAGAACTAAACGAACTACTCACAAGACATCATATGGATCATGATCAGAGGTGAAATAATGGTAAATAACAATCTGAATATAAACCTTAATTCAACGGTTCCACTCAATAGCATCAACTACGAGAGTAATCAACACCGAGAAAGTTTCCCCTATGAATATAACAAGATCCAAATCAAGATGTTACAGCGGGATGGCGTGGTGATGGTGGAGATGAAGGTGCTGGTGATGGAGATGATGATCCCGATGAAGTCCGGTGCGATGGTGATGACGATGGCGACGATCTCCCCTCTCCGAGAAGGAATTTCCCCGGCAGATTTCTTCCTGCCGGAGAGCTTTTCTCTCTCTGGTGTTTTCCACCCCGCAGAGGCGGCTGTGTCTCTCTCTGAGCCCTCCCTTGACTTAGGTTTTTGGGGACGATGAAGTACGCGAAGGGGCGAGACCAGAAGTGGGCCAGGGTGGCCTCACACAGGGCCGGCGCGGCCAGGGGTCAGGCCGCGCCTCCTGTGCGTGAGGCCGCCCCCTGGCTCCTCTCTCCTTCTCCTTCTGGCTTCCGTAGTCTTTTGGTAAAATAGATTTTTCTGGTATTTTTCTAGAATTTTCCTGATCTTCCAAAATATGGTGTCTTGACGGTCCTTTTCCAACAGAATCCTGACTCCGGCAGCAAATCCTCCAATGATCATCAAACATGTAGAAGCAGAGGAAATAACATAAGTATCATATCCAAATATGAAATATATCAATGAATAACAGTAAATTATGATACAAAATAGTGATGCAATATGGACGTATCAACCCCCCCAAGCTTAGACCTCGCTTGTCTCCAAGCGAAAACTAAACTCGGTAAACATGACCACAAGTTTATGGAGTGAAGTGTCGATAATCAAAATACGGACAAGAAGCATCACATTCACCAAAGGCACAAGTTGTAATAGACAGCAACTTCCCTTTACATAATATAGACTTGCAATAAGTAAAGGGAATCACATATAAAGATGCACAAAGTAAACTATAATTGGTGATGGCAAACTTTAGTTCTTGGTCGGAGAACAATGAACAACTATACTAGCCTTTTGAATGGAGCCTTTTTTTTAAACAAAGCTAATATAGCAAAAACCATATGCTCAACGAAACAACATTTTTGCATTCATAGAAAGCTTTCAAAGATATATTCCTTCAGACAAAAGCATTGTACAAAACAAGGAAGATAGTAAACATGATTAAACGGATCAACATATGGATGAGTGAAATATAACAACTCAAATGCTTGCTTGAGATAGAGGGGAATAGGTTGACTCAACATAAAAGTAAAAGATAGGCCCTTCGCAGAGGGAAGCAGGGATTAAACATGTGCTAGAGCTTTTCATTTGTAAAACAGAGGTAAAAATTGTTTTGAGAGGTGGTTGCTTTTGTCAACGACTAGCAACGGAGTTCTTGATATCTTCCATACTAAACAAGTGAGAGCGGTTCCGAAATGTTTGATTAATTGGCACTATGGTGCTCTTTTATAGCTTTGCACTCCTCCCCACCTTTTTCCTTTCTCAAACCATGGCTAACCGATTCCATCGGGTGCCGACCAACTTTCACATACCATGGAGGAGTGCTTCTTTTTCCTTTCTATTTGAGATTATAATGGTCTGACCAGCTCCCTTGCAAAATTAATGACGAGCAGATGAAGCTGCCTAGTCGAGGGGTACTTAATTTAGTATGGAAGATAACAAACCCATCCACTACGTCCTCATGAGCTAAAAATAGTGGCACGAAATGAGAAGTGTTTGAAGGTTTTTGAAAGGTAGCACATGAAAAATTTACTTGGAATGGCTTAAAATACCATGCATAGGAATTTATAGTGGACTCTTTGGAAGTGACTTGGCTTTGGGATTTGGATGCACGAGAAGTATTCCCTCTCAGTACAGGTCTTTGGCTAGCAAGGCTGGGTAGCAAGCATAAGAATTGCATGAAACAAACAAACATACATATAATAAGAACAATCATGCAAACTCCCTTGAAGGTACAATGATTTTAACTTTGAGAATAACAATGCTTATAAGCCAAACATAAGGGAAAACTGAAGTGATGTAGCTACAAACACTTCTTTATTTTTTTCTACTCAAACCTCAAGGTAATGCTGCTACTGACCAAGCTAAGTTTGCCAAAACCAACTAAATTTACTCATGCTCCCAAAGTGATACCAGTACCAATCAATAAGACTAATCATATAAGAAACTTTGCAAACTGAAATAAAGTGTGCGGAAAGTAAACGATAGAACTTCTCACTAATATTTCATTACCGCAACTCACACCAAAGGATACATAGATAACCAACTAAGGAGGATACTTCCACACTGCAAACTATTCTATAGGATAATTTCTCTATTCATGATATGACTCTACTTGAAAAGTAAATGAGTAAAAAGGTAATGATGTGATACCGCGGCACTCCCCAAGCTTGGAACAAGCCAAGGGGATGCCTATACCGATGACGAATTATTCCTTTGGCGGTGGCGGTGGATAATCTTTAATAAGCTTCTCAATCAAATCTTTCAGATCATCAATCTTGTGACTGAGGTTACGAATCATCTCAGAATTGTGCTCAACACGGTTCATGAACCTGTCAGCAAGAGAATCCCAGCTCTTGGAATTATTTCCCCATCCTTCCTCATTCTTGGAACTTTCTTTTCCTGCACTGTTAGAACGATCTATATCCCAACCAGAGGGTAATCGCGACCTAGGCACCCTTTGAAACTGATGTTCATGTATTAGAGTATGGAAAGGATTGTTGCCTGACGGAGATGTCCATGGAGCTAAGGTGTGACGCGGCACACCCCCTCCGGTCCTTATGCGTGCACTCTTCTTGAACTTGTCATGATCTGTCACCACCCCTATGCTGGCAATCATGGTGTTTGGCCTTGAACTTTGATCTTCCTCCTCGTCTTCACTTTCAACCTCTTCTTTCAGCCGAAAGTTTTTGGTGTCATCTTCTGGAGGTGTCTTCTCCTTGTCATCGCTTGAAGAGGCCATGGCTCCCCCAAGCTTAAGATCAACTCCTGACAGAAATAGCTCGAAACAAAACACGATGAGAAAACGATATACAGACCTCGGGGACTCCGGGGGGTTAAATAGGCGAAAATTATACATCGAAACGAAATCACGGGAGGAAACCGGGACGGAAACGAGTTCCGGTGTGCTCTCACACCAGGGCGGCGCGGCCAGAGGTGGGCCCATGCCCCCTGTGTGTGAGGAGCACACGGACTCCTTTTCCTGCCCGTTTTCGTCTCGTGATTTTTCTTATTTAGTAAAAATAGCAAAAATAATAAAGTAAGAGTTTTTCGCGAACCTTTTCTGACTAGAACTGTTACCTATTCAAAAACGAACTCTGCAGGTACCTGCAATTTGTCTTGGATGAATTCTTCTGGAGAAACTGTTTCAATTACATCAACATCTTCATTATAAGAATCTCCAGAAATATAATGTTTGAGTCTTTGCCCATTCACCACTTGTGTAGAGTCATCTTTCAATGAAGCAATCTTAATGGCACCTGAGCGGTACACTTCCACAATAACATATGGTCCTTCCCATTTAGAGAGTAATATTCCTGCAAAAAATCTGAGACGAGACCTATACAATAGAACTTTCCAACCAACATGAAAATCTCTTTTAAGGATTCTCTTATCATGCCATTGCTTGACTTTCTCTTTGAAAAGTCTGGCATTCTCATACGCTTCGTTTCTCCACTCGTCTAGAGAACTCAAATCTAACAACCTTTTTCTTACCGGCTAGTTTAAAATCTCTATTAAGCTCTCTCACTGCCCAAAAAGCTTTGTGTTCTAATTTTAAGGGCAAGTGACACGCTTTTCCATAAACCATCTTATAAGGAGACATACCCATGGGGTTCTTATAAGCAGTTCTATAAGCCCATAAAGCATCGTTTAACTTACTAGCCCAATTTTTCCTAGATCTATTGACAGTCTTCTGAAAGATAGACTTGATCTCTCTATTTGAAAGCTCTACCTGCCCACTAGTTTGGGAATGATAAGCAGAAGCTATTCTATGATTAACATCATATTTAGCAAGAGTTTTTCTAAAACCACCGTGAATAAAATGAGAACCTCCGTCAGTCATAAGATATCTAGGCACACCAAACCTAGGAAAAATAACATCCTTAAGCATTTTTAACGAGGTCTCACTATCGGCACTCTTTGTAGGTATGGCTTCTACCCATTTAGTAACATAATCAACAGCAACAAGTATGTGGGTATAGCCTTTTGAAGGAGGAAAAGGACCCATAAAGTCAAATCCCCAACAATCAAATGGTTCAATAACAAGAGTGTAACTCATAGGCATTTCATTGCGTCTAGAAATATTACCAACTCTTTGACATTCATCACAAGATAAAACATACCTTCTGGCATCTTTAAAGAGGGTTGGCCAATAAAAACCTGATTGTAGAACCTTTTGCGCGGTTCTATCTCCAACATGATGTCCTCCATAAGCGCTGCCATGGCACTTTCTCAATATTTCTTGTTGCTCATATTCTGGTACACATCTTCGCATAATACCATCAACTCCTTCTTTATATAAGTGTGGGTCATCCCAAAAATAATGCCTCAAATCATAGAAGAATTTTCTTCTTTGCTGAGCTGTAAAGGTTGGAGGCAAATACTTGGAAACAATAAAGTTAGCATAATCAGCATACCAAGGAAGGTCTCACGAAGTTACATTAATAGCAGCTAACTGTTCATTTGGAAAACTGTCATTAACAGGAATAGGATCAAAAGAAATGTTTTTCAATCTAGACAAATTGTCAGCCACAGGATTTTCAGCACCTTTCCTACCTACGATATGCAAATCAAATTCTTGTAAAAGCAACACCCATCTAATAAGCCTAGGCTTAGCATCCTTCTTAGTCATAAGATATCTAATAGCAGCATGATCAGTATGAATAGTAACTTTAGAATCAACAATGTAAGATCTAAACTTATCACATGCAAAAACAACAGCAAGAAACTCTTTCTCAGTAGTAGCATAATTCTTCTGAGCAGCATCAAGAGTCTTACTAGCATAATGAATAACATTCAACTTATTATCTACGCGCTGTCCAAGAACAGCACCAACAGCAAAATCACTAGCATCACACATAATTTCAAAAGGTAAATTCCAATCAGGTGGTTGAACAATAGGAGCAGTAGTTAAAGCCTTCTTAAGAGTTTCAAAAGCTTCCTTACAATCATCATCAAAAACAAATGGTACATCTTTTTGAAGAAGATTAGTAAGAGGCTTTGAAATCTTAGAGAAATCTTTAATAAACCTCCTATAGAAACCAGCATGACCAAGAATACTACGAATATCTTTAACATCTCTGGGACAAGGCATTTTCTCAATTGCCTCCACTTTTGCTCTGTCAACTTCAATTCCTCTTTCAGAAATTTTATGTCCAAGGACAATTCCTTCATTCACCATAAAGTGGCATTTCTCCCAATTAAGAACAAGGTTAGTTTCTTCGCATCTCTGCAAAACTTTATCAAGGTTGTGCAAACAATTATCAAAAGAAGTTCCATAGACGGAGAAATCGTCCATGAAGACCTCCACAATTTCTTCACAAAAGCCATGAAAAATAGCAGACATGCATCTTTGAAAAGTAGCAGGAGCATTGCATAAACCAAACGGCATACGTCTATAAGCATAAGTTCCATAAGGACAAGTAAAAGTGGTTTTCTCTTGATCTTCCTTTTTAACAGCAATTTGAGAAAAACCAGAATAACCATCAAGGAAACAAAAATGAGTTTTCTTAGATAACCTTTCTAGCATCTGATCTATAAACGGTAAAGGATAATGATCTTTCTTAGTAACTTTGTTTACCTTCCTATAATCAATGCGCATCCTATAACCAACTACTACCCTTTGAGGAATAAGCTCGTTATTCTCATTAGGCACAACAGTCATACCTCCTTTCTTAGGAACACAATGAACAGGACTAACCCATCTACTATCAGCAATAGGATAAATAATACCAGCATCAAGGAGCTTTAATACCTCATTTCTTACCACATCCTTCATCTTGGGAATTAGGCGGCGTTGATGCTCCATGACTGGCTTCGCATCTTTCTCCATATTAATGGCATGCTGACATAAAGTGGGAGAAATCCCTTTTAAATCATCAAGAGTATATCCCATAGCCCCTCGGTGTTTCCTCAATATCTCCAATAATCTTTCTTCTTCCTTTCCTGAAAGTTTAGAGCTAATAATAACAGGATATATTTTCTTATCATCTATATAAGCATATTTAAGATTATTAGGCAAAGGCTTTAATTCGAAAACAGGATCTTCCTTAGGCGGCAAAGTGGTACCAAGATCCTCCACGGGTAGATTATGCTTGATTAATGGTGGTTGACGAAGAAGAATATCGTCAATCTCTTCTCTTTCCTTGCTGAAAACATCACTTTCGTGATCTTCCATGAATTGCTGCAAGGCATTATCAGGAGCAAGCGCAATAGAAGCAAGCTGTTCAACTCGAAAATTTTCATTAGGCGTGTCATTTTCATAAGAAGTCTTAGCAAACTTGGAAAAATTAAACTCATAAGACTCTCCATTAAACTTAGTAAAAAAAATCTCCTTCTTACAATCTATCACGGCGCCACAAGTATTCAAAAAGGGTCTACCAAAAATAATAGGACAAGTTTTACTAGCCTCCTTACCAAGTACTAGAAAATCAGTAGGGTATTTAGTCTTACCGCAAAGAACTTCCACATCTCGAACAATACCAAGAGGCCAAATAGTCTCTCTGTTAGCAAGCTGAACAACCACATCAATATCTTCAAGTTCACAAGCGCCAATCTCATGCATAATTTCTTTGTAAAGCTCTAAAGGAATAGCACTTGCACTAGCACCAATATCACATAAACCATAATAGCAATGATCTCCAATCTTGACAGAAATAATAGGAACACTCATTTTCCTATGCTTTTTAGGATGTGAGAGAATGTTAGAAGCATCTTCACAAAAAAGAATATATTCATCCCCTACATCTTTAGTAACAAGGTCCTTCAATATGGCTACAGGAGACTTAATAGTAATTTGCTCATCAAGTTCTGCAGCTTTCTTAGTACTTTTATTAGACACACTTACCAAAGTAGAATACTTCTTTACCTTAGCAGGGAAAGGTGTCTTCTCAAAATAAGGTTCAGGCACAATGCTATCAACAGTACAAACTTCAGTAGCTGCAGCAGGAATATGACTAATAGAATCTTTATAAGGCGCATGATATTTGTTCCAATCTTTCTTTGGAACATCAAGATAAGAGGTAAAGGCCTTAAGACAATTAGCAAGTATTTGTGAATCAAGACCATAAGCAGTGCTAACACTATGATAGTCATCGGTTCCCACAAAAGATTTAATGCATTCATAATCATAGTTTATACCTGACTTCCTACCTTTGTCGTTTTCCCATCCTTCATCATTCTCTTGTATACGGTCAAGAAGTTTCCACTTAGCATCTTCTTTCATATGAGTAAATGATCCAAAGCAAGAAGCATCCAAATAATCCTTATCAGGAAGAGTAAGCCGCGCATAAAAATTATCAATAACAATATTATTGGGGAGCTCATGAATGGGGCATTTGAGCATTAGTAACTTCAATCTCCCCCACGCTTGGGCAATACTCTCTCCATCATGAGGCCAAAAATTATATATCCGATTACGATCTTTATGGATTTCACTTGGAGGATAAAACTTGGAATAAAAGAGAGGTACAATGTCCTCCCATGCTATAGATGGACCATCTTGGAGCAGTCGACTCCTCAGCTCTGCCTTTCAATGATAAAGAGAATAGCTTCTTCTTGACCTGGCTTGGTGAAATACCTGCACACCTGAACAACTCGCATAATTCATGTATAAATAATAAGTGATCACCTGGATGGACAGTTCCATTTCCTGAATAGCCGTTATCCATAATACGCCCAACAATTTTCATAGGTATTTTAAAAGGATCAATTTCAGCAGGTGGTGGCGGTGGTGGTTCATCCACATGCGCAGTAGTAGTAGAAGTGTTTCCAAATAGGAAACCAAATGGAGAGTTCTCCATAGCAGAGTAAAATAAAAATAAAAGACAAGAATAAAACAATACTCACAGTGACGGTTACCTTTACCAATTCCACTCTTCAATAGCGCTACACTCCCCGGCAACGGCGCCAGAAAATAGTCTTGATAACCCACAAGTATAGGGGGTGTATCGTAGTACTTTCGATAAATAAGAGTGTCGAACCCAACGAGGAGCAGAAGGTGTTGATGAGTGGTTTTGATCAAGGATTCACTGCAAATACTAGCAAACGGGTTTTCAGGGGTATTTGGCAATACAAGTAAATAAAGTGCGAGTGACAAGGGTATAGATAATAGAGCCCGTTAGTTGTGTATCCCTGAGGCCCGATAAGCTAGGCCCAATTGTAATGATAGTCGAATACGAGTTATTACCGTATGTCGATATTTGTAATCTGTATCGAACCCGAACCGATCCTCGAGACCTGGCCACCTATATATAGGGGCCAGGAGGGGACGGTGGAGGGCAGATTGAAAGCAAGCCAGGTTGAATACCCGAGTTTACTTTCGATATACACCTATCTCGACTAACTTTACCTTCGAGTTCATCCGACGCCCTATCTCCCCGATCCTAAGTCCTTCATCTAGGACATTTGTCGAGTTAACCCTCGTCAATTGGCGCCGACCGTGGGGACTCTGGGCGTTGGAATCATGAATTCGACGGCTTTTTCGCTTTTAGCCAACAGCAGTCCAGAAGTCGACGGAAGTCAAGAGGTGGAGCTAACAGTTGGAAGTTTGAGCATCTTCATCGGGCCATCGGGTTCCTCTCGCCTTTCGGATTCGACGAAACAAGGTCAAGATCCGTCGGCACAAGAACCCGAAACAACAGTAGTGATGGAGTATTCTGAAAGCTCTTCCAGCGAGGTAAACTCGCCGGTCAGCCTAGAAGAAGCGCAAAAAGGAAAGATCGCAGAAGGCGACGAAGAAAAAGAAAATCTCGACGTGGAAGTCCAACTCGACAATATCTCAGACAATTCAACAGATACATGGAAAACAGGGTTAGAGCTTTCTGAGGACAGCGACTCGATCTTTTCAAGCTTTAAAAGCAACATCGGCAAGCAGTGCCAAGTACTCGCCATTGTGGGCGACAACTCAGAAGAATTCGATGAAAATAACAACCCAGTGATAAACCCAGCAAATATCGACAGAGGAGCAAATCACCTAGCAGAAGGGCAAACAGCGGAAACCCTCACAGCCAGGGAGAAAATTCGACTATCAGTCGACGAATGGAAAATAATAAGAGAAGCCGTAGAACACGGCAAACCAATACCATCCAATTCCAGCAAAGATATGCTTTTTGGGTATCATTATGCCCTCAGGCAGCAAGCAAAGCAATTAGCGAAGGAAAAGGTAGAGATACAAAGAAGAAAAGATTCAGCCATCGCAGCCAGCGAAGCTGCCCGCAGAGCACGAAGCGACGCATCATACAGCAACGCAAGGAAAAATCGGCGACACGGCTCAAGGTATGATAACCTCGAGTACTCCGACAAACAAAGTATTTCCAAAAACCTCGACTCGTCCTTCCTATCGGTCGACGAGTAGGGAAACATCCTACCAAAAACTCCTGAAGCAGCACTAGTGGCAGCACAAGCATATCTACTTACAACTCGACCAAGTCCAGGAGATCCTAGGGAGCATATGCATAGAGCAGCACTAAATGGACTCAATATGGTGAGCCACAAGTTATCAGCAAAAGGAGAAGAAGCACATCACCACAAGGAAGCGCACAAAGCAAGATCACCTCGCCGTCACAATAGTCCTCGGCATAGAAGCAGCAAACGCCAGTCTCGATCACCATCACCAAAGCAGCACGGTGGAACTCGAAAGTCGCGATCCCCAAGGCGCGACTATGAAGACGACGAAAAAGAGATGGGGGCATCATGCTTTACCCGTAGGGTTCGCATCACTCCAGTACCTAAGGGATTCAAGTTACCTCATGATCAGCAAAAATACGACGGATCACAGGAACCACAGTCATGGCTCGCAGATTATTTACAAGCAGTCCAAATACTAGGAGGAACCAAAGAAACAGCAATGCAAAGCTTGCAGCTACACCTCACCGGCGCAGCAAGGTCATGGTTGAGTAAATTGGAGAAAGAATCCATTGGAAGCTGGGAAGACCTCACAAAGCAATTTACAAGCAACTTCAGGTCAACATACAAACGGCCAGCATCAATAGAAGAAGTCAAGGCGTGCGTACAGCAACGCGACGAAACGCTACGGGCATACATCCAAAGATGGAGCCTTATCAAAAATTCAGCAGTCGAAGTTTCGGACGAAAGAGCAATAGATGCGTTCATCCTCGGATTAAGGCGAAGAGACCTAGTCGAAGAGATGGGTAGAATTAAACCAAAAACAGTGTCAGATCTCATGGACACAGCAAACAGATTTGCGGATGGAGAAGATGCGTGCAACAACAAACGGACACGATCTCCAGAGGACGACAGAAGAAACAGATATGGAAGTCAAAGGAGACGATCCCGAAACTACGACACCTACGGCTCTCATAGCCAAGTCGCCGCAGGATACAAAGACAACAGTTATCAAGGAAACGATCGCAGAAGCTCGGGATATCGCAGCTACGGAAGAGAGGACTACAAAAAATTCCCATCAAGAGAATCCAGAGAGTACAACCCATCACCAGAAGATATGCTCAACGGACCTTGTCATATACACTCAGCGTTTGTCGACGGAAAGCGAGTATCAAGACACGCAATGAAAGACTGCACAACATTCTTAAAGCTGCAAGAAGCAGCAATCAATAAACAAACTGAAGCAAGGCGACAAGGATTCGAAGGAAGTAATAATCCCTCGACAAGCAAGCAAGGAAACAATGGAGCCCCCCAAGGGCAAGATCAGCAAAACAAGGAACACGACGACGACGACGAAGGGTACGTCCCATCAAAAGGGCACATCACGGCAATGATACAACCAGTGCCCAAGTCGAATAAAGAAGAAAAGAGTATTACTCGACAAGTCAATCTAGCAGTCATGTCGCCGCCAGCTACAACAGAATATTTGCATTGGTCAGAGCAACCAATTGAGTTTAATAGAGAGGACCACCCCATAACAGTACCTCGGCCAGGAAACGCGCCCTTGGTACTCAAAGCTCAAATCGGCGCGTATGATGTCGACAGAATATTCATGGATGCAGGGAGTGGAATTAACTTGATATACGCAAAAACACTCCGAGCAATGCATATATCACTCGAGTTTCTGACGCCAACAGACTGTTCCTTTCATGGAATCGTACCAGGAAGTGCCAATTACCCGCTGGGTCGAATAGCACTCAATGTTTGCTTTGGCAACCGACAAAACTACAGAAGGGAGAAACTAGACTTCGAAGTCATGGACTGGCCATCACAATATCACGCGATCCTCGGACGACCCGCATTTTCGTGATTCATGGCAGTACCTCACTACACGTACTTGGTACTTAAGATGCCAGGACCAAACGGAATAATCACAATAAAAGGAAGCTTTGAAGTTTCAGATCTCTGCGACAGGGAATTCCACAAGATGGCGCAAAATTTTGGCATAATAGCCAACCACGCAGAAAAGGCAAAGAGCGCGACTACAGAAGGCGTCAAACTACTCGAAGGATGCACCGCGGAGCCCGAAACGAAGAAGCCACGAACAGGAACATCAGGAGAAGACACAGGCGCAGAAGAGAAAGGGAAAGCCACGACGACATAAGCATCAAAAAAGGCGACAGAGTAGAACAATAAAGGCTGGAAAAGCCACGAGTTATTCCAGGGGCAATGCCCTCTAGATCCAGAACACAGGTCATAGGCCGGATCTCTTGGGTCACCCCATGTATCTTACATTACAAGTATAAATAAAGATAAACCGTTCCTCATATTTGAGTTTACGAGTCTCTCAAAAAGAAGATGCGGCAAACGCACGAACCATACAAATACGCCCTGAGAATAAAATTTCAGACATATAGTCGAGAAATAAAGAGTCTCTCGCGTTCCACGCACACCTTACAACATCGGGTTGTCAGAATCATCTACGCCTAAAGGATCTAAATAATGATACTCGCGGAAAAACGCAGCATCCGCCTCTAGAATCCTAGCTACAAGTCTTCGAGCAGGTTGAAGCGTGCTCTCCATATGAACCCGAAGGCTAGCTCCACCTGGAGCCAAACTTAGGGACATAGTGCTGTAATTCAACCTCGGTTGCCACTTCCGTATCCACCCAAGGGCAAAATTGGCACCAGCCACTAGGTTCAGCTCTATGAGCCTATGAATTCGCTGGCTAGACCGGAAAGCATCAAGAAGAAGTGGGAACGTTGCAGGCAAAGGATTACGGGGAAGCATGACGGAGTGCATAGTTGTAAGAGCCCGCCGGCAACCATCAACTGACTCGCCAATATGCTGGGCACGGTCTTGAAGCAATACAATGGCGCTCCGGCGTCGAGGATCAGACCACAGAGTCTCGTAGTCAGTCGATATCTTCTCCAAAGCAGCATTTCGCTCAGCAACTCGACGTTCTTCAGCAGCAAAATCCAAGCAAGTACCTACAATGCCAAATATATCACAAAAAGAAGTGCGCAAACAGCTAAAGAAGGAGTCGACAGGAAACTCACATCGCAATAGCTCACAAGCAGACTCGACAATACCAAGAATGAAAGATTCGCATTCCTCATTATGAGCAACCTTCGCTGTCAAGCGGGAGACCTTTTCTTCAAGTGAAGAGATTTTCTTCATATAGCCACTGGCCTGGCTACCCTTTTTAATAGCCATCTGCGCTTGGCGTTTAGCCAAGGATAGGCGAGTCTCAAGGTCGGCAATCCTGGAAGAATATTCTTCACAGTGACTACATCGACTAAGAGTCGACGAAATCTGAGGATTGAATCCACGAGCAGAGGAAGGAGCAGAAGGATGAGAAGAAGGATCACTGCCACGCATCGACTACAAAAAGAAAGAAAGGAGAAGCTATTTCAGAAATGCAGCATAAAAACTTCTTACGAAGCGGATATATTTACATAAGAGTACAACCCTATGACTAAGTTTCTCGGGTTGTACCTACTTGGAGTCTTTTACATTAAAGAGGAGGAAACTAAATACTACAAAGAGGCTGAATCTACGCCACCTCAGCATGGTGCTCCGTGGCAGAAGAGGGCACGGCAGTTTCCTCGCCAGAAGTCGATGGTGGTACTGGATCTTTCACCACCGAAGCCGATGCAGCAGGCACTGAAGAGGCTACCAAAGGAGAGATAGTCGACAGCAGCGCAGGTGCTAGTTTCTTCGCCTTCTCGAAGAAAATCTTCATCTCATCCGGGAGTAGCCGAGAGGGGCGTTAACTTTCTCCCAATCAAAGTCCGTCCCATGAGCAAGAGATAGCGCAATGGCACCTTCAGCTCCACGCTTAATGGAAAGAGCTTTGAATTGAAGAAGAGGGTCTTCAGTGGTGTCGAAGGATTTGGCGAGATCAGTCAAGTTATCCTTCGGAACTGTCGCCTTTTTCTTTGGCCACAAGCCGACAAACAGTCGCGATAAAACACGACTAACCAATTCAAAGTTTTCCTGGATAGATATCCAGTTTGCCTCGAGTTGATTAACCGCATCCATGAGAGGATCGTCATCTGTTTGAAGGGACGATGGGGATACCCCTGTGAATTCTACAGCAATAAGAAAGACAAGAAAAGGCAAGTGTCAACAAGCACACTAGCGCAACAGGAGGAAAATAGAAGACAAGTCGAAAAACTTACGTTCGGCAGCAGAAGACATAGTGTGAAGACGCTCTGCTACGGCCTGCTCCCGTTGAGTATTTTCCTTCTGAGCATCAGCCAAAGCCCTTTCCGCTTTCTTCGCCTTCGTAAGCGCAGATTTCCGCGACTTCTCAGCAATGGCTTTAGCAGCGGTCGCAGCATCATAAGCTTTTTGCGAGGCTTTCAGCTCTGCCTCCAGTGAAGCAATTCGAGCATTGGCGGCTGCTAAAGTAGCTGCATAAGAAGTCGACAAGGAATCAGGTATATAATGAAGGATACAGTGTAAAAGACAAATAGTGATTGGACGTCAAAAATTGTACCTTCGGAAGCTTTCGCAACCTTTAGGTACCCCGCACACTCCGTGCCCAGGGTGATAAATCTCTTGATCAAAGCCTGATAAAATAAGGGTATAAGAGAAGAATTGCATGAAAGGAAAGAAGGAACGAAAGATTCGCTCACATCATCAGAAGAAACTGCAGAAGCATGGGCCTCCAGAGAAACCTCGACTTCTTTGGTCTTCTTAGCGCGTTTGGGTTTCGGGTTTGAGATTGAGGCACCTTCCTCACAGTGGACCTGGTAGTCCTCACCGTAACAGCTGGTTCATCAGGCTCCTCAATAGCCGCAGGAGAAATCGAGGGGGCAGCTGTAGCATACGCCGGCGGCTCTTCGTCGTCACTACATGACAAAGGCAAATTATAAAACAAGTCGAAGAAGATACAACTGACAAGTGTGACTACAATACTTACGAAGCTAGCATGTCGAAGTATTCAAGGTCTTCCACTTCAACAGAGGCTTTCCCAGCCGCCGCAGAACTCGAGGAAGCGATGTCGTCGACATGTTTTCTTTTCTTATCGACACCAACCTCATCAGCAACTACGGGAGGAAGCGATGTCGATGAGCTAGTCTCATCTTCTGATTCTTCGACATCATCGCCGTCCTGACTATCGTCAGCCTCGGGGGCTTCAGATGTAGGAGAGGCGAGATCAGCTGGCAGGGGCCCTTCTGAAGGAAATATGCCCTAGAGGCAATAATAATATTGTATTATCATATTTCTTGTTCATGATAATGTTTATACTCCATGCTATAATTGTATTAAGAGGAAACATTAATACTTGTGTGGTTTATGAACAACACCGTGTCCCTAGTACGCCTCTACTAGACTAGCTCATTGATTAATGATGGTTAAGGTTTCCTAACCATATACATGAGTTGTCAATTAATAATGAGATCATATCATTAGGAGAATGATGTGATGGACAGACCCAAATAAAGCAGAGCAATTAAATCGTGTCATCGTGTTCATCTTTGCGAAGCTTTTCCTATGTCAAGTATTGCATTCCTTAGACCATGAGATAATACAACTCCCTAGTATCGGAAGAAAGCTTTGAAGTCATCAAACGTCATCCTATGTGAGGGTGATAAATAAAGGTGTCTCTCAGGTGATCGGAAAGTACTTGTTGAGTTGTATGTATCGAGATGGAATTTGTCCCTCCCAAGTCGGAGAGATATACTTCGGGCCCACTCGGTAATCGATATCAACATCGCTTGCAAGCATGTGGTTAAGGAGTTAATCACAAAGTGATATCGGATTACGGAACGAGTAAAGTACTTGCTGTGAACGAGATTGAACTAGGTATGGTGATACCGACGATCAAATCTCGGGCGAGTAAAATATCGTGTGACGAAGGGAATACATATACGGGATTAATTGAATCCTGACATCGTGGTTCATCTGATATGATCATCGATGAATATGTGGGAGTCAATATGGGTTTCCAGATCCCGCTATTGATTATTGATAGAAGATCATGTCTGCATATTCTCGAACCCGTAGGGTCACACACTTAACGTGCATCGACGCTAGGATAGAATGGATAATTGGTTTATGAGTTTTAGTTCAGAGTCTCGGATGAGATCCAGGACGTCACGAGAGGTTCCGGAATGGTCCGGAGAATAAGATTCATATAAAGGAAAGCAGTTTTTGGATTCCGGAAAAGTTTCGGAGTTTATCGGTATTGTACCGGAAGGTTCTAGAAGGTTCCGGAGTGGGACCAACGTGGGCCCACTTGACGGAGGCCTGCGTGGGCCTAAGGGGAAGTGCCCTGGCCGCCTTGGGCCAGGCGCACAAGGCCCCTAAGGCCCAGCCGGCCAGCCCAAGGGGAAACCCTAAGGGAATCTTCAAAGAAGGAAGGGGGGAAACTTGCCCCCCACTCTTCCTACTCCAAGTCGGCGCCCTAGGGTTTGGGGAGAGGCCAAGCTGGCCGGCCACCCCTCTATATATAGGGGGCAAGGGCGCAGCCCTCTCTACCCCTTAACCCAAACCCTAGCCGCCAACTGCTGCCCTCCCTCTCTCTCTCTCGCAACTGCGCGTAGGCGAAGCCCTGCCGCAGAAACTCTCCACCATAAGCACCACGCCGTCGTGCTGCTGATCCAATCTATCTCTCCACCATACTTGCTGGACCAAGGAAGGAGGAGACGTCGCTGCACCGCACGTGTGCAACTCTCGGAGGCGCCGCCACTTGCGGCGTAGGATCGGATCGGATCGCGAGGAGGAGACGGCAAGTACGACTACGTCAACCACGTTCTATTGAACGTTTCCGCTGTGCGAATCTTCAAGGGTATGAAGATCTCATCTACCTCTCTCGTTGATTACATCTCCTAGATTAGATCTTGGCTTTCTTGTTCGCATCCGTAGAAATTTTTTTGATTTACTATGCTGCGAATCCCTTCAGTGGTATCAGAGCCAGATCTATGCGTAGATGTGTTTCACGAGTAGAACGCAACATGCTTGTTGCGGGCGTTGATGTTTTCTGTTGCAAACCTCTTGTTGTGTATTTCTTATGGCACGGTATAGTGAGATCGAAGCGGTCCAGGCCAACTTTACGCGACCGCGTTCGCGAGACCGGCTCCGCACTTGACGTGTGGCTTGTTCCACACATGCGGCTGGTGGATGTCAGTTTCTCTCACTATAGTAGTCATGGGACTTACATCGGATGTTAGCAACCATAATATCACCGTTGTGGCTTTCCGTAGGTAAGAATCGTTCTTAACTTGCTACTCCCATAAGCCATGTAAAACATGCAACAACAAAGTAGAGGCGTCTAACTTGTTTTTGCAGGGAGTATTTTGTGATATGGTATGGCCCAAGACATGATGTGTATGAATTGAGATGTATGCAATGATCATGTTTTGTAATCTTTCACGACTTGCATGTCGATGAGTTCACAACCGGCAGGAGCCATATGGTTGTCTTTATAATTGTGTATGACCTGCGTGTCAACTTCTTATACGCCATGTAATAGCTTTACTTTATCGCTAAGTAGTTAGCAATAGTTGTAGTTGCTATTCGTGGTGGAGGCAATCATGGTGGAGTGATGCAGATCATGCCGGCGCGCACAAGATGGAGATCATGGCGCGGAGATTGGCTATACCATGTCACATAAAATTATATGCATGTGATGTTTATCCTTTTATGTATCTTATTATGCTTAGATCGCGACGGTAGCATTATAAGATGATTCCTCATTTAAAAGATCAAGATAAAATTGTGTTCTCCCCTCGTATGCGCCGTTGCGAAAGATCGTCGTTTTCAAGCACCTCGTGATGATCGGGTGCTATAAACTCTACGTTCACATACAACGGGTGCAAGCCAGTTTTGCACACGCGGAAAATACTTGGGTTTGACTTGACGAGCCTAGCATGTACAGACATGGCCTCGGAACACATGAACCGAAAGGTTAATCATGAGTCATATGAATGATATGATCGACACTGAGATGTCCACCATTGAAACCACATCTCTTCTCGTGAAGATCGGATTAGGTGTGGTGAATTTGGATCATGCTTCACTAAACAACTTTGAGGGATGTTGTATTTAGTGGGAGTTCATTAGTAATTTGATTAACTTGAACTAATTATCATGAACTAAATCTTAGTGTATTTGCATAAGTCGTTGTAGTCTTTGGCAACCGTTTCCCACCGACACTTAGCTTAATTGAGTTAAAAGAACTATAGAATTCTGGATTATCACTTTTCGGTCTAGTGCCGTTTAGTTAGAATATCAAGACTAAAGATTAAGTCCTATTGCAAACTTTAGCAAACCTTGCTTGCTCCATACAATTTAATAAATTGTATTAATCTAAGAGCAACGATTCAAGTTTAGTATCTAAAGATCATATGTTTGCCTTCATGATAAATTGATCTTCAAAATTGTTTGAGAATCAAAGTGATCTTGGAGCTGAAAGAATTGTTTCAGAAACAAATAAGAAGTAAAAGATATTTGATATCTAAGACTTTTATTGTTTGCAAAATGATGAAGTATAATTTAGTAAAAGAACATATGCTCATATTGTATGACTATATGCGAAGATTGAAGATGCTAGGCATCCCGATCACCCAAAAGTTTGGGAACTAATATTATACTTGCATTCATCCTTATAAGCTATAGTAGTTTCATCATGAAAGTTGTCATGATAAGATGAATGAAAAGGTATTGGCTAAATTTTTTTTGCTATACCAAAAGAATACTAAAGAATGGAATCTGGAAGAATACCAATCATATGATGATGGCGATCCACTTCAAAGTGCAAAATCCAAGGCCATTAGTATTTGACTAACATCCTTTGGACTATGTGTCAAATGATTGATGCCACTGTTGATGTCGATAGATTCTTCTAAAAGGAGAGGAAACACTAAATAGGATCTGCAAAAGTATTTGGTAGAAAAGGAAAAGACTGGAATTGTCCAGCTCAGGTATATAAATGATATACATGTTATAGATGTATTCTTTGCTAAGTACATGATGTAATTCTTGGGTATTCGATACTGATTTGTTGGTTATGAAATGTCATACAAAGCAACAATACAAGAACTATGATGGCCTAAGTAACTAGCAAAAGAATATGGTAACAATGCGCATCGAGAAACAAATAAATGTGTTATTATGTTTTTCGTCGGCATAAAACCTAGCCTTCTAGATTTGTTAAGAACTTAATAATTGTTATTTTGTTCTGGTATTATGAGAGCAATGGTTGTTCAAATTATTACCGTCTTCCATAGTCGATGGATAGATTATTATAAATCTTGTTGGTGAAATAGACATATATAACACTGGTGCTAAAGGTCGCAAGACAAAACGAATTTCACTTATATATGACACCACCGTTTAAGTCATATTGGAAACAAAACATGAAAGAAATTCTATATTGATAGATTTTCGAGTCATTTGATTTTGAATTGATTGACGCTTGTAAGACTTTTCCTAAAGATGATTAAACTCCGTTCGTGGGCCATAGAAAGAACAAGCGACTAACTACATGGAGATCGTACATGTTGATGTATGTAGTTCATGTGTGAAGTCGAGCGTGGTGTATTTTCTATTTCATCAATGACTTGAATAGATGTACGGTATACCTACTTGATGAGATAGAAGTATGAAATTGTTCAATTTATGAAGTGAAAATTGTTGTAACAAGAATATTCGAGTTGAATGATTAGATCATAAAGAAGAATATTTGAGTTGCAAGTTTAGCAAACATCTAAGAGTTAGAGGAATTGTTCCACAAACTTGCATCGTGATAAACACCATAGGAGTATGGAGTTTTCGATGGATGTAATCAAACCTTGTTTGACATGGTTAGATCAATAATGAAATAAAACTACCAATATAATTTGTGGATTATGCTTTAGAGACTACCGCTTTTCACTGAATAGAGTGCCATCATAATCTGCCGAAATGACACCATACAAGTTATAGTTGTCTTTTCTTGAATTTTGGTATGCAAGGCATATGTGTAAAATGTTTACAACCAAAATTGGATTAGTAAGTCTTTGTAGGTTATCCCAAAGAATGTCGATGGGTGTTTCTTCTGCCATAAACCCAATTAAAGGTGATTGTCACTGAAAGAAGTGAACTTCTTATGAAGGAGTTTTTCGCGAAAGGTTTAAGTGGGAGGAAGATAGAACTTGATGAGGTTGTTGAATCTGAGCAAGATGATCAGAGTAGCGCAGCACCAGAATATGTTCTGGAAGCGGCAACTGCATTCATAGCTCACGTGTCTACAATGTGTTGTAGTCACGACATCGAAGTTCCTATTTAACCAAGTTGGTCGTAATCAAATAATAAGATTTGAGGACGAGATATTATTAGATAATAGTAACCAACAATATACAAAGAAGCGATGATGGGCCCTGACTTCGTCATATGAATTATTCTAGCAACAATTACATATTGAGATATGTTAGTTGAATAAACGAAACAACGTTCCTCTACCGGAATGCACACCAAGGACGTGTACCTGACACGACCCAATGGGTTTTGTTAATTCAAAGGTTGCTAGATATGTATGCAAACTTCTATGGTAGAAGTAAGCATAGCGAAGTTAGAATCTTCAATGATGAAAATGTTAAAGTGTTAATTTCATCAAGATATTTGAAGATGCTTGTATTTACAAGAAAGTAAGTGGGAGCGCTAAGACATATTTCTAATGCTTTATGTAGATGACATATCGTTCATTGGAAATTATGTGTTTTTCTTGATATTTGTGAAGTTTTCACTAAAATTAGATTTCTAGTGAAAGACTTAGGTAAAACCAGAATATTAAGCATCAATGTCTATGCAGATAGATTGAGGCACTAATATAGTTTTGCCAGACTACATAGATGAAATATTGAATTTGTTCAATATGGAAACAATAAGAACGGTTCTTGTTGCATGGAAGAGGTTGGAGCAAGAATCAATTGTTTTGACACTTGATGAGTGAAACCACAAGAATGATTTTATCAATCTTGTATACCATGATATGTAGATCCAGATGTGTCCAATGCTCTAAAGGTTATAGCATTCATATGATGATCGTTGGACAATAGTAAAGATATTCTTATGCACTTTCGAAGAAGTAAGAATATGTTCTATATGCAGAAGTGACAAATGGTTCATTGCAATGAG
The DNA here is from genome assembly GCA_007115705.1 of Dactylis glomerata. Classification (NCBI taxonomy): domain Eukaryota; kingdom Viridiplantae; phylum Streptophyta; class Magnoliopsida; order Poales; family Poaceae; genus Dactylis; species Dactylis glomerata. The sequence continues at coordinate 361,005 of QXEO01000039.1, read as the reverse complement.
TTACATTGGCTTTGTCACACATACAAGTAAAATTTTATCTCAATTTTAAGCTATTTGTTTTGAGTTAGAAGGTGGCACAATAAGATGGAAGAAAGTTCCATGATGACTTGGATGAGTTCCAATGTTAACATTGTGGCGGACACTGCAATGAGGGCTAAGTATAGAATCGCTTTAGAAGCGGCATAAAAGATGCAAAGTAGATAGTGATAATCCAACTTATTTGTGGCACTGTCGTCAAGGTCATATTGGCATAAAATGCATAAAGAAACTCCATTCTGATGGACTTTTGGAGTCTCTTGATTTTGAATCATTTGACACGTGCAAGCCATGCCTCATGGGCAAGATGATCAAAAACCCGTTCTCCGGAATAATGGAGCGAGCAACGGATTTATTGGAAATCATACATACCGATGTGTGCGGACCAATGAGTATTTCGACGCACGGTGGATATCGCTATTTTTCAAGTGTGCTAATACTATGTAGTTCTATTGTATGACAATAGTGACAACATAGTCTCGGCAAAGAAATTGAGGTCTTGCCAGAAGACCAAGTTTATATGATGCCATCTCATTTCAAGATGAGTAATGCGTGATGACGCAAAAGATATGCAAATACAAACGGACCTGAAAGTGTCAGATCCGTAGATAAGGTTTACCACGTGCAACGCGTATGAGTAACACCGGAATGCCATAGGTGTTGAATGCGCAAGTATTGACTAGATTATTGACTCTAGTGCAAGTGGGAGACTGAAGGAAATATGCCCTAGAGGCAATAATAATATTGTTATCATATTTCTTGTTCATGATAATGTTTATACTCCATGCTATAATTGTATTAAGAGGAAACATTAATACTTGTGTGGTTTATGAACAACACCGTGTCCCTAGTACGCCTCTACTAGACTAGCTCATTGATTAATGATGGTTAAGGTTTCCTAACCATAGACATGAGTTGTCAATTAATAATGAGATCATATCATTAGGAGAATGATGTGATGGACAGACCCAAATAAAGCAGAGCAATTAGATCGTGTCATCGTGTTCATCTTTGCGAAGCTTTTCCTATGTCAAGTATTGCATTCCTTAGACCATGAGATAATACAACTCCCTAGTATCGGAAGAAAGCTTTGAAGTCATCAAACGTCATCCTATGTGAGGGTGATAAATAAAGGTGTCTCTCAGGTGATCGGAAAGTACTTGTTGAGTTGTATGTATCGAGATGGAATTTGTCCCTCCCAAGTCGGAGAGATATACTTCGGGCCCACTCGGTAATCGATATCAACATCGCTTGCAAGCATGTGGTTAAGGAGTTAATCACAAAGTGATATCGGATTACGGAATGAGTAAAGTACTTGCTGTGAACGAGATTGAACTAGGTATGGTGATACCGACGATCAAATCTCGGGCGAGTAAAATATCGTGTGACGAAGGGAATACATATACGGGATTAATTGAATCCTGACATCGTGGTTCATCTGATATGATCATCGATGAATATGTGGGAGTCAATATGGGTTTCCAGATCCCGCTATTGATTATTGATAGAAGATCATGTCTGCATATTCTCGAACCCGTAGGGTCACACACTTAACGTGCATCGACGCTAGGATAGAATGGATAATTGGTTTATGAGTTTTAGTTTGGAGTCTCGGATGAGATCCAGGACGTCACGAGAGGTTCCGGAATGGTCCGGAGAATAAGATTCATATAAAGGAAAGCAGTTTTTGGATTCCGGAAAAGTTTCGGAGTTTATCGGTATTGTACCGGAAGGTTCTAGAAGGTTCCGGAGTGGGACCAACGTGGGCCCACTTGACGGAGGCCTGCGTGGGCCTAAGGGGAAGTGCCCTGGCCGCCTTGGGCCAGGCGCACAAGGCCCCTAAGGCCCAGCCGGCCAGCCCAAGGGGAAACCCTAAGGGAATCTTCAAAGAAGGAAGGGGGGGAACTTGCCCCCCACTCTTCCTACTCCAAGTCGGCGCCCTAGGGTTTGGGGAGAGGCCAAGCTGGCCGGCCACCCCTCTATATATAGGGGGCAAGGGCGCAGCCCTCTCTACCCCTTAACCCAAACCCTAGCCGCCAACTGCTGCCCTCCCTCTCTCTCTCTCGCAACTGCGCGTAGGCGAAGCCCTGCCGCAGAAACTCTCCACCATAAGCACCACGCCGTCGTGCTGCTGATCCAATCTATCTCTCCACCATACTTGCTGGACCAAGGAAGGAGGAGACGTCGCTGCACCGCACGTGTGCAACTCTCGGAGGCGCCGCCACTTGCGGCGTAGGATCGGATCGGATCGCGAGGAGGAGACGGCAAGTACGACTACGTCAACCACGTTCTATTGAACGTTTCCGCTGTGCGAATCTTCAAGGGTATGAAGATCTCATCTACCTCTCTCGTTGATTACATCTCCTAGATTAGATCTTGGCTTTCTTGTTCGCATCCGTAGAAATTTTTTTGATTTACTATGCTGCGAATCCCTTCAGTGGTATCAGAGCCAGACATTTGAAGCTTTAGTTATTCTTAATTTGCATATATTTTTAACTACCACACATTTGAAGCTTTAGTTATTCTTCCTAGATTTTGAATAAGTTATTGCAGTGATTATGTAGAACCAATAACTTGTGCTTGTATGAAAGGACATGATTTTATGCTTATCACAATTATGCTACTTAATGTCATGGAATTGTCATATGAAGTTATTCCAATGGCATTAACTATGTTCCATATACTTAACTTGAAAATATAAACTACCCCTCTTTTACAATGGAGATCTCTTAATCTGAGGTCCACATACATAACAAGAGGTGAGTGATTTACTAGGTAATGGACTGGACTTCTATTAGCAGGGTTGTTATTAGAAAACAATTGTTTGGTTAAAGATATATCAAGTTTGTATGGTTTGCTTATGATCACATAGTGATACATAAGTTGAATTGTTACTTGAGTATGGATCCCCAAGTAAATGAATAAGAGGCTATGGCATTGGATAAAATGCTATCACACTCCACCAAGAACTAGTGTTCTCTTTGAAATGTGATTAATGCAACAAAGGTTCTATAAACTACTAAGTTTTTAGGTCAGGGCTAATGATCTGCTCAACCTATATCCAGATGGTTCATTCAGTGGAAACTTATACATAGATCAAGGTTTCTCCAATAACTTTAACAAGATGGGTAACCCTAAGTGAGATGTGTTTAAATTGAACTCCTACTCAATACTTGGTTTTAGGATGATATCTACTTATCAGACTAAGTTTTATACTAACCTAATTATCTTCATCAGCAAGCATGATCATGTGCTTGACATAATCATACTATCTCCTTCATCAACTCCCTCTACCAAGGGTTTATTCTAGGTTGTACCAACCTTCTGATATTAAAGTTATAATCTCCCCTTTGTGTGGGTTTCATATAGGATCTACTCCACCTCATAACCTCACAGGTCGAAGTATTGGTCACTTCATAAGGATGGTTCTGGTCTAGTCCAGAATTAGGGTTTAGGATGTGATCACCCCTATATCAAATGACTTGTCCTAACTATAATTTAAGTAATGTCTAAAATCTCCTAGTTGGCCTACATGGGAATGGATCTAGTGTTCTTAAGTTCTCTCACCTAGAGTTAAGGTAAATCATATACTCAAACTGACATGAGTTAACCTCTCCACTTCTCTTATTTGGACTCACTAGATTAAGACATAAGAATGTAGAATAGATCATGGTTCAAGAATAGGACTTATGTAGACTTCTTTAGCATGAAAGAAATGGGTTTAAAGAATATCATGATCAACTTGGTGTGAATATATATTTGGTTCTAAAATGGTGTGTCAAGTATTTTAGTTTTACCTCACTTAACTCTCTTTTAGTCGTTGAGACTATCACTACCCAAAACAAGGTTTTTATCAAAGGTCATATTGAAGTTTATCGCACTCTAATTGATGAGCTACTTCAATTCCACCAACTCAAGTGAAACTCCAATCACTTTGATCTGTTTTATTTAAATGCGCGAAAATTACCCGGATTTTCTATGCATGAAATGCAATGCACACATCTGTTGCCTCTATTTTGTAACCTCTAATCCTGGGATATTACAGTCTCCCCCCCTTAAACTAAACTTCATCCCGAAGTTTTCACTCTCATACGTTGTTGGACGAACTTGATGTTGGCATCATATGTGTTGAAGTTCCTTTACCAACCAATTGGGATATAGATGGTATCCTCTGTCCAGAGTGTTCCTTGAATGTTCTGTTGTCTACTCCGAACAATAGTCACTTGAATTCCATCTATCTTGGTCTATTATTGGTCATTCTCTTGGATTATCCATGTAGTCAATACTTTCTATTGCTTATATGGTCCTACTAATTGTTCTAACAAATCTTCCTAATTGGCTCTTAGTTTTACCAACTAAGAATGGATTAAACACATTTGGTGTGTTCATTCCAATGTTTCTGATCCAATTCTATAGGTTTTAATAAGTCTTCTAGGTTCAAGATTATGGTTAACTCTAATCTCAAACTTCTCCAGCTGTGGTTCACGATATACCAGCTGTGGCTCATATACCAGCTGTGGCTCATACTTGGGGTAATTATGGTCAAAATCATCTCACTCCTATGCCGAACTCCATAAGGTTACAGCAAATATTGGAAAGAATTTACTTCCGACATACTTCATCCCACTTTCAACACTCTTCAGTTTCCTGGACTCTCCTCTTATACTTTTGTAATGGCCTTTGAACATATTATCTTCTAACCGTTAGTAGTCCATGGTTAAACTACACATCTTGGTTGGTCTTTCTACTACATCCTTCTAATGGTTTCTCAAAGAAATCTGCGGTTTACCCACACAATTGTGGATTTCCGGTATGAATTCTTCGATAAAGCCTTTAGGTGGGGTGTTCTATTCCACTTTTGGAGGTATGTTTTTACCCAAAAGTTCAAACAGTTGATGAGAATTGGGTTTTCCCATCACTATCTATCCTGATTCAAACGGTAGGTTAGATACAAAGCCACGGGAGAAATCCGGCAGAGTTTCTCTTGTACCGGAGGACATCCTCGACAGGCAATTGTATAATTTGAACGAAATATGAAGTAACAGGGCTATAAATGAACCAATGGTCTCAACAGATCATTGTTAACACGAATCCTCACTAGTCTTAGTCCATAGACAAAGACTACAACTCTAGGATAAGAAAAGGCATTACTAACGTCTTAACCACCAATCAACAATTCAAGATTTTGGGACCAGGGATCAAAGTTATACAGAGATGTTATGTGTCTTAGTCACGCTATCAACGAGGGTTACTGGGGTTACCACTCCTAGGCTGGAAAATACAGCAGGCAATACCGGAATGGATCATCGGTATTACAACACCTCAATCAACCCGTGATGTACTAAGCATAACCAAGGCTGCATAACAACGAGCTCAAATACCTTAAACTCAGTTGCGATTACCTAATTAGTGGTTCTACTTAATAATCTAGGTTTACCTCTAGTGTTTTAAGAACTAGAGTGTTACTAAATTCCAACTTTTCTGTATTTTTGCTAATCTAGCTGTGGCTCCTTCTAGTATTCCTTCGAAGTATCACTGAAGCTTTCTTCTCTTGGCTTCCTTTATCTGATGATTCTTCATCTTCTGGCTTGATTGCCTTCGGAATTCGTCTCTTCCTCACACGAATCCCTTAACCCTCTAGAACTATAGCATCAAGTAAGGACTTGATAATGCAACATGCACTTGCATATCAAAGTCAAACTTCATGCATAGGTCTAGTCACACAATAAAATCCAAGAAAATCCAAAATTGTGTTGGCAACATACATCATCATAAGCCCGTGAGTAAAACATCTCTAGAATTCAGGCTTAGATGTGTACCTTATAGCACCAAATAATATAGGTTTATATTGTGCTATATTGCACATAGTGGTGGACTTCTACTCTTTGTCTCAAAACTTACCTCAATTGCCCAGTTGCAATTGAATAAATTTGAGCAAAGGGGTTTGGAAACCATTCTCACGGATTCATATTCCTTTAGGATTGCCACTACTAGCTTACCTTCCATCTTATTGAAGTCGAATCTCATAAGATCTCACGAAACGTCATGTATTCCTATACATTGTACTTCTTCACTCAGCATGGTTCACTCATCTTCATGACTTCCATAGAGCTTCTCCATTGTACTTTGATCAAACTTCTCCGACTAAAGGCTATGATTTTGGTACACTTAACCTAGTTACCACAGTTTGGAAGATTTCATTCACCATTTTCCTTAAGCATCTTCCTCCTCAGCTTGAAATTGCTGGTCTACTACAAAGCTCTACTCCATCATGTAAAGATTCTCAGGTGAATCTAACATGATTAAAATGTTTAACTGTCAGTACATCGTACTTGTATATGGCATTCTTGAGTATCCATATACAAGACTAAAACCTAAGGTCTACTACCTCATATAGTCTCACTTCATCACTTAACATCACCTTACTACAATTTCGGATGACTTAAGTTTAACAAATTGCCCTTGGTATACTTCTTCCAATAGGATAGTTCCCATTCCGGTAGTATCCTATCTTTGGACTACCATGTATTGTATACCAAATGTGACCTACTTCCATCCTTTATGAAAGGCTCTAATGCTGTCATGACTTCTAGGTATGGAATAAGATATCTGACTTCACTTAAGAATACAGGTAAGAACATTTGACTCGAGTGTGTCAGGATTATTCTTTTGTTGAATATCCATCCCAAGTCATAAGAAGAACTGGTTTAGATAAGAAGGCTTCCTATAGTCACTACCAAACCTACAGGTCTCCTATTAAAGGGTTTTAATCCTAGGGTCAAAGCGTTTGCTCTGATTCCAGCTGTGGTGACCCAGCATACCACTGCATGTGTAGTATGCAAGTCGTTGACATAACACCAATGAAACACCGTCTCACTAGTATTACATCCATCAGAGTGGTACAACAGAAACATCGCAGGTCCACGGTATGTCTATAGGATTACAAATTTTCAGCATACAGAAGATCTTCAGAACCTCCTCAACAGGTAGAGGTTTAGCCCTGGCGACTACAATCGAGAAAGAATACAATGAATTCTAAAAGAGGACTAAAACTACCTCTAATGCAGTTGGTTAGCTAGAGAAATATCCTAGCTACTTAGGTTCTAGGAATAGGAAACCGGTTCCTTTCTAATCCTATTCTAGTTTTTCTCCAAGCTTCACGCAATTGTAGACTCCGCTGATAATCATGATGTTGGTAGAATGCTTCATCTTTATCTTTAGGTCTTGAGGTTGCCTCCTTGAGTTGCCTTCAATCTAATCCCTCAAAGTCTAGCAAGGGTTTAAGAGATTGGGGTGAGTAACGAGCGTTACCTAGCAAGTTTCTTTAGAAAGAAGTTGTGTGATATGCACTAACTACAGCCATGGACCCAAAAGAGTCATAGGCCAATGCAAGGTTTTATCAAGGGTTTCTTGAAAGATTGCTTTTACTTTAGAAAACTATGCCCAACAGCCAACACAGGGTATTAGTGCCTTGAGAGCACCTTTCCTGCCGCGTTCGCAGCTCCTTCCCGGAACAAGGGGTAACATGTCGCATCTTTTTACACTCTGCAGAGGTGCGTCCTTCCAAGAGAGATCAAAGCCTTGCTGCACAACCGGGCGATCTTTCCCGTCCACACTTCCTTGGTGTGGGGCCCAATCATTGATCCAAGCCAATCACTACCTTCTCCGCACAACGCATGCCCACCCAATTCACGCGAGCAGGTTATGCCCCTGATATTCACCCCCAACGATGAAGTACCTAGGCGCCTCTGGCGGACCATCATAGACACCAGTGCCGTGAGAACTTAGGTGTCCCACCCATATGCAAGTAGTCCTGCCGGATCTACTGCCACCGGCAACTGGCTGCCCGTTGACATGCGAACGAGAGAAGATACAGCTGACTTTCCCGTCCCATTCCAAGTCTCTTGGACGACACGGTTTTTACGGCACAAGAATAACTGTGGCATTGGTAGGTAATCCTAGGTTTACTTTCCCGTACAAGTGGAACCTCCACCACCACAATCTTACCATGGTTCCACCTGCCAGCCTTCGTATGGTTATCACCACTGGTCGATAACCACTAGTCATCTTACTTATAAAAAATAGATTTTTCCATCCTTTTTGAAATGTTAGAGTTTGAAGTCAACACTTTGCAAGTAGTTTCAAAACCAGTGCAACCAAAAGATATGAGCAAGATAAACTTGCCTTTTTGACTGCAAGATTATGCAAGTCAAGGTCTTCGATACGTAGGAATTCCAAATACTGAAATAGCTCCCTCATCTGGTAAAGATGATGTTAAAAGAACTGCAGCATGATATGCATCATATATGCTATGCATCGTTTTAAGTGTATCCTAACCCCGATGATTTGCTAATATTGAGTTGTGGTGAATTCTTGTGATGTGTTGCACTTTTAAGTTCAAAGACACTCAAGGTTGTTAAAGGGTTTTAGGTTAACTAACAATTCTTCAAAAGCAGTAGAATAAAGCTTCAAACCAGAGTTATTGCAAAAGATAGGTGTAGTAATAGGTGAAGACATGAAAGTAACACTTTTAATTGGTAGCTTGTTATTAGCAGGCAAGTAGTTGGTTATGGACAAGCAAAGTTAAAGTAATTCTTAGTTGATAAGAATACCCCGTTAGTATACGGGTTGACAACAATCTTAATACCAAATAGGGTTATATAAGTTCCAACTTAATGGAATAGTTTGTTACTTACTTTCAATGTCTTTTAAGAGAATAACATTTGAAGAACAGGTTTATTATTGAATAGAAGCACTACACACAAGGTTTAATGTTCTAGGGTCTAGCATAGCTCTATCAGAATCAGAGAGTAGTTAATAGATGGGCATACCAAGGAAACAAGCTAAGTTTCAGTCAATGTTTAGAAGGGTTTTAGTGAAGCATGGACAATCAAGGTAATTTAATTGTTGTTACCAAAATAGATGTTTCTTATAATTGATAACAATCTAAACTAGCATAGACACTCAAATAATTAGTCATGTGCCAGTAGTTATTAGATGGAGTATAACAAAGGAACAAACTAAGATTCATCTAGTACTTGAACAAATTGCTTGAATAAAATCATTCAAAGCAGTTGACCTTGCTGTTTAACATGTATAGCTATCTCTATAGTTGACACAACATTTTTATCAATCATAGGTAGTTATTTGTAGTAAGGCATAAGCATTGGAGTGCAGCTTATATGATCTGTTCTTAAAAAGAATTACTTTTGAAGGACACAAATCTTACTGGTTATTTTTACTACTTAAAGGAATGGTAATTAGGTGATGTCAGAAGGTAATAGTTTTTAAGTTGCACAAAGGTGTTGCAAGTGATTAGTTGACTAAAGTATTCTATTTTGAAATGGAGTATCAAACTAACCACTCAAGATTGAATTAGGAAGTATGGCTAACTAGCACACTAGGTAGTAATTGGTTTTAGTACTAGAAAGTAATGGTAGGTGATTGAATTATATGTACTTCAAAAGAATAACTTTTGAAGAACATATACCTAATAAGTTTTAGTATTAGCATTTCATTTTAGGTTTCAAGTTTTGTTCAGAAATAATTAAGAAAGCTTAGTTATTTAGGTTCCTAGATTTTCAGGGTTAGAGTCTAAATTTTTAATTGATTAAAGATTTTAAAATGGTTTAAAATTTTTCGTAATGAAACAATTGTTGAAATAGCAATATTAGAGCTAGGAAACAGTTCTTATTCAAGTTTATGATTTCTCTCTAATTTTACTATTTTAAATTTATTTGGGAAAATCGATTTAGGGTTTGAACTCCTAATAGTAAGTATATGATTTAATTATTTCTAATAAAGAAGTATTAATTGAAATAACATTCTTAAAGTTGTCAAGATTTTATTTGGTATATGGAAACTTTGTTTAAATTATTTTAGTTGGATTTAAACTCAAAGTTCAAATACTACTTAATCAAGTTCTTAAATTTAGTTCAAAATAATTTCACACAAGTATGCAAGATTATGGTATAAACAGCTAGGTTATGTTTTTGTGATCATTTTGGTATATTATTTATATTTTTCTGATTCAAAACGAATTAGATATGAATTTGTAAAGATACAAACTTTTTCTGGAATTTGACTTAAACAGAGATTGCTATTTGCACCCGCAGGGTTTCTAGCCAGGGACACTGACTTGTGGGCCTAGGGCCACGTCACCTGCCACGAAGGCAGTCCAAGTCAAAATCGTTGACCACTCACAGGAACTCACAGATGAAATTTGAATTCGATGATCTAGGCCGAATTGGGTAAAATGAATTGCTGCACTAGGTACAGAGGAGCAAGGAGATCACTATGGTGCAGGCGCCGCCACTTCTTGGTCACCGGAGCTTGCTCCGGTGAGCTTCACTGCGGCGGTGCACGGCGGCCTACGGTGCTAGCGAGCTATGACTGATACCAAGAACAACAGAGGATGCCTAGAGATGGACAAGCTCACCAGGGTTCCTCCCATGCGGTAGGAGTCGGTGATTGCTGCCGGAATCGAGCTCAAACTCGCGGATTCCGGCGAGCACCTGCGGAAGGAAATCGCAAAATCCCAGTGATTCAGACCACCTCTTCTCGATTACTTCCTCCTGGAGGTCCTAAGCATCGATGCGGAGCTCCAGAGCTTGAGGGTGAAGCTTCGGGTGACCTCAAACGCCGGCGAGGGAGCATGGCCGAGCTAGGGTTTCGGCCCCCTGTAAGAAATCTCGGGGAAAGGGAGGAACTAGGGCTCCTAGGCTTATCCACAGCGGCGGTACTCTTTTTATAAACGTCGGGGGGCGGCGGCTTCCATCCTGGGCGTCGACGAGGCGGCGGCGAATCGGGCGCCTGGCAGCTCTCCACCGAGCTGCTTGTTGACTCGAGGTTGAAGACGACGGAGCGAATCGGTATCGGGTTGGTGGGTCGGGCTGGTGCTGGGCTGGGCTGGATGGGCTGCAGCGGCTGGGCTTCGCCCAGGTAAGTGGGTTCTCTCTTTTTTTTCTACTCTATTTCTTTTATTTTATTTCCTGTTTTCTATTTTGCTATTCCTAATACAAATTTGCTATTTGATTTTTTCAGGTTTTTAACTAGTGACTTGTTTGCAGGAGTTTGAACTTGGAAAATCTTGTCAAATTTGAACATGACACTTCTGGTTCAACACATAGAATTAAATATATTTTATGTGTGCATTTGCACATAAAATAATAGACACAACCTTGGTGTTTTCTTATGAACCTAGGGAAGAGATATTTCCAATTAGCTTTTGTGAAATATTTGAAATATTCTGCTAGGTTTTTGAATTCAAGAATTATTGTATACAACTAGCACCTTACTAGTTCATTAAATTATTTTCAATGTATTCATTATATGGCATTAACACATGTAAGACTTGACTACTATTCTTAATGTGCATATATTTTTAACTACCACACATTTGAAGCTTTAGTTATTCTTCGTAGATTTTGAATAAGTTATTGCAGTGATTATGTAGAACCAATAACTTGTGCTTGTATGAAAGGACATGATTTTATGCTTATCACAATTATGCTACTTAATGTCATGGAATTGTCATATGAAGTTATTCCAATGGCATTAACTATGTTCTATATACTTAACTTGAAAATATAAACTACCCCTCTTTTACAATGGAGATCTCTTAATCTGAGGTCCACATACATAACAAGAGGTGAGTGATTTACTAGGTAATGGACTGGACTTCTATTAGCAGGGTTGTTATTAGAAAACAATTGTTTGGTTAAAGATATATCAAGTTTGTATGGTTTGCTTATGATCACATAGTGATACATAAGTTGAATTGTTACTTGAGTATGGATCCCCAAGTAAATGAATAAGAGGCTATGGCATTGGATAAAATGCTATCACACTCCACCAAGAACTAGTGTTCTCTTTGAAATGTGATTAATGCAACAAAGGTTCTATAAACTACTAAGTTTTTAGGTCAGGGCTAATGATCTGCTCAACCTATATCCAGATGGTTCATTCAGTGGAAACTTATACATAGATCAAGGTTTCTCCAATAACTTTAACAAGATGGGTAACCCTAAGTGAGATGTGTTTAAATTGAACTCCTACTCAATACTTGGTTTTAGGATGATATCTACTTATCAGACTAAGTTTTATACTAACCTAATTATCTTCATCAGCAAGCATGATCATGTGCTTGACATAATCATACTATCTCCTTCATCAACTCCCTCTACCAAGGGTTTATTCTAGGTTGTACCAACCTTCTGATATTAAAGTTATAATCTCCCCTTTGTGTGGGTTTCATATAGGATCTACTCCACCTCATAACCTCACAGGTCGAAGTATTGGTCACTTCATAAGGATGGTTCTGGTCTAGTCCAGAATTAGGGTTTAGGATGTGATCACCCCTATATCAAATGACTTGTCCTAACTATAATTTAAGTAATGTCTAAAATCTCCTAGTTGGCCTACATGGGAATGGATCTAGTGTTCTTAAGTTCTCTCACCTAGAGTTAAGGTAAATCATATACTCAAACTGACATGAGTTAACCTCTCCACTTCTCTTATTTGGACTCACTAGATTAAGACATAAGAATGTAGAATAGATCATGGTTCAAGAATAGGACTTATGTAGACTTCTTTAGCATGAAAGAAATGGGTTTAAAGAATATCATGATCAACTTGGTGTGAATATATATTTGGTTCTAAAATGGTGTGTCAAGTATTTTAGTTTTACCTCACTTAACTCTCTTTTAGTCGTTGAGACTATCACTACCCAAAACAAGGTTTTTATCAAAGGTCATATTGAAGTTTATCGCACTCTAATTGATGAGCTACTTCAATTCCACCAACTCAAGTGAAACTCCAATCACTTTGATCTGTTTTATTTAAATGCGCGAAAATTACCCGGATTTTCTATGCATGAAATGCAATGCACACATCTGTTGCCTCTATTTTGTAACCTCTAATCCTGGGATATTACAACCTGTGAGGCTGCGGTACTCGGAGGGAACAACAACCGGAGCACCAGCATCGGCGGCGACCTTGGGAAGGGTATCAATGGGTGTGGTGGCCAGTTTGTACTGCACCATGCCTGCACGCTGCAGGATCTCCTCGGCGTACTGCTCCTGGCTGAAGAAGAAACCACGAGGCGTACGGCATACACGGATGCCGAGGAATTAGTGCAAGGGCCCCAAGTCCTTCATCGCGAGCTTGAGCATGAGCTGGTCGATGAGAGCGCGGAGCAGGGTCGAGGAGGAGGCCATCAAGACGATGTCGTCGACGTACAGTAGGAGGTATGCCACGTCGGTGCCCCGCCGTAGTATGAACAACGAGGCTTCAGAGCGAGAGGCGGTGAAGCCAATGGTGATGGAGAAGGCGGCGAAGCGATGAAACCAGTATCGCGGCGCTTGCTTCAAGCCATAGAGGGACTTGACGAGCTTGCAGACGTGATCCGTGCATTGAGCATCAACAAAACTGGTCGGCTGGTAGTAGTAGACCTGCTCGTTGAGGATGCCATTGAGGAAGGCATTCTTCACATCCAACTGGTGTACAGGCCAGTTGCGGGAGGACGCGAAGGTAAGCACGGTGTGGATTGTTGCCAGTTTGATGACCGGCGAGAAGGTTTCGCCATAGTCGATGCCGGGACGTTGGGCAAAGCCACGAACGACCCAACGAGCCTTGTACCTCTCGAAGGAGCCGTCCTCGCGTGTCTTGTGCCAAAAGACTGATACGTCCATTTTGCATCACTATTCTGTATCATAATTTACTGTTATTCATTGATATATTTCATATTTAGAGATGATACTTATGTTGTTTCCTCTGCTTTTGCATGATCGATGATATTTGAAGGACTTGCTGCCGGAGTCAGGATTCTGCTGGAAAAGGGACCGTCAAGACACCATGTTTCGGAAGATTAGGAAATTCCAGAAAAATACAAGAAAATTATATTTCGCCAGAAGACTAAAGAATCCAGAAGGAGGAAATGAGAGGAGTAGCAGGGTGGGCTCACCACCAAGTGGCGTGGGCCCACCCCTGGCCGCGCCACCCTATGGTGAGGCCACCTTGGCCCACTACTGCCATCGCCCCTTCACGTATATCATCGTCCCCAAAAACCTAAGTAAGGGGGGCATCAGAGATAGACTCCGCCACCTCTGTGGGGCAGAAAACACCAGAGAGAGAAAAGCTCTCCGACAGGAAGGAATATGCCGGGGAAATTCCTGCCCGGAGAGGGGAGATCATCGCCATCGTCATCGCCATCGCAACGGACTTCATCGGGATCATCATCATCACCGTCACTAGCACCTTCATCTCCACCATCACCACGCCATCCCGCTGTAACATCTTGAGTTGAATCTTGTCAAATTCTTAGGGGAAACTTTCCCGGTGTTGATTACTCTTGTGGTTGATGCTATTGAGTGAAACCGTTGAATTAAGGTTTATGTTCAGATTGTTATTTACCATTATTTCACCTCTGATCATGATCCATATGATGTCTTGTGAGTAGTTCGTTTAGTTCTTGAGGACATGGGAGAAGTCAAGATGTTAGTAGTGGAATTATGTTGAGTAATATTTAATGATTTAATATTTATTTGTTGTGGTGCTATTTCCCTAGTGGTGTCATGTGAACGTCGACTACGTGATACTTCACCATTTATGAGCCTAGTGAAATGCATTGTGTATTTAGCTACTAATTTTGGGGTTGCTAGAGTGACAGAAACCTAAACCTCCATTAGGAAACCATTGCACCAGGGAGCGTAGGATCTTAGAGTTTAAGGCTGTGGTTAGATTTATCTTAATTACTTTCTTGTATTTGCAGATGCTTGCAATGGGTATAATCACAAGTGTGTATTAATCCTAGTAAGGGTAGTGCGCTAGCACAGGTTCACCCCCATAACACTTATCAAACCAATAAAGTTTATTTAGCGGCATGAAGCGAAAGCACTTGACAGAAACTCCCGTGTGTCCTCGAGAATGTTTGGTCATCATAAGTTACACCACCGTCTTGTCCTTTGCTCTAGAAAGGATTGGGCCACTCGCTGCAATTATTATTACTGTCTTTTATTTACTCGTACTTTATTTATTTGCATTACCAAATACCCCTGAAAACATGTTTGCTAGTATTTACAGTGAATCCTTGATCAAAACTGCTTTTCAACACCTTCTGCTCCTCGTTGGGTTCGACACTCTTATTTATTGAAAGTACTACGATACACCCCCTATACTTGTGGGTCATCAAGACTATTTTTTGGCGCCGTTGCCGGGGAGTGATGCGCTATTGAAGAGTGGAATTGGTAAAGGTAATCTTTGCTGTGAGTATTGTTTTTATTTCTGTCTTTTATTTTATTTTGCTATGGAGAGTTCTCCATTTGGTTTCCTATTTGGGAACACTACTACCACTATTGTGGTAGTGGATGAACCACCGCCCGCTCAATTAGATCCTTTTAAAATACCTATGAAAATTGTTGAACGTGTTATGAATAACTGCTATTCAGGAGATGGAACTGTCCATCCGGGTGATCATTTACTCTTTATACATGAATTATGCGAGTTGTTCAAGTCTGCAGGTATTTCATAAAGCCAGGTTAAGAGGAAGCTATTCTCTTTATCACTGAAAGGCAAAGCTGAGGAGTGGTAGAGGCTGCTAAAAGACGGTCCATCTATTGCTTGGGAGGAAATTGTACCTCTCTTTTATTCCAAATTTTATCCTCCAAGTGAGATTCATAAAGATCGTAATCGAATATATAATTTTTGGCCTCATGATGGAGAGAGTATTGCCCAAGCGTGGGGGAGATTGAAGTCACTAATGCTCAAATGCCCCACTCATGAGCTCCCCAGTAATATTGTTATTAATAATTTTTATGCAAGGCTCACTCTTCACGATAAGGATTTATTGGATGCTTCCTGCTCTGGATCATTTACACGCATGAAAGAAGAAGCTAAGTGGGATCTTCTTGATCGTATTCAAGAAAATACTGATGGATGGGAAAACAACAAAGGTAGAAAGTCAGGTATAAATTATGATTATGATTGCATTAAGGCTTTTATGGGAACCGATGACTTTCATAATGTTAGCACTATTTATGATCTTGATTCTCAAATACTTGCTAACTGTTTTAAGGCCTTTGCCTCTTATCTTGATGTTCCAAAGAAAGATTGGAACAAGTATCATGCGCCTTTCTATTAGTTGTATTCCTGCTAAAACTACTGAGGTTTACACTGTTGATCGCATTTTGCCTGAGCCTTATTTTAAGAAAACGCCTTTCCCTGCTAAGGTAAAGGAGCATTCCACTTTGATAAGCATGCTTAATAAAAGTACCAAGAAAGCTGTAGAACCTGATGAGCAAATTACTATTAAGCCTCCTTTAGCTATAGTGAAGGACCTTGTTACTAAAAATGTAGGAGATGAACATATTGTCTTTTGTGAAAATGCTTCTAACATTGTTTTTCATCCTAGTAAACCTAGGAAAACAAGTGTTCCTGTGATTTCTGTCAGGATTGGTGATCATTGCTATTATGGTTTATGTGACATCGGTGCAAGTTCAAGTGATATTCCTTTAGAGCTTTATAGAGAAATTATGCATGAAATTAGTCCTTGTGAACTAGAGGAGATTAATGTGGTTATTCAGCTTGCTAATAGATGAACTATCTCTCCACTTGGTATTGTTAGAGATGTGGAAGTTTTATGCGGTAAGACTAAATACCCTACTAATTTTCTTATACTTGGTACTGAAGTTAGTAAAACTTGTCCTATTATTTTCGGTAGACCCTTTTTGAATACTTGTAGTGCTGTGATAGATTGTAAGAAGGAGAAAGTTGTGACTAAGTTCGACGGAGAATCTTATGAGTTTAATTTTTCTAAGTTCGCTAAAACTCCTTATGAAAATGAATTGCCTAATGAAAATTTTCGAGTTGAATAGCTTGCCTCTATTGCTCTTGCTCCTAACAATGCTTTGCAGCAATTTATGGAGGATCATGAAAGTGATATTTTTAGGAAGAAAGAGAAGAGATTGACGATATTCTTCTTCATCAACCAGCATTGATTAAACACAATTTACCCATGGAGGATCTTGGTACCACTTTACCACCTAAGGAAGATCATGTTTTTGATTTAAAACCTTTACCTGATGATCTTAAGTATGCTTATATAGATGATAAGAAAATATATCCTGTTATTATTAGTTCTAAACTTTCAGGAAAGGAAGAAGAAAGGTTATTGGAAATATTGAGGAAACATCGAGGAGCTATGGGGTATACTCTTGATGATTTAAAAGGAATTTCTCCTAATATATGTCAGCATGCTATTAACATGGAGCCAGATGCAAAGCCAGTTGTTGAACATCAGCGCCGCTTAATTCTCAAGATGAAGGAAGTGGTAAGAAATGAGGTGTTGAAGCTCCTTGATGCTTGTATTATTTATCCTATTGCTGATAGTAGATAGGTTAGTCCTGTTCATTGTGTTCCTAAGAAAGGAGGTATCACTGTTGTGCCTAATGAGAATAATGAGCTTATTCCTCAAAGGGTAGTAGTTGGTTATAGGATGTGCATTGATTTTACAAAGGTAAACAAAGTTACTAAGAAAGATCATTATCCTTTACCATTTATAGATCAAATGCTAGAGAGGTTATCTAAGAAAACCCATTTTTGTTTTCTTGATGGTTATTCTGGTTTCTCTCAAATTACTGTTAAAAAGCAAGATCAAGAGAAAACCACTTTTACTTGTCCTTATGGAACTTATGCTTATAGGCGTATGCCTTTTGGTTTGTGCAATGCTCCTGCTACTTTTCAAAGATGCATGTCTGCTATTTTTCATGGATTTTGTGAAGATATTGTGGAGGTTTTCATGGACGATTTCTCCGTCTATGGAACTTCTTTTGATAACTGTTTGCACAATCTTGATAAAGTTTTGCAGACGTGTGAAGAAACTAATCTTGTTTTTAATTGGGAGAAATGCCACTTTATGGTGAATGAAGGAATTGTTCTTGGACATAAAATTTCTAAAAGAGGTATTGAAGTTGACAGAGCAAAGGTCGAAGCAATCGAGAAAATGCCCTGTCCTAGGGATGTTAAAGGTATTCGTAGTATTCTTGGTCATGCTGGTTTCTATAGGAGGTTTATTAAAGATTTATCTAAGATTTCAAAGCCTCTTACTAATCTTCTTCAAAAAGATGTACCATTTGTATTTGATGATGATTGTAAGGAAGCTTTTGAAACTCTTAAGAAGGCTTTAACCACAGCTCCTATTGTCCAACCACCTCATTGGAATCTACCCTTTGAAATTATGTGCGATGCTAGTGATTTTGCTGTGGGTGCTGTTCTTGGACAGCGCGTAGATAAGAAGTTAAATGTTATTCATTATGCTAGTAAGACTCTTGATGCTGCTCAGAAGAATTATGCTACTACTGAGAAGGAGTTTCTTGCTGTTGTTTTTGCATGTGATAAGTTTAGACCTTACATTGTTGATTCTAAAGTTACTATTCATACTGATCACGCTGCTATTAGATATCTTATGTCAAAGAAGGATGCTAAGCCTAGACTTATTAGATGTGTGTTGCTTTTACAAGAGTTTGATTTGCATATTGTAGATAGGAAAGGTGCTGAAAATCCTGTTGCTGACAATTTGTCTAGATTGGAAAATATTTCTTTTGATCCTATTCCTGTTAATGATAGTTTTCCAAATGAACAGTTGGCTTCAATAAATGTAACTTCACGAGACCTTCCTTGGTATGCTGATTATGCTAACTTTATTGTTTCCAAGTATTTGCCTCCAACCTTTACAGCTCAGCAAAGAAGAAAATTCTTTTATGACTTGAGGCATTATTTTTGGGATGACCCACACTTATATAAAGAAGGAGTAGATGGTATTATGCGAAGATGTGTTCGAGAATACGAACAAAAAGAAATATTGAGGAAATGTCATGGTAGCAGTTATGGAGGACATCATGCTGGAGACAGAACTGCACAAAAGGTTCTACAATCACGTTTTTATTGGCCTACCCTTTTTAAAGATGCTAGAAAGTTTGTTTTATCTTGTGACGAATGCTAAAGAGTTGGTAATATTTCTAGATGTAATGAAATGCCTATGAGTTATTCTCTTGTTATTGAACCATTTGATTGTTGGGGATTTGACTTTATGGGTCCTTTTCCCCCTTCAGAAGGTTATACTCATATACTTGTTGGTGTTGATTATGTTACTAAGTGGGTAGAAGCCATACCTACAAAGAATGCCGATGGTGAGACCTCGTTAAAAATGCTTAAGGATGTTATTTTTCCTAGGTTTGGTGTACCTAGATATCTTATGACTGATGGAGGTTCTCATTTTATTCATGGTCGTTTTAGGAAAACTCTTGCTAGATATGACGTTAATCATAGGATTGCTTCTGCTTATCATCCACAAACTAGTGGGCAGGTAGAGCTATCGAATAGAGAGATCAAGTCTATCTTGCAGAAGACTGTCAATAGATCTAGGAAAAATTGGGCTAGCAAGTTAAATGATGCTTTATGGGCTTATAGAACTGCTTATAAGAACCCCATGGGCATGTCTCCTTACAAGATGGTTTATGGAAAAGCGTGTCAATTGCCTTTAGAATTAGAACACAAAGCTTTTTGGGCAGTGAAAGAGCTTAATAGGGATTTTAAACTTGCCGGTAAGAAAAGGTTGCTTGATTTGAGTTCTTTAGATGAATGGAGAAACGAAGCTTATGAGAATGCCAGACTTTTCAAGGAGAAAGTCAAACAATGGCATGATAGGAGAATTCTTAAGAGAGAGTTTCATGTTGGTAAGAAAGTTCTATTGTATAGGTCTCGTCTCAGATTTTTTGCAGGAAAATTACTCTCAAAATGGGAAGGACCCTTTATTATTGAAGAAGTGTATCATTCAGGTGCTATAAAAATTGCTTCACTTAAAGATAACACTACACAAGTGGTGAATGGGCAAAGACTCAAGCATTATATTTATAGAGATTCTTATAATGAAGATGTTGATGTTATTCAAATGGTGACTCCAGAAGAATTCATCCAGGACAATATGCAGGAACCTGCAGAGTTCGTTGATACGACCATTTTGCATCACTATTTTGTATCATAATTTACTGTTATTCATTGATATATTTCATATTTAGAGATGATACTTATGTTGTTTCCTCTGTTTTTACATGTTTGATGATCGTTGGAGGATTTGCTGCCGGAGTCAGGATTCTGCTGGAAAAGGACCGTCAAGACACCATATTTCGGAAGATCAGGAAAATTCCAGAAAAATACCAGAAAATTATATTTTGCCAAAAGACTCAGGAAGCCAGAAGGAGGAGGCGAGAGGAGCCAGGGGGTAGGCTCACAGGTAAGGGGCGCGGCCTGGCCCCTGGCCGCGCCGGCCTACTGTGAGGCCACCCTGGCCCACTTCAGGTCTCGCCCCTGCGCGTACTTCATCATCCCCGAAAACCTAAGTCAGGGGGGCTCAGAGATAGACACCGCCGCCTCTGCGGGGCGGAAAACACCAGAGAGAGAAAAGCTCTCCAGCAGGCAGAAATCTGCCGGGGAAATTCCTTCCCGGAGAGGGGAGATCGTCGCCATCGTCATCACCATCGCACCGGACTTCATCGGGATCATCATCATCATCATATCCATCACCAGCACCTTCATCTCTACCATCACCACGCCATCCCGCTGTAACATCTTGAGTTGAATCTTGTCAAATTCTTAGGGGAAACTTTCCCGGTGTTGATTACTCTTGTGGTTGATGCTATTGAGTGGAACCGTTGAATTAAGGTTTATATTCAGATTATTATTTACCATTATTTCACCTCTGATCATAATCCATATGATGTCTTGTGAGTAGTTCGTTTAGTTCTTGAGGACATGGGAGAAGTCAAGTCGTTAGTAGTGGAATTATGTTGAGTAATATTTAATGGTTTGATATTTATTTGTTGTGGTGCTATTTCACTAGTTGTGTCATGTGAACATCGACTACATGATACTTCACCATTTATGGGCCTAGTGAGATGCATTGTGTATTTGGCTACCAATTGTGGGGTTGCTGGAGTGACAGAAACCTAAACCTCCGTTGGGAAACCATTGCACCAGGGAGCGTAGGATCTTAGAGTTTAAGGCTGTGGTTAGATTTATCTTAATTACTTTCTTGTATTTGCGAATGCTTGCAAGGGGTATAATCACAAGTGTGTATTTATCCTAGTAAGGGTAGTGCGCTAGCACAGGTTCACCCCCATAACACTTATCAAACCAGTAAAGATTATTTAGCGGAATGAAGCGAAAGCACTCGACAGAAACTCCCGTGTGTCCTCGAGAACGTTTGGTTATCATAAGTTACACAACCGGCTTGTCCTTTGCTCTAGAAAGGATTGGGCCACTTGCAGCAATTATTATTATTGTCTTTTATTTACTCGTACTTTATTTACTTGCATTACCAAATACCCCTGAAAACACGTTTGCTAGTATTTACAGTGAATCCTTGATCAAAACCACTTGTCAACACCTTCTGCTCCTTATTGGGTTCGACACTCTTATTTATCGAAAATATTACGATACACCCCCTATACTTGTGGGTCATCAAGACTATTTTCTGGCGCCATTGCCGGGGAGTGAAGCACTATTGAAGAGTGGAATTGGTAAAGGTAACCGCCGCTGTGAGTATTGCTTTTACTTTTGTCTTTTACTTTTATTTTACTTTGCTATGGAGAATTCTCCATTTGGTTTCCTATTTGGGAACACTTCTACCACTGCTGCACATGTTGATGAACCACCACCACCACCACCTGCTCAATTAGATCCTTTTAAAATACCTATGAAAATTGTTTAGCGTGTTATGGATAACTGCTATTCAGGAGATGGAACTGTCCATCCGGGTGATCACTTACTTTTTATACATGAATTATGTGAGTTGTTCAAGTGTGCAGGTATTTCACCGAGCCAGGTCAAGAGGAAGCTATTCTCTTTATCATTGAAAGGCAGAGCTGAGGAGTGGTATCGGCTGCTTAAAGATGGTCCATCTATTGCATGGGAGGAAATTGTGCCTCTCTTTTATTCCAAGTTTTATCCTCCAAGTGAAATTCATAAAGATCATAATCGGATATATAACTTTTGGCCTCATGATGGAGAGAGTATTGCCCAAGCGTGGGAGAGATTGAAGTTACTAATGCTCAAATGTCCCATTCATGAGCTCCCCAATAATATTGTTATTGATAATTTTTATGCGCGGCTTGCTCTTCCTGATAAGGATTATTTGGATGCCTCCTGTTTTGGATCATTTACTCATATGAAGGAAGATGCTAAGTGGAATCTCCTTGACCGTATCCAAGAAAATGCTGAAGGATGGGAAAACGACAAAGGTAGGAAGTCAGGTATAAATTATGATTATGAATGCATTAAAACTTTTATGGGAACCGATGACTTTCATAGTGTTAGCATTGCTTATGGTCTTGATTCTCAAATACTTGCTAATTGTCTTAAGGCTTTTGCCTCTTATCTTGATGTTCCAAAGAAAGATTGGAACAAATATCATGCGCCTTATAAAGATTCTATTAGTAATATTCCTGCTGCAGCTACTGAAGTTTGTACTGTTGATAGCATTGTGCCTGAACCTTATTTTGAGAAGACACCTTTCCATGCTAAGGTAAAAAATTATTCTACTTTGGTAAGTGTGTCTAATAAAAGCACTAAGAAAGCTGTAGAGCCTGATGAGCAAATTACTATTAAGTCTCCTGTAGCTATATTGAAGGACCTTGTTACTAAAGATGTAGGGGATGAATATATTCTCTTTTGGGAAGATGCTTCTAACATTCTCTCACATCCTAAAAGGCATAGGAAAACAAGTGTTCCTATTATTTCTATCAGGATTGGAGATCATTGCTATTATGGTTTATGTGACATTGGTGCTAGTGCAAGTGCCATTCCCTTAGAGCTTTACCAAGAAATTATGCATGACATTGGCGCTTGTGAACTTGAAGATATTGATGTGGTTGTTCAGCTTGCTAACAGAGAGACTATTTGGCCTCTGGGTATTGTTCAAGATGTGGAAGTTTTATGCGGTAAGACTAAATACCCCACTGATTTTCTAGTACTTGGTAAGGAGGCTAGTAAAACTTGTCCTATTATTTTTGGTAGACCCTTTTTGAATACTTGTGGCGCCGTGATAGACTGTAAGAAGGAGAAAATTTTCACTAAGTTTAATGGAGAGTCTTATGAGTTTAATTTTTCCAAGTTTGCTAAGACTTCTTATGAAAATAACATGCCTAATAAAAAATTTCGAGTTGAACAGCTTGCTTCTATTGCTCTTGCTCCTAATAATGCTTTGCAGCAATTCATGGAAGATCATGAAAGCGATGTTTTTAGTAAGGAAAGAGAAGAGATTGACGATATTTTCCTTCGTCAACAACCATTAATCAAGCACAATTTACCTGTGGAGGATCTTGGTACCACTTTGCCACCTAAGGAAGATCCTGTTTTTCAATTAAAACCTTTACCTGATGATCTTAAATATGCTTATATAGATGATAAGAAAATATATCATGTTATTATTAGTTCTAAGCTTTCAGGAAAGGAAGAAGAAAGGTTATTGGAGATATTGAGGAAACACCGAGGAGCTATGGGATATACTCTTGATGATTGAAAAGGGATTTGTCCCACTTTATGTCAGCATGCTATTAACATGGAGAAAGACGCGAAGCTGGTTGTGGAGCATCAACGCCGCTTAATTCCCAAGATGAAGGATGTGGTAAGAAATGAGGTATTAAAGCTCCTTGATGTTGGTATTATTTATCCTATTGCTGATAGTCAATGGGTTAGTCCTGTTCATTGTGTTCCTAAGAAAGGAGGTATGACTGTTGTGCCTAATGAGAATAACGAGCTTATTCCTCAAAGGGTAGTAGTTGGTTATAGGATGTCCATTGATTATAGGAAGGTTAACAAGGTTACTAAGAAAGATCATTATCCTTTACCGTTTATAGATCAGATGTTAGAAAGGTTGTCTAAGAAGTCGCACTTTTCTTTTCTTGATGGTTATTCTGGTTTCTCTCAGATTGCTGTTAGAAAGGAAGATCAAGAGAAAACCACTTTTACTTGTCCTTATGGAACTTATGCTTATAGACGCATGCCTTTTGGTTTATGCAATGCTCCTGCTACTTTTCAAAGATGCATATCTGCTATTTTTCATGGCTTTTGTGAAGAAATTGTGGAGGTTTTCATGGACAACTTCTCCATCTATGGAACTTCTTTTGATAATTGTTTGCACAATCTTAATAAAGTTTTGCAGAGGTGTGAAGAAACTAATCTTGTTCTTAATTGGGAGAAATGCCACTTTATGGTAAATGAAGGAATTGTCCTTGGACATAAAATTTCTGAAAGAGGTATTGAAGTTGACAGAGCAAAAGTTGAGGCAATTGAGAAAATGCCCTGTCCCAAAGATGTTAAAGGTATTCGTAGTATTCTTGGTCATGCTGGTTTCTATAGGAGGTTTATTAAAGATTTCTCTAAGATTTCAAAGCCTCTTACTAATCTTCTTCAAAAAGATGTACCATTTGTCTTTGATGATGATTGTAAGGAAGCTTTTGAAACTCTTAAGAAGGCTTTAACTACTGCTCCTATTGTTCAACCACCTAATTGGAATTTACCCTTTGAAATTATGTGTGATGCTAGTGATTTTGCTATTTGTGTTGTTCTTGGATAGCGCGTAGACAATAAGTTGAATGTTATTCATTATGCTAGTAAGACTCTTGATGCTGCTCAGAAGAATTATGCTACCACTGAGAAAGAGTTTCTTGCTGTTGTTTTTGCATGTGATAAGTTTAGATTTTACATTGTTGATTCTAAAGTTACTATTCATACTGATCACGCTGCTATTAGATATCTTATGACTAAGAAGGATGCTAAGCCTAGGCTTATTAGATGGGTGTTACTTTTACAAGAATTTGATTTGCATATCGTAGATAGGAAAGGTGCTGAAAATCCTGTTGCTGACAACTTGTCTAGATTGGAAAACATTTCTTTTGATCCCATTCCTGTTAATGATAGTTTTCTAAACGAGCAGTTGGCTTCTATAAATGTAACTTCGCGAGACCTTCCTTGGTATGCTGATTATGCTAACTTTATTGTTTCCAAGTATTTGCCTCCAACCTTTACAGCTCAGCAAAGAAGGAAATTCTTTTATGATTTGAGGCATTACTTTTGGGATGACCCACACTTATATAAAGAAGGAGTTGATGGTATTATGCGAAGATGCGTACCAGAATATGAGCAACAAGAAATATTGAGGAAATGCCATGGAAGCGCTTATGGAGGACATCATGCTGGAGATAGAACCGCACAAAAGGTTCTACAATCAGGTTTTTATTGGCCAACCCTCTTTAAAGATGCTAGAAGGTATGTTTTATCTTGCGATGAATGTCAAAGAGTTGGTAATATTTCTAGACGCAATGAAATGCCTATGAGTTACACTCTTGTTATTGAACCATTTGATTGTTGGGGATTTGACTTTATGGGTCCTTTTTCTCCTTCAAAAGGCTATACCCACATACTTGTTGCTGTTGATTATGTTACTAAATGGGTAGAAGCCATACCTACAAAGAGTGCCGATGGTGAGACTTCGTTAAAAATGCTTAAGGATGTTATTTTTCCTAGGTTTGGTGTGCCTAGATATCTTATGACTGACGGAGGTTCTCATTTTATTCACGGTGATTTTAGAAAAACTCTTGCTAGATATGATGTTAATCACAGAATTGCTTCTGCTTATCATCCCCAAACTAGTGGGCAGGTAGAGCTTTCAAATAGAGAGATCAAGTCTATCTTGCAAAAGACTATCAATAGATCTAGGAAAAACTGGGCTAGCAAGTTAAACGATGCTTTATGGGCTTATAGAACTTCTTATAAGAACCCCATGGGCATGTCTCCTTATAAGATGGTTTACGGAAAAGCGTGTCACTTGCCTTTAGAATTAGAACACAAAGCTTTTTGGGCAGTGAAAGAGCTTAATAGGGATTTTAAACTAGCCGGTAAGAAAAGGTTGTTAGATTCGAGCTCTCTAGATGAGTGGAGAAACGAAGCGTATGAGAATGCCGGACTTTTCAAAGAGAAAGTCAAGCAATGGCATGATAAGAGAATTCTTAAAAGAGAGTTTCATGTTGGTGAGAAAGTTCTATTGTATAGGTCTCGTCTCAGATTTTTTGCAGGAAAATTACTCTCAAAATGGGAAGGACCATATGTTATTGTGGAAGTATACCGCTCAGGTGCTATTAAGATTGCTTCACTGAAAGATGACACTACACAAGTGGTGAATGGGCAAAGACTCAAACATTATATTGCTGGAGATTCTTATAATGAAGATGTTGATATTATTGAAATAGTTTCTCCAGAAGAATTCATCCAGGACAATTTGCAGGAACCTGCAGAGTTCATTTTCGAATAGGTAACAGTTCTAGTCAGAAAAGTTTCGTGATGAACTCTTCCTTTAATATTTTTGCCATTTTTACTAAATATGAAAAATCACGAGACGAAAACGGGCAGGAAAAGGAGTCCGGGTGCTCCTCACACATAGGGGGCGCGGGCCCACCCCTGGCCACGCCGCCCTGGTGTGAGGACACCTCGGAACTCATTTCCGTCCCGGTTTCCTCATGTGATTTCACTTCAATGTATAATTTTGCCTATATAATCCCCCGGAGTCCCCGAGGTCTGTATATCGTTTTCTCGTCGTGTTTTGTTTCGAGCTATTTCTGTCAGGAGTTGATCTTAAGTTTTAAGAGCGCCATGGCCTCTTCAAGCAACGACAAGGAGAAGACACCTTCAGAAGATGACCACCAAGACTTCCAGCTGAAGGAAGAAGTTGAAAGTGAGGACGAGGAAGAAGATCAAAGTTCACACCCGAGCACCATGATCGCAAGCATTGGGGTGGTGACAAGTCATGAAAAGTTCAAGAAGAGCGCATGTATAAGAACCGGAGGGGGTGTGCCACGCCACATCTTAGCTCCTCGGGCATCTTCATCAGGCAACAACCCTTTCCATACTCTAATTCATGAACATCAGTTTCAAAAGGTGCCCAGATCACGATTACCCTCTGGTTGGGATATAGATCGTTCTAACAGTGCAGGGAAAGAAAGTTTCAAGAGTGAAGAAGGATGGGGAAATAATTCCAAGAGCTGGGATTCTCTAGCTGACAGGTTCATGAGCCGTGTTGAGCACAATTCAGAGATGATTCGTAACCTCAGTCACAAGATTGATAATCTGAAAGATTTGATTGAGAAGCTTATTAAAGATTACCCACCGCCGCCAAAAGAGTAATTCGTCATCGGTATTGGCATCCCCTTGGCTTGTTCCAAGCTTGGGGGAGTGCCGCGGTATCACATCATCACCTTTTTACTCATTTACTTTTCAAGTAGAGTCATATCATGAATAGAGAAATTATCCTATAGAATAGTTTGCAGTTTGGAAGTATCCTCCTTAGTTGGTTATCTATGTATCCCTTGGTGTGAGTTGCGGTAATGAAATATTAATGAGAAGTTTTATCGTTTACTTTCCGCATACCTTATTTTAGTTTGCAATGTTTCTTATAT
Source organism: Dactylis glomerata (assembly GCA_007115705.1). NCBI lineage: Eukaryota > Viridiplantae > Streptophyta > Magnoliopsida > Poales > Poaceae > Dactylis > Dactylis glomerata. The sequence goes on along the minus strand of QXEO01000039.1, from coordinate 333,466 downwards.
GATTAGTCTTGTTGATTAGTATTGGTATCACTTTGGGAGCATGAGTATATTAAGTTGGTTTTGGCAAACTTAGCTTGGTCAGTAGCAACATTACCTTATGGTTTGAGTAGAAAAGAAGAAAGAAGTGCTTGTAGTTACATCACTTCAGTTTTCCTTCATGATTGGCTTATAAGCATTATTATTCTCAAAGTTAAAATCGTTGTACCTTCAAGGAAGTTTGCATGATTGTTCTTATTATATGTATGTTTGTTTGTTTGATGCAACTCTTATGCTTGCTACCCAGCCTTGCTAGCCAAAGACCTGTACTGAGAGGAAATACTTCTCGTGCATCCAACTCTTAAAAACCAATTTACTTCCAAAGAGTCCACTATAAATTCCTATGCATGGTATTTCAAGCCATTCCAAGTAAATTTTCATGTGCTACCTTTCAAAAACCTTCAAATACTTCTCATTTTGTGCCACTATTTTTAGCTCATGAGGACGTAGTGGATGGGTTTGCTATCTTCCATACTAAATTAAGTACTCCTCGACTAGGCAGCTTAATCTGCTCGTCACTAATTTTGCAAGGGAGCTGGTCAGACCATTATAATCTCAAAAAGAAAAGAAAAAGGCACTCCTCCAAGGTATGTGAAAGTTGGTCGGCACCCGATGGAATCGGTTAGCCATGGTTTGAGAAAGGAAAAGGTGGGGAGGAGTGCCAAGCTATAAAAGAGCACCAATGTGCCAATTAATCAAACATCTCAGAACCGTTCTCACTTGTTTAGTATGGAAGATATCAAGAACTCCGTTGCTAGTCGTTGACAAAAGCAACCACCTCTCAAAACAACTTTTACCTCTGTTTTACAAATGAAAAGCTCTAGCACATGTTTAATCCCTGCTTCCCTCTGCGAAGGGCCTGTCTTTTACTTTCATGTTGAGTCAACCTATTCCCTTCTATCTCAAGCAAGCATTTGAGTTGTTATGTTTCACTCATCCATATGTTGATCCCTTTAATCATGTTTACTAACTTCTTTTGTTAGTACAATGCTTTTGTCTGAAGGAATATATCTTTGAAAGCTTTCTGTGAATGCAAAAAGTTTGTTTAATTGAGCATATGGTTTTTGCTATATTAGCTCTGTGTTAATATAGTTTGTTTATTGTTCTCTGACCAAGAACTAAGGTTTGCCACCACCAATTATAGTTTACTTTGTGCATCTTTATATGTGATTCCCTTTACTTATTGCAAGTCTATATTATATAAAGGGAAGTTCCTGTCTATTATAAATTATGCCTTGGTAAATGTGATGCTTCTTGTCCGTATTTTGATTATCGACACTTCACTCCATAAACCTGTGGTCATGTTTACCGAGTTTAGTTTTCGCTTGGGGACAAGCGAGGTCTAAGCTTGGGGGGGTTGATACGTCCATTTTGCATCACTATTTTGTATCATAATTTACTGTTATTCATTGATATATTTCATATTTAGAGATGATACTTATGTTATTTCCTCTGTTTGTACATGTTTGATGATCGCTGGAGGATTTGCTGCCGGAGTCAGGATTCTGCTGGAAAGGACCGTCAAGACACCATATTTCGGAAGATCAGGAAAATTCCAAAAAAATACCAGAAAATTATATTTTGCCAAAAGACTCAGGAAGCCAGAAGGAGGAGGCGAGAGGAGCCAGGGGTAGGCTCACACGTAGGAGGCGCGGCCTGGCCCCTGGCCGCGCCGGCCTACTGTGAGGCCACCCTGGCCCACTTCAGGTCTCGCCCCTGCGCGTACTTCATCGTCCCCAAAAACCTAAGTCAGGGGGGCTCAGAGATAGACATCGCCGGCTCTGCGGGGCGGAAAACAACAGAGAGAGAAAAGCTCTCCGGCACGCAAAAATCTGCCGGGGAAATTCCTTCCCAGAGAGGGAAGATCGTCGCCATCGTCATCACCGTCGCACCGGACTTCATCGGGATCATCATCATCTCCATCACCAGCACCTTCATCTCCACCATCACCATGCCATCCCGATGTAACATCTTGAGTTGAATCTTGTCAAATTCCTAGGGGAAACTTTCCCGGTGTTGATTACTCTTGTGGTTGATGCTATTGAGTGGAACCGTTGAATTAAGGTTTATGTTCAGATTGTTATTTACCATTATTTCACCTCTGATCATGATCCATATGATGTCTTGTGAGTAGTTCGTTTAGTTCTTGAGGACATGGGAGAAGTCAAGTCGTTAGTAGTGGAATTATGTTGAGTAATATTTGATGGTTTGATATTTATTTGTTGTGGTGCTATTTCACTAGTGGTGTCATGTGAACGTCGACTACATGATACTTCACCATTTATGGGCCTAGTGAGATGCATTGTGTATTTGGCTAGCAATTGTGGGGTTGCTGGAGTGACAGAAACCTAAACCTCCGTTGGGAAACCATTGCACCAGGGAGCGTAGGATCTTACAGTTTAAGGATGTGGTTAGATTTATCTTAATTACTTTCTTGTATTTGCGGATGCTTGCAAGGGGTATAATCACAAGTGTGTATTTATCCTAGTAAGGGTAGTGCGCTAGCACAGGTTCACCCCCATAACACTTATCAAACCTGTAAAGATTATTTAGCGGAATGAAGCGAAAGCACTTGACAGAAACTCCCGTGTGTCCTCGAGAACGTTTGGTTATCATAAGTTACACAACCGGCTTGTCCTTTGCTCTAGAAAGGATTGGGCCGCTTGCAGCAATTATTATTATTGTCTTTTATTTACTCGTACTTTATTTACTTGCATTACCAAATACCCCTGAAAACCCGTTTGCTAGTATTTACAGTGAATCCTTGATCAAAACCACTTGTCAACACCTTTTGCTCCTCGTTGGGTTCGACACTCTTATTTATCGAAAGTACTACGATACACCCCCTATATTTGTGGGTCATCATTCGTTTTCGAATAGGTAACAGTTCTAGTCAGAAAAGGTTCGCCTTAAACTTTTCCATTAATATTTTTGCTATTTTTACTAAATATGAAAAATCACGAGACGAAAACGAGTTGGAAACGGAGACCTGAGGCCCCACACCACCAGGTGGCGCGGGCCCCCTCCTGGCCGCACCACCATGTGGTGAGTCCGCCTCGGAACTCTTTTCCGTCCTGTTTTCCTCCTGTGACTTTATTTTGATGTTTAATTTTCGCCTATATAACCCCCCCGGATTACCTGAGGTTTGTATATCGTGTTTTCATTTCGAGCTGTTTTTGTCAGGAGTTGTTCTCAGTTTTAGGAGCATCGTGGCTTCTTCAAGCGACGACAATGGCAAGAAGCCTTTAGAAGGGACCACCAAGACCTCAAGCTGATGGAAGAACATGTGGCTGGAGGATCAAGGGCAAGAGACCCTACTTTTGTAAAAACAATGAACGCTGGACGTGCCTTTTCTCATAATATGTTGGGACCAACACTACCAGTCCTAGATCTAAACTTCTTTCCTGTAAGACAAGAAGGTCTTCTGGTCACTGACGAGCTTTGTTCCCAATACCGAGTTTTGAAGAGGGAGATAGAGAGACTTCAAGAGGAGAACCTCAGGTTTCGCAGGATGCTGGAGCTTTTCCTTGCTCCAATTATGATCGCACCACCACCGCCGAGGGAGTAATTCATCATTGGTATAGGCATCCCCTTGCCTTGTTCCAAGCTTGGGAGAGTGCCGCGGTATCACATAATTATCTTTTACCCATTTACTTTTCAAGTAGAGTCATATCATGAATAGAGAAGTGATACGTCTCTAACGTATCCATAATTTTTGATGCTCCATGCTTGTTTTTACACCATTTACTTAGTGTTTCGTTACACTTCGTGGCATTTTTATGCATTTTCTGGAACTAACCTATTAACAAGATGCCACAGTGCCAGTTCCCTGTTTTCTGATGTTTTTGTGTTTCAGAAAAGTTACACATGAAATATTCTTGAAATTGGACGAAACAAAAGCCAGATGTCCAGATATTTACCGAAGCTTCCAGAGAACCGAAGAGGAGATGGAGAGGAGCCACTGGTGGGCCACACCACCAGGGGGCGTGGCCTAGGGCTGGCCCGTGCCCCCCTGTGGTGAGCTCCACCCGGTCCACTTCTGACGCCGCCTCTTCGCCTATAAAGATCCCCCGACGGGAAAAACCTAAAGACCCCGATCACTTTTCCAGAATACATCGCGATCCGCCGCCGTCATCGACCCGAGATCGGGAGGGTCCAGAAGCTCTTCTCGGCACCCTGCCAGAGAGGGGAACCGCCATCGGAGGTCTTCTTCATCGCCATGCTTGCCTCCGGCACGATGAGTGAGTAGTCTACCTTGGACTATGGGTCCATAGCAGTAGCTAGTTGGTTGTCTTCTCCACCATGTGCTTCATGTTTAGATCTCGTGAGCTGCTTTACATGATCGAGATCACCGTTATGTAATTCTACATGTTGTGTTTGTTGGGATCCGATGAATATTGGTGTTATGATTGAGTTGATGTGCTGAATATTATCTTATGTTATCTCTATATTGTTTATGATCTTGCATGCTCTCCGATATTAGTAGCTATCTTGGCCGAGTAGTTGCTAGTGAGTCCAAGAGGGGGTATTTATGCTCGATAGTGGGTTCATGCCTCTATTTAATCTGGGGGAGTGACAGAAACCTCTAAGGTTGTAGATGTGCTATTGCCATTAGGGAGAAAACAACATTCATATGCTCAAGGGCATATGCTTTGTTTACATTACACACTTTGCTTAATGCAGTTATCTGTTGTTCGCAACTTAATACTTGTGGAGTTCTCGGATTGATTCGCCACAAGTGGATTATTAGTCATAGATGCAGTTGGATGACGGTCTATGTATCTTGTTGTAATGCCCAGAGTAAATCTCATAGTGATCCTCTCGACATATGCACGTTGTCTTTATTCTATCAATTGCCCAACTGTAATTTGTTTACCCAGCATGTGTTATTTTATCTTATGGAGAGACACCACTAGTGAATTGTGGACCCCGGTCCTATTTCCTTTATATTGCTGTCACCTGTTTACTTTACTCGCATACTACTATCACTTTCCACTCGATACGCTCATACCCTTTGTTTCAAGCAAACAGGTGAGATTGACAACCTCATCGTAAGTTGGGAACAAAGTATTTGGTTGTGTTGTGTGCAGGTTCCATGTTACTACTGGTTGAAGACGTGCTAACAAGAAATCGTTAACGGCGCCCTTGTTGGAGTGTCACACAGCTAGTGGGCATCACCTTCTAGAGTATTGTCTTTTTCCTACTGGATTGATAACCTTGGTTTCATAACTGAGGGAAAACTTGATGCTATATTCATCAAACCTTCTCTTGGGGTTTCCAACTGGCCGGTCATTTACTTCATCAACTACACGCCAACAAGTTTCTGGCACCATCATCACCGCGCCATCAAGAAGTTATCTTATAGGATAGTTTGCAGTGTGGAAGTATCCTCCTTAGTTGGTTATCTATGTATCCCTTGGTGTGAGTTGCGGTAATGAAATATTAACGAGAAGTCCTATCATTTACTTTCCGCACACTTTATTTTAGTTTGCAATTTTCTTATATGATTAGTCTTGTTGATTAGTATTGGTATCACTTTGGGAGCATGAGTAAATCTAGTTGGTTTTGACAAACTTAGCATTGGTCAATAGCATATTACCTTGAAGTTTGAATAGGAAGAAGGAAATACTAGTAGATATATCATTTCAACTTTACTTCATGATTGGCTCATAAGCATTAGTATTCTCAAAGTTAAAATCATTTGTGCCTTCAAGGAAGTTTGCATGATTGTTTTCTATCACATATATGTTTGCTTGTTTCATGCAACTCTTATGCTTGCTATACAGCCTTGCTAGCTAAAAACCTGTACTGAGAGGAAATACTTCTCGTGCATCCAATTCCCAAAAGCCAAGTTACTTCCAAAGAGTCCACTATAAATTCCTATGCATGGTATTTCAAGCCATTCCAAGTAAATTTTCATGTGCTACCTTTCAAAAAACCTTCAAATACTTCTCATTTTGTGCCACTGTTTTTAGCCCATGAGAACGTAGTGGTTGGGTTTGTTATCTTCCATACTAAATTAAGTACCCCTCGACTAGGCAGCTTCATCTGCTCGTCATTAATTTTGCAAGGGAGCTGGTTAGACCATTGTAATCTATAAAAAAAGGAAAAAAGGCACTCCTCCATGGTATGTGAAAGTTGGTGGGCACCCGATGGAATCGGTTAGCCATGGTTTGAGAAAGGAAAAGGTGGGGAGAAGTGCCAAGCTATAAAAGAGCACAATTGTGCCAATTAATCAACATTTTGGAACCGCTCTCACTTGTTTAGTATGGAAGATATCATGGACTCCGTTGCTAGTCGTTGACAGAAACTCCCGTGTGTCCTCGAGAATGTTTGGTCATCATAAGTTACACCACCGGCTTGTCCTTTGCTCTAGAAAGGATTGGGCCACTCGCTGCAATTATTATTATTGTCTTTTATTTACTCGTACTTTATTTATTTGCATTACCAAATACCCCTGAAAACCCGTTTGCTAGTATTTACAGTGAATCCTTGATCAAAACTGCTTGTCAACACCTTCTGCTCCTCGTTGGGTTTGACACTCTTATTTATCGAAAGTACTACGATACACCCCCTATACTTGTGGGTCATCAAAGACCCATTTGCCGGTGATGACGTTGGTGTGGGGAGGCCGAGGAACCAGCGTCCAGGTGTTGTTCGACGAGAGGGCGTCGAATTCCTCCTACATCGCCTCCCGCCAGTTGGAGTCACGGAGAGCCTCCCGAACCGAGGAGGGGAGGGGCAACACCGTCATGGTGGCGACATGGGCGTAACGAGGGTTTGGCTTGAAGATACCGTGCCGAGCTCGAGTGACCATGTGATGATGTGGAGGCGACACGGCAGGCACCGGCGAAGCGTTGGGTGATGCCTAGCTGGAGGGCGCAGCGTCGGACGTCGAGGACTACGAGGATGTTGAGGGCGCGAGGTCGTGGGCCGAGGTGGTCATGGAGCCCATAGCAGACGACGGGCCGTGGCCTAATGATGTGGTCGTGGCCGAGGCGGGTGAAGAGAAACCGGGCGGAATGCGGCTCGAGGGTGATCCGTGCGGCGACGGTCTGCATGGCCCATCACTGTGGCATGCAGGGGGCGCGCCGGGATTGACATAATCCGGAGAAGGTTCGTCGTCATTGGCACACAAAGGAGATGCCGGGGCGATGCTGAAGTCCAGTGAGCTGAAAGGAAACACTTTCTCCACAAAAGTAACATGTCGTGAAAAAATAATGCGCCGAAACACTGGATCATAGCATCGATAACCTTTGCGTCCTTCCAGGTAGCCGAGAAAGACACAAGGAGTAGAGTGAGGTGCGAGTTTGTGAGGTGTTGTAGTGGTCGGATTAGGATAGCATAGGCAACCAAAAACTCGAAGTGACCAAAAATTGCGAGCAAAACCATGAAGAAGTTCGTAGGGAGTGGTGAGGACGTTAGCTTTGCACGGGCGGCGATTTAGGAGGTAGGTGGAGGTGGCGAGTGCCTCAGCCCACCATGGGTATGGCATGGACGCATGTATGAGGAGTGCACGGATGCCGTCATTGAGTGTACAAAGAATACGCTCGGCCTTGCCATTTTGTTGGGACGTGTATGGGCAGGTGAGGCGAAGGAGAGTGCCATGGGTCGTGAAGAGAGGGTGATTCGCAGCACTGTCAAATTTGCGTCCATTGTCAGTCTGAAAAGCTTTAATGGAGGATGAAAATTGCGTGTGAACATAGGCATAGAACGCAACAAGAAGATGATGGACTTCAGACTTTTTACGAATAGGAAATGTCCAAGTGAAGTGCATAAAATCATCCAAGATAACAAGATAATATTGATAACCTTAGATGCTTAATACATGACTAGTCCATAAATCGCAATTACAAAGCTCAAAAGCAGCAGATGTTTTGGTGGTAGAAGAATAAAAAGGGAGTCTAGTGTGTTTGCCCAAAGGACATGCATCGCAGTGCGTGGGTAAACTTTTATTACAACTGAATTTGAAGTATTTGGAGGCGTTTGCCAATGCTTCAACGCCGGGGTGTCCAAGCCGCTGATGCCACAGAGTTGCAGAGACGGTGGCGAGAAAACATTGGGACGGCTGCACGAAGGGGTAGAGGTCGCTGGTGGAGTTACATCGGTGAATTACCCGTCCCGTTGCCAAATCGTTGATAGAAAAGCCAAAAGGGTCAAATTCGATGGAAACAAAATTATCACGTGTAAAAGCACGGACAAACACTAGATTTTTTGATGAGTTTAGGAGAAACAAGAATGTTAAGAAGGGAGAGAGGACGAGTGGATGTTCAAAAGTGAATGGAACCAGTGCCGGTGATAGGGAGAGAAGAACCATCACTGACAATGATATGAGAAGGGAAATTGGAGGGACGAGGAGAAAGGTGTATACCAGAACCGGAGACCATGTGAGAGGAAGCACCGCTGTCGAAAACCCACTTGTCGTCCTGTCTAGATTGCGCTTGGAGTGCCATCTGGTTAAGCGTGGCGATGAGGGCGGACTGGTCCCACTGCGTCAGAGGAGTAGCAGGAGGAACGGTCGGTGCAGCCGGCGCGGCGTGGACGGCGAGACCGTGCTGCATGGTCGGGGTGGGCGGACGGGCACCGGGGGCGGAACCGAGGATGTCGGGGCCGGCCCAGGCCTGGAACGTACCAGCGAGAGCCTGTGCAGACGGGCGTGGAGCAGGCGGACATGCGGCCGTGGAGGGAGGGGCGAACGTAACCGGTGCAGCAGCCCCTTCTTCTTTTTCTTCTTGCCCTGACCTGGAGCGGTGGAAGGGCCGGCGTGGGAGGCACCCGCACCGTAGAAGCCTACTGGTGTCGGGTTGAAGTAGGGGGCGGAGCAGGGTTGGTGTAGGCCAGCATGGGAGCGTCGGCGGCCTGGAACGCGAGATGAGCCTGGTTGAGGAGCGCGTTGTGGGCGACGACGCGAGCACGACGACCGAGGCGCTGCTCCTCCAGGAGCAAGAAGGAGCGGAGCTTGATGAAGGTGGGCAGACGACCGCGCGTCATGTGCGGGTTGGCGTGCTGCAGGTGTTCGTTGAGGCCGCGGAGAACGTTGTGGACGAGGTCGCGATCTCAGACGCGAGAGCCAAGGTCGCCGAGCGTGTCTGCCATCTCCTTCATCTTGGAGGTGTAGTCGACAACGGAGAGATCGCCTTGGTTGAAGCCGTGAAACTCGTCACGGAGGTAGGTGGCGCGCGTGTCGCGATTGTCGCGGAAGACGCTGTGGATGGCGCGCCAGAGGGAGAGGGCGGTGGCGTTGCGCGGTTCCACGATCGCCAGAGTGGCGGGCGTGACCGTGGCGGCGTACCACGAGACAATGGCGAAGTCGTTGAGCACCCAGTCGGAGGTGCCCTGGGCGGAGGAGCCGTCGATGTGATCCCGGAGCCCGAACTTGGAGAGGGCAGTGAGGAATTGACGACTCCAGAGGCCGTAGTTCTCCTTCTCGTTATCCAGCGTGACAAGGACGTGGTCACGGATGCGGAGAGCCTGCAGCTGAGGGGTGGGGAGAGTTTGAGTTGCGACGGGGATACCGAACTGGTCGAAGGCATCATCGTCGGGGTCCGAGGAGGAGCCGGAGAGGTAGCCGATCGAGCTCATGGCGGCGAGGGAGAGGGGGTGGCGGCGGAAGCTGTAGATTGGATCTAGGAATCTGATACCATGAAGGAGCCTAAACTACGATCGACATGAGGAGGATAGGATACTCAGTTTGGGGCAACTCATTTCATTGATAGGAATCGTTGCTATAAATAGCCTACAAATAGCTCATGTCTTGCACAAGAAGATAGCAAGATCAGGCCATAATTAGTTAGAGATCTAAACAATAACTAGGCTATCAAAACAATAACTAGGCTATCAAAACAATAACTAAATTATCTGTTAATACTTTCCGCTGGACGCGGCCATGGCCTAGTCAAACAAGACTGCTTTGGTCACGAAGGGCGAGCTAGCGCGCAATCGTGTCAAACATGAAAGAGAGAATAATTCACGGTGGGGAGGTAGGGTATTGCTACCTACCGCAATCTCAGCAGACGAGCTGGGTCCGGGAGAAAGGAACAAATTCTCCGAGTAGCGGTGTAACTTGAACCATAACGCATAGCCCAAGAGTAAGTTAGATAAGCTTTTGCTCGCTAGCCACCCTATTTCTATGAGGTTGAACTACATGATATACAGTACGTACCTGTTTTACTTCGGGTATGAGGCCATACAAGTCCTGGAGCACGTCCGGGTGGCTAGCGCCTCGTATCGCCACCGTCTCGTAAGCTTCATCCTCGTACGTCTCGCCATCTGCGTAGTGCCTAAGGACATCCACTATCACGCTGAGAGCTTCCATGTTGATCTGGCGGCTCGAGAGGACGGTGTAGCAGGGGCACAACAGCAGCATGGATTCAGCGGCGCTGCCCGTAGCCATATGGCGATGGCCGAGATTGATGTACCGGTCCACAATCACTCGCACACGCGTGTTGTAGTCCAACCCCTTGTGAATCCACTCTATTGTTGAGTCCCGCGGTGACCAGCCATTGCCGCAGATCTCCTCTAGCTTGCGCGCCACGGGTTGCATCCTGCTCCTCAGCTTGTTCATGGAGTCGGTCATCTTCCTCACGGTATCCCCTGTTGGCTTCAGGTATTGGCCCAGCCAGGGCAACAGACTCTTCAAATCCTGATACATCATCTCAACCAGCTCCTTTGATAGCGGAACACTCATGGCCGCCGGCGCCGGCCCTTCTTTCTGGGAAAACGAATTAAACGAATTGTTTCAGGTCTCTTCTTTATCGTCTCTACTCACAAATACAAGATCATGCATCAACCTAACTGTAAGCGCTACACATACCTTTGAGCTGCAGATGAAGAACCTAGCTAGACGCGGCGATTTTCCTGTCTCTTTGTTCTCAGAGAGGGCAAGAGGAGAGAGTGGGACGAGCTTTTTAGCTGCCTAGCTAGTCTTCGGGTCCGCCACCGCTCGATCATGACGACGTGCTCTCCTCCCCCAACTTAAATCAGGAGGAAATTGCAGGTAACACCACATGTTGGTGCATCTTTTGTACAGAACCACAGGAAGGCTTTGTTTTTGCAAGAAACACCATATTTTGCTGTAAACATTGCAAAGAACACATAACATGTCATTAACAGCCCTGATGGCCAATTAGTCGGTAGGACCCACTGTCAATAGGTCCACCCTGGCATTTCCTCTCCCATAGTCAACCGAACGGATCAGTTCCTCCCAGTGTTAGCTTGTGCTGCTGACGTCGGCCTGGCTCCACGCCGTCTCCCTCACCGACGGCGACTTCTAGCGCAGAGGCCTATCAACGCAGTAATGCTCGACGCTGACCCCGTGGTTGTTGAGGTCGGTTTCAGCATGTCACGTCTGATGCTGTTGTCGGTGACACGCCTCGTCGGACGAGCCTCGCGTGCAGGTGCGCGAGAGAGACTCGCATGCCTTCTTCTCGGCACCGACCGGAGCCTTCGGCTCAGGTGTGAGCAGGTTCACCAGCGTCGCGCCTGCCGTCCCCTACGCCCACCACCACTCAGCCTTTGCTGAACACCGGCACTCGCTGCCGCCTCGCCGCCTTTGGGAATTAAATTGTTTTACAATTTAAACTATATAATTATTAATAAATTAAGGATTAGTAAATATATTTTTATCAAGCTGGTCGTTAATTTTTTGGTGTGGTAAAATCCTAGGTCCGTCAGTGCCCACTCCCGTAAAGACGCCTGTGTCCGTACGGACGTGTTCTCTTGTAATTACCGCCTTTAAGGGGTTTGTACAATGGGTATATATACTCTAATCCTTTTGATCAATAACAAGTTTGAGATAATTCTTTACAATCTTGTTTGACTCTAACAGGTTTCTCCTTCGCTCGGTCAAAGTGCACGATCGGCCACGTACGTGATGCTAGTCGGCCATGATTGACTAATTTGCTATTAAGAAGGTTAATGACTATTTGTGTGTTCTGTGCAAAAATTACGGTGAAATATGGTGTTCTATGCAAAACAAAGTGCAACATGTGGTTCTCTATAAAAAGATCACGAAGGCATGGTGTTATCTGCTATTTGCTCTTAAATCAGCGATGTAAAATCGTTTGCTCAGTCATCTCGATGGATAGGTCCCATCTTAATCTCTCTCTACACTAAATTACAGATGGACCGGGCACAGTCTCTTTTGCTATCACATAAATATTAGGTAGCTGAAACGTACTAAAACGAAGCAGGAGATTCATCACGCCGACGATGTCCGTCGTGAACTCGTGATACACGAGCCAAGGACCACCAATAATGCATGCATCTTGATGTTGGTACCTAGCTCAGTCAGTCAGCTGTTCGATGTGACCTCGTCGTACTGGCCATTGCTCCATGTGGCCGACAACTAACTGTTTTTTTTTATGCGTAAACACCTTTGTTGGGCGAGTCACACAGCTGGTATTCTAAAAAAAAAAACTTAGCGATTATTGATGAGTTGGAGGCCCTAGCTAAAGTAAGGTTGTTATCAAGCGATGAAATTGAGTTAAAAAGTCAATCAAATGCTCAGATAACAACCCTTCTTTGTGAGGAGGAGCTAAAATGATATCAACGTTCAAAGGCTCAGTTCATTTTGGAAGGGGATTCGAACACTCGTTATTTTCATGGGATTGCCAATGACTACCATAAGAAAAAATGAATTCAATCCTTAGTACAGGATGAGGGCCGGATTGAAGGCCATCACCAACTCAAATCTTATATTACGAATTACTACTAAGGTCTGTTTGGTCCGCCCGAGGTGAGTTCTTTCTCTCTGGACGAATCCCAAACGGACGATATACCCCAGGTGTCCACCAAGGAAAATGGTTTGCTAACCGCTCAATATTCGGAAGAAGAGGTTAAGAAAGCCATTTTCCAAATGGAACACAATAAGGCACCGGGCCCGGATGGTTTTCCAGCTGAGTTTTATCAGTCTTTCTGGGACACTATTAAGACGAACCTTCTACATATGTTTAGTGTGTTACACGCTGGACAGTTAGAGTTGTTTCGTCTAAATTTTAGCGAAGTTATCTTGTTACCAAAGGTTAATGAGGCAGAAAGGATTCAACAATATAGACCTATCTGCCTATTAAACGTGAGTTTCAAGATCTTCACGAAAGTGGCTACAATTAGAATGAATACGGTGGCTGATCATGTAGTGCAGCCTTCACAAACTGCGTTCATGCAAGGACAGAATATCCTGGATGGGGTTGTAGTCCTACATGAGGCGATTCATGAAATGCATTCTAAGAAATTAAATGGGGTTATCTTAAAATTAGATTTTGAGAAGGCATATGATAAGGTGAAATGGTCTTTTCTGCAACACTCAGGATGAAATGTTTTTCTCCTGAATGGCGTGCTTTGATCAATGATTTCGTGTCTGGAGGTAGTGTCGCTATTAGAGTCAATGATGACACTGGCCCCTATTTCCAGACAAGAAAAGGCTTACGCCAGGGCGATCCTCTGTCACCAATGTTATTTAACATAGTGGCAGATATGCTTCCTATTTTGATCGAAAGAGCTAAGTCTGATGGTCAGATTGAGGGGGTGATTCCACATCTTGTTGATGGTGGATTATCAATTCTTCAATATGCCGATGATACAACTCTATTTATGGAACACGACCTGGAGAAGGCACGAAATCTCAAGTTAATCTTGGCGGCTTTCGAACAACTTTCTGGGCTAAAAATCAATTTCCATAAAAGCGAATTGTTCTGTTTCGGTGAAGCCCAGGATTCAACGGCCGAGTATGCGGACCTGTTTGGTTGTGGGCAAGGCCAGTTTCCAATTCAATATTTGGGAATCCCGATTCACTATCGGCGATTAACAATTGCCGAATGGAAATTAGTGGAGGAAAGACTACAGAAGCGTCTTAGTAGTTGGAAAGGTAAATTGATGTCTCTATGAGGTAGATTGGTACTCATTAACTCAGTACTAACCAAGATGGTACTATATATGATATCTTTCTTCCTCTTGCCAAAAGGTGTATTACACAAGCTCGATTATTATCGATCTAGAAATTTTTGGCAAGGGGACAGCGAGAAAAAGAAATATCGACTGGTTAAATGGAATGTGGTATGCCGACCTAAAGATTAGGGGGGATGGGGATTCATGACCTTGAGGTCAAAAACTCAGCCCTACTAGGTAAATGGCTTTTTAAGCTACTTACTGAAGATGGGATCTGGCGAACTCTCCTTAAGAGAAAGTATATTGGCACGAAAGCACTTTCTCAAGTGCTTTGGAAACCTGGAGATTCACATTTCTGGGCCGGGCTGATGGCCACGAAGAAGTTCTTCTTCCGCTATGGTACTTTTTCGATCAAGGATGGGACATAGATACGTTTTTGGGTGGACTCCTGGTTAGGTAATAGTCCTCTTAGTGAGCAGTATCGAGCATTGTATAGTATAGTACGTCGTAAGAGTGACACCATTGCTTCTGTGATGGACGCCTCACCTCCAAATGTGATGTTTAGACGCGATTTAATTGGTCCCAGATTAATGGCGTGGAACGCCTTAATTCAACGGTTGGATTCCGTCCAACTGTCGACTGGGCCTGATGAATTTCGTTGGAACCTACATCCCAATGGGAAATTCTCTGTAGGATCAATGTACAAAGCTATTATCCAGTCTGATGTTCCGATTAATAGTAACAAGAAAATCTGGAAGATGAAAATACCATTGAAAACCAAGATTTTTGGTTGGTATTTGTGTCGTGGTGTCATCCTAACCAAAGCCAATCTTGTTAAGCGTAACTGGCATGGAAGTACATAGTGTGTGTTCTGTCATCACAATGAGACGATCAACAACTTATTCTTCCAATGCCGCTTTGCCAGATCTATATGGTCACTCATCCAAGTAGCTTCAAGACTGTATCCTCCGACTACTGTTGCCAATATCTTTGGGAATTGGTTTCATGGTATTGATCTAAGGTTTAGAATGCTTCTTAGGGTGGGAGCGCTTGCTATGGTATGGTCGCTATGGCTATGTAGGAATGACAAAGTTTTTAATGACAAAAATTGTTCTCTCTTGCAGGTTATCTACAAATGTACTGGTATACTCCGTTTATGGTCACCTCTGCAGCGGGTGGAGCATCGACACCTATTTATGGAGGTCTGTACACGATTGGAAGATACGGCAAGGGATACTTTTTCCCTACATGGGTGGCCGCATAATCTAAGGATTGGACCTCCACCCTCATCTTAGGCGATTTACAATTACTCATTTTGATATGTATTTCGTCTTCTATTTGTTAGATTGACACTCTTAGACTTCTAAATAGCTGTGTGCATACTAGTAATGCAGAGGCTGGATGTAATTGCTTGTTATGAGTAATAAAAGGTGCCTGTTTTCGAAAAAAAACTGTTTTATTTTGGCCCGTGGTGCTATACGACCGCAGTAGACGGGTCATTTCCGAGTGCGTCGATTTGGCACCCGGGCTCATTGGAGCCTTTTATATTAGATATTTAAAATATATATGAAAAAATGTTAAAATTTATAACAAAAATATATACTTATAGGCTATAATGTATACATTAAATTTTGGGAAGTCTCAGTCTGAAATACATCGTATTTTACTTTACATAAAAAAGGTAAAGTTTTAGATCTACATATGTGAATAGTGTATATTCAGATCTTGTTAGATTTTGTCATTTTGTGTAGCCCATACTATAATGTATTTCAGATTAAGATGCTGTACAACTGAAGTATACATCATTACCTACGTGTACATATTTTTTCTGAAATTTTTTGAAACTTCAAATTTGATTTTTAAATTTTCAATATAAAGGGCTCTAGTGAATTTGTGCTCCAAAAGCATTTTTCGGGTCATTTCCTCTCTTCTATAGCAAGCTAACTAGGAAGGTGCGGCGTGATTAGCTAGGGACAGGATAATTTATTCTCTTTTGCTTCATTGAGATGGTGAAAAGTCAAGAGCACACACGGAAGACTTATTTTGAATTTTTTATTTGACACTATCTTAAAATTGGATTCCTTTTTTATCTTAAAAGCTTTTTTTCCCGTCCAAAGTGTAAAAATTATTTTCTTATATGCCATTACCCTCCTCTCCATTTGTGTTTGCCGTGAATTTCGTTTCGCTTGGACCAAAGTACCCTTGTCCTCATAGTTATGCCACCATGGGAAAAAAAGTGAGGGAACTAAGGGTGTGTTTGGTAGCCTCGGCCAACCCAACAATTCTCATCTCAATGGAGATTTCTAAGAAAATAGCTGTTTGGTAGCTTGGTTCTCCCATGTAGGCACTCCCCAACTCATCTGAAAAAGGCCTCTCAACCCTGCCTGATATAGAAGCTAAAATCGAGCTTCGCATCTAAGCAGGGCTGACCTCGCCCGGACCCCCCCCCCCCTCCCTCCCCCCCTCCTTCCCGCACCCGCGCCTAGACCAAATACAACAGGGGTCAATCGCTGCACCCTCATTTCCCAACACCGCCCCACCCCGCGCCTCCCACCTTCCTCCACGACCGCCGCCTCGCTGAGCACCCATGTCGCCTCCTCGCTGAGCGCCGGTGTCACCTCATGCTCAGCAAGTGCTCACGTTAGGGGACAAGCGAGGAGTACCTCGCCGCGGCCGCCTACCTTGTTGGCGAGGCCGGCTCGCATCCTCTGTCGACCTGAACTGCCCAGGCTTTGCAAATCACACCGATGAGGGAAAGGATTCCACCGCTGCGGGCAGATGGATCTCGAAGCTCGGAGCACATCATAGATAGATGAATCTTGGGCTGATGGACCAACACCGTCAGCGTCCTCAAGCACATCCTAGACGTCATGTTGTGCGCAAGAGTAGTCTCGCCGGAGCTCACATCGTCGGAGTTCATCTAGCCAGGGATCTGATTGTGTGTGTTTTTTTACAGGATTCCGACTGCTTTTTATTTTATACATAGGGACCCGATTGCTTTTTATTTTGTACACATGGACCTGATTGCTTTTTATTTTGTATACATGGACCCAATTGTATTTAATTTTTATATTTAGTGATCTTTATGCAAATTTTAGATCTCCTTAGCAACTCTCACCACATACAACCTGCCAAACAATAGACGCACCGATAATGTCTCAACCAACACGAGCTACCAAACATGACTAGAAATTCGAACTCGGCTTAGCTAAGGTGAGCTTGTATGAGATTAGATAGCTATTCTCCATCGACCCGGGCTACTGATGCCTGGTAAATGACCAGCCCGTTGGGAACCCCAAGAGGAAGGTGTGATGAATATAGCAGCAAGATTTTCCCTCAATTAAGAAAGCAAGGTTTGTCGATCAGGAGAGGAGCAAACAAATGACTGAAGGTGATGCTTGCTAGCTTGCGACAGCTTAGGACAATTTATAAGGTGCCTCGTCCAAGCTTTGCTTTGCTAGCTGCAACGCGGAACCTGCACACAACACAACCAAATACTTTGTTCCCAACTTACGATGAGGTTGTCAATCTCACCGGTTTGCTTGAAACAAAGGGTATGAGCGTATCGAGTGAAAAGTGATAATAGTATGCGAGTAAAGTAAACAGTGCGAGTAAAGTAAATAGGTGATAGCAATATAAAGGAAATAGGACCGGGATCCACAGTTCACTAGCGGTGTCTCTCCATAAGATAAAATAATACACGCTGGGTAAATGAATTACAGTTGGGAAATTGATAGAATAAAGATAACGTGCATATGATGAGAGGATCACTATGAGATTTACTCTGGGTATTACAACAAAATACATAGACCGCCATCCAACTACATCTATGACTAATAATCCACTCACGGAGATATCATCCGAACACTCCATGAGTATTAAGTTGCGAACAACGGATAATTGCATTAAGCAAAGTGTGTAATGTAAAGAAAGCATATGCCCTCGAGCATATGAATGTTGTTTTCCCCCTAGTCGCAACAGCACATCTACAACCTTAGAGGCTTCTGTCACTCCCCTAGATTAAATAGATGCATGAACCCACTATCGAGCATAAATACCCCCTCTTGGAGTCACTAGCAACTACTCGGCCAAGATAGCTACTAACAACGGAGAGCATGCAAGATCATAAACAACATAGAGATAACAAAAGATAAATTCCAGTACTTCAACTAAAGCATAACACCAATATTCATCGGATCCCAACAAACCAAACATGTAGAATTACATAATGGTGATCTCAATCATGTAGGGCAGCTCATGAGATCTAAACATGAAGCACATGGTGGAGAAGACAACCATCTAGCTACTGCTATGGACCCATAGTCCAAGGTAGACTACTCACTCATCGCTCCGGAGGCAAGCATGGCGATGAAGAAGACCTCCGGTGGCGATTCCCCTCTCCGGCAGGGTGCCGGGAAGAGCTTCTGGACCCTCCCGATCTTCGGGTCGACGGCGGCGGCAGATCGCGATGTGTTCTGGAAAACTGATCGGGTACTTAGGTTTTTCTCGTCGGGGGGTCTTTATAGGCGAAGGGGCATCGTCAGAAGTGGACCGAGGCGGTCTCACACATAGGGAGCGTGGCCCAGCCCCTGGCCGCGCCGCCCTGGTGTGAGGGCCCCTCATGGCCCCACTCCGTCTCCTCTTCGGTTCTCTGGAAGCTCCGGTAAAATTCTGGGCGACTGGCTTTGGTTTCGTCCAATTCCGAGAATATTTCCTGTGTAACTTTTCTGAAACACAAAAACAGCAGAAAACAGGGAACTGGCACTGTGGCGACTTGTTAATAGGTTAGTTCCGGAAAATACATAAAAGTGCCACGAAGTGTAACGAAACACTAAGCAAATGGTGTAAAAACATGCATGGAGCATCAAAAATTATGGATACGTTGGAGACGTATCAGCATTCCCCAAGCTTAACTCCTGCTCATCCTCGAGTAGGTAAGTGATAACAAAAGAAATAATATTTGAGGTGACATGCACCTACACAATCTTGATCATATATGTAAGCGTTGTGAGCTGGGATCAAAAGAACTTAAAACATGGGCATGAAAGACATAATCTTGATAGAAGAAACTTAGCAACCATGTTATAACATGAAAATGAACACAAACAAAAGATCATGAAAATGAAACAATGAAAGTCAAACATGTGTTCAAATCATAAGGAAAAACATACAAATGGTTTTCAGCTTGTCCTTCTTGAAGACCAAAACATAAATGCGTAGGACACCTTCAAGTTTAAGAGGGCGACTAGATACACATAATTTAAGAACAAGTGAAACCAACAATATGAATCAATCAAAACTTTGGGATAATGCACATTATACTAAGAATGACAACTATGCTCTCTTAATGGTGCATAAAGATAGAAGGTGGTGACTCAACATAAAAGTAAAAGAAAGGCCCTTCGCGGAGGGAAGCAGTGTTTGCAAGTTTTATAAACCTTCAAAAATTATGGTACTTACCGACTTTGAGCTCTCATTGCCCCCATCATAAGCATCTTGAATGGTTAAAGTTAATGCGAGAACAATTATGATGCATATGCTTGACAAATCATCAGTTGAAAACCTCGTGTCCCATGAATACGAGTACCCAAACCTCATGCTACTTTACTTAGAGTCCCAAGCAAGGCTCTTGTCATTGTAAGTATATATGTATCATCGAGAACCGCCAACAGGGTACCTCCGTGCCCGATGACATGGAACAAGCCCACATCAAAATGACAGGACAAGCATACAATGGACACCTCGACATCTCTTTTATTTACCATTTGTTTAGCTTTTTATTTTGAGATGCGTCGTCGAATGTCCACTATGGGTATGCTGCAAATTTCCACCATGAATTATGCATGGCTTAGATTGGCGGCCCAGGCGTTTCCCTAACACATATACAAACTCCATGATCCCGCAAGATTCCCAATTCATTTCGCATCGCGGGCATCCATAAACAAAAGATCACGATATCAACTCAAATAAGAAGTGCAATGTTGAAAGCTTGCCCCATGACAGCATGGTTGGGCTAATCTCCAACTTACAACTTGCAAGCATAACAACTCAACATAAGAGACCACAATGTCAAATTTTTAAAATCAAGAAAAATAAAGTGTGCCTTCCGGTTCGTGAGAGCTTTACTGACCAATTTTCGCATAACACTGGTAAGAGTTTAATTTGAAGAGTAGATAAAAGCAAGTCAAATGTACTTTGGAATAGCAAATTGCTAATAGGTATGTATGGTGGACACAATTGCAAACTTGGTTTTTTGGAGTTGGATGCACGAGTAGAGCTCATACTTAGTACAAGGCGAGGGCTAGCAAAAGACTGGGAGCGACCAACTAAGAGAGCAATAACGGCCATAATCATGCAAAGCGACAAAGCGACATTAAAAGAAGCATAAGATGGCATCAAAAGTCAAAAACTAAATGATCATAGAGGCAATGGCGACTTTGTAAGAGTCTAACATGTGTGAGCATGCGCCAAGTCAACCCAAATAAAGCATCAAGGAGAAAACCAAAATAATGCTTCCAAACGATAAAAACAACGCATGATTCTTTCAAAGGCTCATTAAGCAATCTCAGTTATTTGAGACAAGTCGTGCTACAGCAAAACCACTAAGCATACTATCAAAAAGACATTAAGCACGACATGCAAAAGCCTAAGCCGCAGTCTACACAAGCTCCTTCTTGTACCACTTTGTTGCATAAAGCTTTTTCTCTTTTCCAACACCATTCAAAAAAATTATAAACACCTCTTTTGATGAAAACCAATAAAGATCAGAGGAAAAAATACACCTTGATGAAAAGATATAACAAGATCTGAACACATATCAAGGCGAAAATCGAAAATTAAACGTAGTTCTAAAAAAAGAGAACAATCGTTGAAATTGTAAGAATGAAAAACGGAGTGTTCTTGTCAAATGAAAAGCAAGGCAACTTCTCCAAAGGAAATTTGTTGGGGTCCAACCATTTATTGCAGCAAACTAAACTAAACTAAACTGAAAACTAAAAACAACTGATGCTCCAAGAAAGACGCATAATGCATGAAGCAATAAAAATATAGTGTCTTGAAAGGTGACCTGATTTTTGCCGATGAAGAAGGGGTGCCTCGGGGGCATCCCCAAGCTTTGACGCTTGTACTTCTTGGATATTTCTTGGGGTGATGCATGGGCATACCCAAGCTTGAGCTTTTGTCCATTCTTCAATCATCTCATCACTCTCCGATCCCTACACTTGAAAACTTCCTTCATACAAAACTAAACACAAATCTATTAGCAACATTAGTTTAAGCATAACATATAATCAACCTCTTTTTCCTTCAGGTTTCAACCTAAAACCACCACATATTAAGCATATACTACTGTATCAACTTCCCCAAAAGTTCCGTGATCAAAAGAACTCAAAAAGAAAGCGATAAAGCGGCAAACACAAATATTGGCAGAAATCTGTCAAAACAGAACAGCTGACAAAGGTCGAATTTTTGAGGGGTTTTCTGTTGCTCAAATCAAAAAGTGTTCAACTAATGAAAGTTTTGATATAACCTGGGGGATATGCACAAGAAATCGCAGGTCCAAAAGATATACAGATAATTTTCACGAATTTTTACGGTTCAGCACCAAAAACTGTTTCAGGACAGCAACATCCCCAAATCTTACCTCACTCAAATTAGAGGCTTCTCTTGGCACAAAAATGAAATAAAAAGGATAAGGAGAGGTCATTACAGTAGTAATAACTTCCAAGACTCAAGTAAAACAAAAAGAACTGAATATAAAAACATTGGGTTATCTCCCAAGAGTGCTTTTCTTTAACGCCTTTGAGCTAGGCACAGAAAATTGCGAATCAAGTAACATCAAGTGATGAAGCATCAAGCTCATAATTTGCTCTAAGAATAGAGTCAAACACTAATTTATTTCTCTTCCTAGGGAAGTGTTCCATACCTTTCCTGAGTGGAAATTGATATTTGATGGTGCCTTCCCTCATATCAATGATGGCACCTACAGTTCGAAGAAAGGGTCTTCCCAAAATAATAGGACATGAAGCATTGCATTCAACATCCATGACAAGAAAATCAACGGGAACAAGGTTATTGTTAACCACAATAAGAACATCATTAATTCTTCCCAAAGGTTTCTTCTTAGCAACATCAGCAATAGGAACATCATAATAACACTTTTCAAGCGGTGGTAAATAAAGCATATCATAAATCTTTCTAGACATGATAGAAATACTAGCACCTAGATCACATAAAGCATGGCAATCAAAACCATTAACATGCATATCAATGACGGGTTCCCAACTATCTTCTAACTTCTTGGGAACAGAGGCTTTTTGCTTCAACTTTTCATCCCTAATTTTCATGAGAGCATTGGTAATATGCTTAGTAAAAGCAACATTTAAAGAACTAGCATTGGGAGCCAAAGCAAGCTTTTGCAAGAACAAAATAACTTCAGATATATTTCAGCCATCAACATAAAAATCATTAAAGGAAATAGAGCTATCATCTCCTACACTCCGAAAAATTTCAGCACTCTTTTGAGAAAAAGTTTTGGCAGTTTTAGGCTTTTTAACACAAGGAGTGGGAGTTTTCTCTACACCAATCAAAGTAAGAGGATTCCTAGCATTAGGAGCAACATCATTAGAGGTAGTAATGGTACAAATTTTCATATTCCTAGCAATCTCATCTTCTCTTTCCCATCTAGCATGCAATTCCGCTAACAATCTAACATTTTCATCAATTTTAACTTGAATAGCATTAGCAGTAGCAAAAATATTGTTCTCTTTCACATCATTAGGCAACACTTATAATTTCAGAAGTTCAACATCATGAACAAGGCTATCAACTTTAGAAGCAAGAATATCAATTTTGCCTAACTTTTCCTTAACAGACTTGTTAAAAGCATTTTGCTTACCGATGAAGTCCTTGAGCATTACCTCAAGCTCGGAGGGCGCGACCCTAGTGTTGTTGGAGGAATTACCATAAGAGTTACCATAACCATTACCATTGGTAAAAGGATACAGCCTATAATTGTTACTAGCAAAATTGTTCCTATAAGCATTGTTGTTAAAATTATTATTTCTAATGAAGTTCACATCAACATGCTCTTCTTGGGCAACCAAAGAGGCCAAAGGAACATTATTAGGATCTACATGAGTCCTATCATTTGAAAGCATAAGCATAATAGCATCAATCTTATCACTCAAGGAAGAGGTTTCCTCGACAGAATTTACCCTCTTACCTTGTGGAGCTCTCTCGGTATGCCATTCGGATTAATTTACCATCATATTGTCGAGAAGCTTTGTTGCGGCGCCCAAGGTAAGGGACATAAAAGTGTCTCCAGCAGCTGAATCAAGTAGGTTCCTCGAAGAAAAATTTAGTCATGCATAAAAAGTTTGAACAATCATCCAAGTAGTCAGTCCAAGAGTGGGACAATTCTTTATCATAGATTTCATTCTTTCCCAAGCTTGAGCAACATGTTCATTATCAAACTGACTAAACTTCATAATATTACTACGCAAAGCTATAATCTTAGCAGGAGGATAGTATCTACCAATAAAAGCATCCTTACACTTAGCCCATGAATCAATACTATTTTTAGTCAAAGACAGCAACCAATCCTTAGCTTTTCCTCTCAAAGAAAAAGGAAACAACTTAAGCTTAATAATATCACTTTCAACATCCTTATATTTATGCATCTCACATAGCTCAACAAAATTGTTGAGATAGCTGCAGTATCATCAGTACTAGCACCAAAAAATTACTCTTTCATAACAAGGTTCAACAAAGCAGGCTTAATCTCATAAAAATTTGCAGCAGAAGCAGGTGGCGCAATAGGAGTGTGATATCCCACAAGTATAGGGGATCGTGTGTAGCCTTTTCGATAAGTAAGAGTGTCGAACCCAACGAGGAGCTAAAGGTAGGATAAATGTTCTCTCAAGTTCTATCAACCAATGATACAACTCTACGCACACTAAACATTTGCATTATCTAGGAAATAAAACTATAGCAACAATACGGGTATGAGAGATAGCTTTGCAAGATAATAAATACAAGAAAGTAATTATTAGTGCTGCAGCAATAAAATATACTAAGTAACCATAAACTAACAGTACCATGAGTGTGGAAAAGTGGTGGTAATGGTGGTGGCTTTGTCCAAGTTCAATTAGCGAATAAATCGGGTTCATTGTCTTCGATGCAGTTTTCTATGTGGGAGAGGCTAAATCTACATGCGCTCCGCTACTTGGGATTACAAGTACTTATGATTGGATTGTTAGCAAACATCCGTAACTACTAACAATGCATTAAGGTTTCCCCAACCATAGCCTTAAGCTAATGGTCCTCTTACTCCCATACGTGCAACATTCCGGTTCGCGTTCTCAGGTTTCTGTCACTCCGGCAGAACTATCCCCTTCCTTTTGCACATACTACTAACCATAAGATGTTTAATCCATGCGCGCATAAATATAATGGACACTAAAGGATAGTACCATATCAACATACAACTCTAATGAACCAAAGACATTCAACAAATCAATCTAAGAACAAATAAACTATGGAAACATGACATAGATCATAGGATAAATATTATAGCATCAAACACCATGTTTACATAGGACGGTACAGAGGTATATGGGAGGATGAACCACTGCATAATAGGAGGAGTTGGTGATGGAGATAGCGGTGGAGATGGCGGAGATGACCAGCGAGGGGCGCGGGCGGCGGCGCGGGGAACTCCCCCACTACCGGCATCATGGGGGAGCGCCGTCCCTTAGCCCCCTTCCTTCATGGCTTCATGGGAGCCCTCCCCCATGGAGATGGGATCCATGGGGGAGGCAAAAACTTGGCTCTGGTGGCTACAAATTCGTGGGTGGAGGTGTCCTCCACGAGCTAGGGTTCCTCCCTTTATATAGTCTCTCGGATTCCCGTCTTCCCATCTTGGGCCGCAATGGAGCAGGCTTAGCTCGGCCGTCCGGACTCGGAATCCGGTGAATTTTATGTCCAGAACATTCGCCGTGAAATTCCCTACGACTTTGTAATTGAAGATTTTTCCGTTTGATGCCATCTTCGACCCGTAAGGTGACCATCTTCGAAACGAGTTCTGGCACTGATTTCTGAAAAGTCCCAATTTGACTCCAACAAGGTTTTCACTTGTATTCTTGGTAATTCCTACACATCAAAGTGTAAAACAAGAACATTGTGCACTTTTGCAACTATTAGTAGGTTAGTCCAAATAAATCATAAAAGTGTCACAAAGTGTAGGAAAAATATATAGCAATTGGTGTAAAACAAGCATGGAGCATCAAAAATTATTGATACGTTTGCAACGTATCAACATCCCCAAGCTTAACTCCTGCTCGTCCTCGAGTAGGTAAGTGATAACAAAAGAATAATTTTTGAAGTGACATGCACCATCACAATCTTATCATCTAAGTAAAGCATTTAGTGCTGGGATCAAAGAACTTAAAACATGGGCATAAGAGACATAATCTTGACAATAAAAACTTAGCAACCATGTTATAACATGAAAAGAAACACAAACAAAAGATCATGAATAATGAAACAATAAAAGTCAAACGTGTGTTCAAATCATATG
Source organism: Dactylis glomerata (assembly GCA_007115705.1). Taxonomy (NCBI): domain Eukaryota; kingdom Viridiplantae; phylum Streptophyta; class Magnoliopsida; order Poales; family Poaceae; genus Dactylis; species Dactylis glomerata. The sequence goes on along the minus strand of QXEO01000039.1, from coordinate 307,968 downwards.
GAAAAACATAATAAGTGGTTTTCAGCTTGTCCTTCATGGAATAGCAAAACATAAATGCATAGGACACCTTCAAGTTTAAAAGGGCAACTAGATACAAATAGTTTAAGAACAAGTGAAACCATAATCATAAATCAAACAATGAAAACTTTGGGACAATGCACATTATACTCAGAATGACAACTATGCTCTCTTAGATAGTGCATAAAGGTAGAAGGTGGTGACTCAACATAAAAGTAAAAGAAAGGCCCTTCACAGAGGGAAGCAGTGATTAAACATGTTCTAGAGCTTTTCATTTGTAAAACAGAGAGATAAAAATTTGGTTTTGAGAGGTGGTTGTCTTTTTTAACGACTAGCAATGGGGTTCTTACTATCTTCCATACAAAAATGAGCAAGTTTTTGAGAGAGAGATTGGCACTTTTGTGCTCTTTTATAAATCTTGGCACTCCTCCCCACCTTTTTTTTCCTTTCACAAACCATGGCTAACCGATTCCATCGGGTGCCCACCAACATTCATATACCATGGAGGAGTGCCTTTTTTTTCTTTCCTTTTTCTCATTTTTTTCTTTTTGGAATAAAACAATATGAAAGATAGCAAATCCGACCACTACATCCCCATGAGCTGAAAACAGTGTCACAAAATGAGAAGTATTTTGAAGGTTTTTTTGAAAGGTAGCACATGAAAATTTTACTTGGAATGGCTTGCAAATACCATTCATAGGAATTTATAGTGGACACATTGGAATAACTTGGTTTTTAGGAGTTGGATGCACGAGTAGCGCTCATACTCAGTACAAAACGAGGGCTAGCAAAAGACTGGGAGCGATCAACTAAGAGAGCAATAACGGCCATAATCATGCAAAGCGATAAAGCAACATTAAAAGAAGCATAAGATGGCATCAAAAGTCAAAAACTAAATGATCATAGAGGCTTATGGCGTCTTTGTATGAGTATAACATGTGTGAGCATGCGCCAAGTCAACCCAAATAAAGCATCAAGGAGAAAACCAAAATAATGCTTCCAAATAATAACAACAACGCATGATTTTTTTAAAGGCTCATTAAGCAATCTCAGTCATTTGAGACAAGTCATGCTACAGCAAAAATCACTAAGCATACTATCAAAAAGACATCAAGCATGACATGCAAAAGTCTAAGCCGCAGTCTAAATAAGCTCCTTTTTGTACCACTTTTTTGCATAAATCTTTTTATTTTTTCCAACACCATTCGAACTTTTTTAACTCAACTCTTTTGATGAAAACCAATATGGTCCAGAGGCAAAAATACACCTTGATAAAAAGATATAAGTAGATCTGAACAAAAATCAAGGCGAAAACTAAAAACTAAACGCAGTAGCAGAAAAAGAAGAACACTCGTTGAACGATAAGAGTGAAAAACTGAGTGTTCTTGGCAAATGAAAACGAGTACATCTCCTTCAAAAGAAATTTGTTAGGGTCCAACCATTTATTATAGCAAACTAAACTAAACTAAACTGAAAACTAAAACAACTGACGCTCTAAGAAAAATGCATAGTGCATGAAGAAATAAAAATATAGTGTCTTGAAAGGTGACCTGATTTTTGCCGATGAAGAAGGGGTGCCTCGGGGGCATCCCCAAGCTTTGACGCTTGTACTTCTTGGATATTTCTTAGGGGTTGCATGGGCATCCCCAAGCTTGAGCTTTTGTCCATTCTTCAACTCATCTCATCATTCTCCAATCCCTACACTTGAAAACTTCCTTCATACAAAACTCAACACAATTCTATTAGCAACATTAGTGTAAGCATAACAATGAATCAACCTCTTTTGCTTCAGGTTTCAACTCAAAATCACCACATATAAAGCATATACTACTGTAGAAACTTCCCCAAAAGTTTCGTGATCGAAAGAACTCAAAAAGAAAGCGTTCTAGAGGCAACAACGAATAGTGGCAAAAATCTGTCAAAACAGAACAGCTGACAAAGGTCGATTTTTTAAGGGGTTTTCTGTTGCTCAAATCAAAAAGTGTTCAACTAACGAAAGTTTGGATATAACCTGAGGAATAATCACAAGAAATAGCAGGTCCAAAAGATTTTCAGATATTTTGCACGAATTTTTACAGTACAGTATGAAAATCTGTTTCAGGACAGCAACATCCCCAAATCTTACCTCACTCGAATTAGAGGCTTCTCTTGGCACAACAATGGAATAAAAAGGATAAGGAGCGGTTATTACAGTAGTAATAACTTCCAAGACTCAAATAAAAGAAAAAGTACTGAAAATAAAACAATGGGTTATCTCCCAAGAGTGCTTTTCTTTAACGCCTTTGAGCTATGCACAAAATAGAGAACCAAACAAAGAAGCAAAACAAAAGGAACTATTTTTTTTGTTTTCAATTTATAAGTGAAAGTAAAGAAGCAATAAAAACAAAATAAAGAGCCTAATAAAATTAAAGAAGATAAAACCAAGACATATAAAAGCAATAAATATACAAGTTAACACAATACATATCATGTGGATGCGTAATATAGAGTATGAAGGAGACAACCTCATGTTAGTTGATGAATAGGGGGATGACTCAGGCATCCCCAAGCTTAGATGATTGTATCTTCTTGGAAATGTTCTTGGGATGCACCTAAACATCCCCAAGCTTGAGCTCTTCTGTCTTCTTGTTCATCTTATATCACCATATTGATTAGAACTTATAAGCTACATCCACATAAAACTTCACAAAACTCATTAGTAGGATTAGTACTCATTAAGTAAAATCCACTCATGTTCAAGCATTGACAAGTTTCATAATCTAAACTCAACATTAGCCACTATATATACTAAGGTATTCATGATTTCCGTCGTCCGTTGAAAAACTAATGAAACTAATAACACCAAGTACAATATTGAATAAACTAAGAAATCTGTTAAAACTGAACAGTCTGTAATGATGACACTCAACGAGATAGTTAGTAGCTCAAATCAAAAAACTCCAAACTAAAGAAAGATAGATCATAATCTCAGGTTTATGCACAAAAAATTTCAGATCAAAACACTATTCTGAGATTTTTCACGATTTTTTATAGTGAAGCACAGAAATCTGTCTAAACAGAACAGTCGGTGAAAATCGAATTTTTTGAGACAGCTACGTAACTCAAATCAGAAAAAGTTAGTCTAATGAAAGAAAGACAATAAGCATTACTTTGCACTCAAGAAATTTCAGGTCAATATCACGTTCTGGTGATTTTAAACATTTTATACGGTGAAGCACAGAAAATCAGTTTTTGGACAGCAAAGCAAAACTATCAACTTCCAAGTAACTAGGAACTACAATTATTACGTTACTTTTATGGTACAGAGGAATATGTACAATATATACAATATACACAATATGTACAAGTTTTTAACTGAAAAGCTTCCATGGAAAGATTTGTTTTGGTTTCATAGGCATGAACACAAGTGTTCAAGGTCGACCCCCACTTAACCATTACTCATCTTTCCAATCACTTTCCTTTTTGAAAACATTTTTAGGTAACAAGTACAACTAATTTTTTTTGTAATTTGCATTCCCTATCCATAAAAGATAGAGAACAACTTAAAACTGAAAGTAAACAACTACTTAGAGATAAAGCAAACAAGTGCACACAAGAATATTTACCCACACGCTATTGCTCCCCGGCAACGGTGCCAGAAAAGGTCTTGATATCCCACAAGTATAGGGGATCGTGTATAGCCTTTTTGATAAGTAAGACTGTCGAACCCAACGAGGAGCTAAAGGTAGGATAAATGTTCTCTCAAGTTCTATCAACCAATGATACAACTCTACGCACACTAAACATTTGCATTATCTAGGAAATAAAACTAGAGCAACAATACGGGTATGAGAGATAGCTTTGCAAGATAATAAATACAAGAAAGTAATTGTTAGTGCTGCAGCAATAAAATATACTAAGTAACCATAAACTAACAGTACCATGAGTGTGGAAAAGTGGTGGTAATGGTGGTGGCTTTGTCCAAGTTCAATTAGCGAATAAATCGGGTTCATTGTCTTCGATGCAGTTTTCTATATGGGAGAGGCTAAATCTACATGCGCTCCGCTACTTGGGATTACAAGTACTTATGATTGGATTGTTAGCAAACATCCGTAACTACTAACAATGCATTAAGTTTTCCCCAACGATAGCCTTAAGCTAATGGTCCTCTTACTCCCATACGTGCAACGTTCCGGTTTGCGTTCTCAGGTTTCTGTCACTCCGACAGAACTAGCCCCTTCCTTTTGCACATACTACTAACCCTAAGATGTTTAATCCATGCGCGCATAAATATAATGGACACCAAAGGACAGTACCATATAAACATACAACTCTAATGAACCAAAGACATTCAACAAATCAATCTAAGAACAAATAAACTATGGAAACATGACATAGATCATAGGATAAATATTATAGCATCAAACACCATGTTTACATAGGACGGTACAGAGGTGTATGGGAGGATGAACCACTGCATAATAGGAGGAGTTGGTGATGGAGATAGCGGTGGAGACGGCGGAGATGAGCAGCGAGGGGCGCGGGCGGCAGCAGCGGCGCGGCGCGGGCGGCGGTGCGGGGGACTCCCCCACTGCCGGCATCATGGGGGAGCGCCGTCCCTTAGCCCCCTTCCTTCATGGCTTCATGGGAGCCCTCCCCCATGGAGATGGGATCCATGGGGGAGGCAAAAACTTGGCTCTGGTGGCTACAAATTCGTGGGTGGAGGTGTCCTCCACGAGCTAGGGTTCCTCCCTTTATATAGTCTCTCGGATTCTCGTCTCCCCATCTTGGGCCGCAATGGAGCAGGCTTAGCTTGGCCGTCCGGACTTGGAATCAGGTGAACTTTATGTCCAGAACGTTCGCCGTGACATTCCCTACAACTTTGTAATTGAAGAGTTTTCCGTTTGATGCCATCTTCGACCGGTAACGTGACCATCTTCGAAACGAGTTCTGGCACAAATTTCTGGAAAGTCCCAATTTGACTCCAACAAGGTTTCCACTTGTATTCTTGGTAATTCCTACACATCAAAGTGTAAAACAAGAACATTGTGCACTTTTGCAACTATTAGTAGGGTAGTCCAAATAAATCATAAAAGTGTCACAAAGTGTAGACAAAATATATAGCAATTGGTGTAAAACAAGCATGGAGCATCAAAAATTATTGACATGTTTGCAACGTATCAGAGTGCAGATAAAATCACTATTGTTCATGCTAGTAAAGTCACATAACTTGGTGTTTTCAGGAGTAGCCATTTTAGCAAACTAAAAGCAAACAAGTAAAAACAACTACAAAGGATTCTAATTTTTTTTGGGTTTTTGATAAAACGATGCAAGTAAAATAAAGTAAAGTAAACCAAAACAATAAACAAAGTAAAGGATGTGCGTGCGAAAAACTCCCCTTGCAGAAGTCTTCTACTTCCTCCCCGGCAACGGCGCCAGAAAAAGAGCTTGATGCCTGGTAAATGACCAGCCCGTTGGGAACCCCAAGAGGAAGGTGTGATGAATATAGCAGCAAGATTTTCCCCTAGTTAAAAAACCAAGGTTTGTCGATCAGGAGAGGAGCAAACAAACGACTGAAGGTGATGCTTGCTAGCTTGTGACAGCTCAGGACAATTTATAAGGCGCCTCGTCCAAGCTTTGCTTTGCTAGCTGCAATGTGGAACCTGCACACAACACAACCAAATACTTTGTTCCCAACTTACGATGAGGTTGTCAATCTCACCGGTTTGCTTGAAACAAAGGGTATGAGCGTATCGAGTGAAAAGTGATAATAGTATGCGAGTAAAGTAAACAGTGCGAGTAAAGTAAACAGGTGATAGCAATATAAAGGAAATAGGACCGGGATCCACAGTTCACTAGCGGTGTCTCTCCATAAGATAAAATAATACAAGTTGGGTAAACGAATTACAGTTGGGCAATTGATAGAATAAAGATAACGTGCATATGATGAGAGGATCACTATGAGATTTACTCTGGGCATTACAATAAAATACATAGACCGCCATCCAACTGCATCTATGACTAATAATCCACTCACGGGGATATCATCCGAACACCCCATGAGTATTAAGTTGCGAACAACGGATAATTGCATTAAGCAAAGTGTGTAATGTAAACAAAGCATATGCCCTCGAGCATATGAATGTTGTTTTACCCCTAGTAGCAACAGCACATCTACAACCTTAGAGGCTTCTGTCACTCCCCCAGATTAAATAGAGGCATGAACCCACTATCGAGCATAAATACCCCCTCTTGGAGTCACTAGCAACTACTCGGCCAAGATAGCTACTAACAACGGAGAGCATGCAAGATTATAAACAACATAGAGATAACAAAAGATAAATTTTAGTACTTCAACTCAAGCATAACACCAATATTCATCGGATCCCAACAAACCAAACATGTAGAATTACATAACGGTGATCTCAATCATGTAGGGCAGCTCATGAGATCTAAACATGAAGCACATGGTGGAGAAGACAACCATCTAGCTACTGCTATGGACCCATAGTCCAAGGTAGACTACTCACTCATCGCTCCGGAGGCAAGCATGGCGATGAAGAAGACCTCCGGTGGCGATTCCCCTCTCCGGCAGGGTGCCGGGAAGAGCTTCTGGACCCTCCCGATCTTCGGGTCGATGGCGGCGGCGGATCGCGATGTGTTCTGGAAAACTGATCGGGTACTTAGGTTTTTCTCGTCGGGGGGTCTTTATAGGCGAAGGGGCATTATCAGAAGTGGACCGAGGCGGTCTCACACATAGGGGGCGCGGCCCAGCCCCTGGCCGCGCCGCCCTGGTGTGAGGGCCCCTCGTGGCCCCACTCCGTCTCCTCTTCGGTTCTCTGGAAGCTCCGGTAAAATTCTGGGCGACTGGCTTTGGTTTCATCCAATTCCGAGAATATTTCCTGTGTAACTTTTCTGAAACACAAAAACAGCAGAAAATAGGGAACTGGCACTGTGGCGACTTGTTAATAGGTTAGTTCCGGAAAATGCATAAAAGTGCCACGAAGTGTAACGAAACACTAAGCAAATGGTGTAAAAACAAGCATGGAGCATCAAAAATTATGGATACGTTGGAGACGTATCAGCTACCAAACACACCCTAAGTGAGTCCGTGCCAGTTCCCGGGCGCCCCAACCTAACCACCGACGGCACCCACCAGCTAGACCTCCGCTGGCAGCTCCCACTCATCTCCCAACCCTTCTCCTTCGCTTCCCCATCCAACTACTCCCTTCCATGGCGGAAGCACACGGCGACTGGAAGGATTCTGACGGGCTATCATTGTCAGTGGAGTGGGGCTTCTCGCCAATCGTACCGCAAGATCCTGATGAGTTGTACCCCTCCTAGCGGCGAGCGTGGCGGCAGGCGGCGTGCGGGACCCTAGCCCTTTGTTCTGCAGGAGGCGGCAACACACGATATCAGGGCAACACGCACGCGAGGGAAGCCGGTACGGCGACGGGGGTGCAGTATGGTGTCGATTCGATCCGGAAGCGGTTGGTAGGAGCAGATGTGGTGGGGTTTTGTCTGGTTTTCCTGTTGATGCTGTTATTTATTTCAGTTTTGTCGGTTTTCGATTTTAAGGCATATTATTAATCAGGGGCATAAGAATCTTTTCACGTTCATATTTAACACCGTAAGTATTGAAAATGAACTAAAGTATCATTTTAGGAAGAAAATTAACTTTAGATGTCAAAATGGTAAGAAAAAAGTTTTTAGGACCAATAGGGAAGCCAATTTTAAGGTAGTTTCAAATAAGGAATTCTCTCATTTCACTTTGGCTAGAAAAAATACGGAAGAGAGCATGACAGCATTTTCAAGACTGATGCTTTACTTATGATGGCTAATGATACGGCGTAATCGGACGCCACGTTGTTAAGCCCAATCTTTCACGGCACACTCATCATCACAGATTTAATCTTTCACAATAAAAATATCAGAACTAGTATGACTCTCTGGAACACCAAGACGTCACAGAGCCCTAGTCGTGAAAGAAAAAGAAAAGAAAAAACAAACCCAAAGGGACCCAGCCCGGATAGAAAGAGCAAGGCGTATTGGGATATGGGGTTGCCGTGTTATGCAAAAAAAAAATTACTGCACAATAACCACCTGAAATTTGTGTGTGAAACTTGACTAAAAACAATCAAGAAAACACCAATAAGCATTTGAAGTCTTACTGCACACAAACTAGCTAGACGCAATAAAACCACAAAATGAACCATGGCTAGCTAATATATATGATCAATCGATTGAGTTTGCTATCTCCATGCTTCACAAATTTTAGCACAAATCCAGCAAATCACCATTCTCTTGCCAGAAGTGTTGCAAAACAATACAAGGGAAAGGGGGCCGGCTAAGAAAGTAACAAGTCCAATGCTAATTTGAAAATAGGTGACATCGGGAAGGGCTCCAATGAACTAAGGCCAATGAACTAAGCCAACCTAGAAGTAATCTTTGTAAAGGGTCCTGGCGGTCAATCTGTTCCAAATAACGTCGCTATCGGACACGCGCCCATGTGGAAGAAGAAATCTATATTTTGGGAGCTTGAGTATTGGAAACACCTAGAGGTTCGCTCTTCAATTGACGTAATGCACGTTACAAAGAATGTTTGTGTGAACCTGCTAGGCTTTCTGGGCGTGTATGGAAAAACAAAAGATACACCAGAAGCACGGGAGGATCAGCAACGTATGAAAGACCCAAACAACATGCATCCACAGAACAAGACAGATAAAGGGCGTCACTTAAGTCCTGCCAGCTACGCTCTTAGCAAAGCAGAGAAGGAAATCTTTTTTGAAGTCCTTTCAAGTATCAAAGCGCTGTCTGGCTTCTCATCAAATATAAAGGGAATAATAAATATGATAGAGAAAAAATTCCAAAACCTGAAGTCTCATGACTGTCACGTGATTATGACGTAGTTGCTTCCGGTTGCATTAAGGGGGCTTCTATCGGAAAATGTTTGCGTACCCATTGTTAAGCTATGTGCATTCGTCAATGCAATATCTCAGAAGGTAATTAATCCAGATATTCTACCAAGGTTACAGAAGGATGTGGCCCAATATCTTGTTAGTTTTGAGTTGGTGTTCCCGCCATCCTTCTTTAATATTATGACACATCTCCTGGTTCACCTTGTCGAAGAGATTGCAATTCTCGGTCCTGTATTTCTACACAACATGTTCCCTTTCGAGAGGTTCATGGGAGTCTTAAAGAAATATGTTCATAACCGTGCTAGGCCAGAAGGAAGCATCTCCAAGGGCTACGGAACAGAGGAGGTCATTGAGTTCTGTGTTGACTTTATCCCTGACATTAAGTCGATTGGTGTTCCTGAATCGCGGCATGAAGGGAGACTACGTGGAAAAGGCACGCTAGGAAAGAAATCAATGTATTGTATGGACGGGATTTCTTTCACTCAAGCACACTACACAATTCTACAAAGTTCCACCTTGGTGGCCCCGTATATCACTGAACACAAGAATATTGTACGCTCCCAACACCCGGCTCAGTCTAACTCCTGGATTACACATAAACATATGGCGACTTTCGGCGGTTGGTTGCAGACACATCTCATAAATAACAACATTGTTGGAGATCAGCTATACTTATTGGCCGGGTCACCATCTTCGACTATATTTACTTTCCAAGGATACGAGATAAATGGAAATACATTCTACACGATCGCCCTAGATAAAAAGAGCACCAACCAAAATAGTGGTGTCCGCATTGATGCAACAAACAACAACGGGCAAAAGGACACCTATTATGGTTACATAGAGGAGATATAAGAACTTGACTATGGACCTTCTTTTAAAGTCCCTTTGTTTCGGTGCAAATGGGTCAAGCTGGATGGAGTAGGGGTAAAGGTAGACCAGCTGTATGGAATGACAACAGTGGATCTCAACAATCTTGGTTACAGAGATGAACCATTCGTCCTAGCCAATGATGTGGCTCAAGTTTTCTATGTGAAAGACATGTCCTCCAAACCAAAAAAAAAAGATAAGGCAACAAATGCATCATACGATGAGCCAAAGCATCACATAGTTCTTTCAGGGGAAAGAAACATCATGGGAGTTGAGGATAAGACAGACATGTCAAAAGATTATAATAAGTTTGATAAAATTCCGCCCTTCAGAGTGAATATTGACCCAAGCATCGCGTTAAATGGTGAACATACTCCATGGTTACGACTGAAGCGATCATAATCAAGGGAGATACGCGAAGGGGGGTTCATGGCCTCCAAGGCATTTTAGGTCACCATATGTATTAAATGTGCCAATTTATGGCAAACATCAAACATGGTAGCTCATTTTGTGAAGGTTTTGTTGTGATGTTTGTAATTTTGCAAGTTTAATATTTTTCCTTGCAACTATAACACATAATATGACACCACACGAAGGTTTCACATTGTTTGGATTATTTTTTAAATTCTTATACCCGTTTGAAATTATATTCAAAACGGCGGGCATGAAGATTCATAGCCCGGGGTTGAGTCTCACTAGACTTGCGGTAGATCTCTGATAAAACAACATATTGTGAACCTAAAAATCATTTTTACAAAAAATCATGAGCATTATATCATATACATGTAGTTCAAACCTAGTGGGCCTCCTACCGAATCGGCAGGAATTTGTCTTTTTCATGAGGTGTGGACGGAAAGGTTTTAGATGCACCGGCTGGGTAATTTTCTATCTAAGGTGGTCTAGTATTTTTTTTAAATGTTTTGATAGCAATGTGAAACTTTAATTTGGTGGTTGCTTCACAAAAAAACTTGTTTTTGGTATCTAAAAAATAGAAAATGGTTTTTCTGTGCGATGAAAAGGGAAACTTCCTTCTGCAACATCGTAAGCAATCCCAAGATGCACATGTGTGCACAATATGGACACATTATCACAAACTATGCATCGATTCTAGCCATAGCATTGCTCATTTAGCCTAAAAGCCATGAAACATCGAACATGATAGCTCATTTGGTGAAGGTTTTTTGTGATGTTTGCAATTTTCCAAGTTTAATATTTTTCCTTGCAACTATAACACATAATATGACACCACACGAAGGTTTCACATTGTTTGGATTATTTTTTAAATTATTATACCCGTTTGAAATTATATTCAAAATGGCGGGCATGAAGATTCATAGCTCGGGGTTGAGTCTCGCTAGACTTGCGGTGGATCTCTGATAAAACAACATATTGTGAACCTAAAAATCATTTTTACAAAAAATCATGACCATTATATCATATACATGTAGTTCAAACCTAGCGGGCCTCTACCGATTTTAAAATGTTTGCAAGCCTACTATTTTTAACAAAATAATTTTCAGCATTTTCAATGTGTTAGTATTTCATAGATATTTTTCTAATAAACATTTTGATATGCTATATGTATTTTTCTAAAAAAAATTATTTTACAACATTTTATGGAATGTTGATCATAGCTTCAATAAGGAATAAGGCGGGAACAACCAAAAAGTTTAAAAACATTTCAAATGCCCCTTTAGCACCGGTTCATGGCTCAAACTGGTGCTAAAGGGGCTGGCAGTGCGGTGCCCAGCAAAAGAACCTTTAGCACCGGTTCCTGGCATGAACCGGTGCTAAAGGTCGAAGCTTTAGCACCGGTTGGTGGCTTCAACCGGTGCTAAAGGGTCTTTAGCACCGGTTGAAGCCACCAACCGGTGCTAAAGGTGCCTTCCTTTAGAACTTCCTCTTCTTCCTCCCGCTCCGCATCGAAACGGCTAAGGACCAGCGCGAGGAGTTGAGCGACAATGTCGGCAGGCTGCCCAATTTTTCCACGCCGCCGTCGCGCCCGCCGTCGACCACCGCTCTGCGCCGCCGTCTCGCCACGCGCTCGCCCGCATCCCATCCAATTCCTGCGCGCCCGCTCACCACGCGCCCGCCCATATCGCGTGCCGCCGCGTCGGCCCGCACGCCCGCGCCGCGTCGTCGCCGCCGAGCCCCTCGCCGCCAAGCCCCTTGCCGCCGAGCCCCTGGCCGAGCCGACGCCCGCGCCCCTTGCGGTTCCTGCAAGGTAAATTAGGATTTTTTTTGCAATTTAGTTATTTTAAGTTTTTTTATTACTTTAGTTATTTTAGATATTTTAGGTATTTTCGTTAATTAGATAGATATTTTAGGTATTTTAGTTAATTAGATAGATATTTTAGGTATTTTATTACTTTAGTTATTTTAGGTTTAGTTAATTAGTTAGTTAGTTATTTTAGGTATTTTAGTTAATTAATTAGTTAGTTACTTTAGTTATTTTAGGTTTAGTTAATTCATTAATTAGTTAGGGTTCCGTTATAAAATGGGGGCGTTGGCCGGGCGCCGGCGCGGTGGGGAGGGAAGACCTACTCTTCCCCCACCACGCCGGCGCCCGGCCAACGCCCCTTTTTTTTGGTCTCGGTATCGGCATTATAATAATTTGTAATAATTCTTTGCAGAAACAATGGATCTCGGAAGAGACAAATTCCAGGAAAATATTTTCGAGGACATCATCCACGATAATGATCACGATGTCACCTCGTTGTTTCTAAACAACTCCAGTGAGGGAGATGAACAAAACCGTAGAGATGGCTCCGATCAGGGAGAAGGTGCCGGAGAGGGTGGAGGCAGCGGTGAGGGAGAAGGCGCCGGCTCTGATGAGGGAGAAGCCGACGGCTCCGATAGAACCTTCAATATTGCAAAGTCCGGCGAGGTAGATGTGTATTAATAAATTAAGCCTCTGTTGTATAGATGGATTATTTAATTTGTGTATATACATATATTAACGCTCTTTCTTCTTTTAGCCCTCTAGATCGAGCCACTCTTCTGTAAATAAAAGAGGTCCGGCCAGAAGGTTGGAAGAACATGAAAGGTACCGGATAGAAGAAATCGATGAAGATGGCAAACCGATTGCTCCCGCGGCTCACGCAAGTAAATTTACAGGACAATGCGGAGTTCCTGTTAGGGACAACATTCCGGTCACCCTTCGAGAATGGAAGAAGACAAAGACGGAACCAGTTAAATATGTCCGCAAGAGATTGAAGAATATTCTTTGGAAGAAGCTCATGGTTAATTTTACCCTACCAGAGGCGCCAGAGGTGGATCAAAATGAGGTGGATCCAAATGAGGAGGATCCAAATGAGGAGGATTCAGATGACGATGATTGTCATCTGAATATCATAGAGTGGAAAGTCAAGTGGACTCTTTCGAAGATGGCACTACAATTCAACAACTGGAAGAAAAGATTGTACAAGGATTTTGTCGACAAAGAAAAGACTCCGGTGTTCACTGGACAATATGAGAAGATAAAAGACCACTGCGACGCATTCGTGGAGTACAAGACTTCGGAGGCAGCTAAGTGAAGGTCGGGAATAAATAAGAAAAATGCTGCTAAAAAGAAGTATCACCATACTATGGGGCAAGGAGGCTACAAGTCTGGCAAGCCTAAGTGGAAGATAATGGAGGACGATCTAATTGCTAAAGAGATCATTCCGGAGACATTGAAATGGAACGATCGGTCAAGGGATTGGTTTTACGGGCATGGAGGGAAGTTGGACTCAAAAGGGAAGTGTGTATATTCAAAAAAGCATGACGAAGACCCCCTTCCCATTGATTCTCTTAGAAGCGCATCAAAGGATGTTGAAGAGGGAAGGTTCCATCCTGAAAGAGAGAAGGACGAGCTCACACGCCCCCTTGGGAATGATGAACACCCAGGACGAACACGAACCACACCAGGCTCCAAACCGTGGAAACTCGGGTTTCCCGTGGAAAGGAAGAAATTTCCCGATAGAAGCCGTCAGAGAAGAAAGGAAAGGGAGGCAGACCGCATGTCTCTGATAGAACAAAAGCTGAAGCGGCAATCAGACTTGTTAAATCGGATGATCCAGCAAGGAAACGCCGCATCTCAGCCAGAGATAGAAGCTGCACATGATGCTATCGGCCCACCATCTCAGCAGAAAAGCAGCGTGTGGCTTCCACGGACCTCCCAGAGGATGATGATGAACCGGCGATCCGCTACCTAGTGGATGATATCACGGAGTCGACATCTTGCGAGCTACATGTGAAGATCGTGAACATAACCATGAAGGTGGCGGTCGGCTATGCCTTACCCATTGGACCTGATTCAACTTATCATTGTCGTCTGATTCCACATGGCTACGCTGTTGCCAGGGTGGATGAAGTTATGGGAGGATTTGAGCAGCTGAAGCTTGACCATACTGCGGGTGAAGGGGATTTGTATGAGCTGGGAGAAGCCAAGAAGACCACCGTTCTATGGCTAAAGGAATATATCATGCTTCCAAATTGGACGCCAAGGTCTCCAGCGCGTCACCCTTCTCCACCGCCACGTCAGCCTTCTCTGTCATCTCCGCGTCAGCCTTCTCCGGCATCTCTGCCGCATCAGCCTTCTCCAGCATACCAGCCTTCTCCAGCTAGTGAGCCGTCTCCACCACCTCCGCCCACTGAGGCTCAGAGCCAAAAGCGGAAGCGTACCATCGCCGCTCCCAAGAGTAACTGATCATCGATCCATCGACAGGAGCCCCTCGCAAGAGTACCTAAGGTTCCTCCCAAGAGACCTTATGACTATACTCCGGAGGAAAATGTGGCAAAAGTACAAGAGAAATTAAAGAACTTCTTTGAAAATTTGAAGAAAAAGAAGACCGAGCAGTCCGCCGAGCAGCCTCCTCTAGATCCGAAAGTGTTAAAAATGTTGAAGAACCTTCACCAACCCGAGCCAAGGCTTGCATCAGACTATGACCGCACTATTCTCAAGTCAGATGCAGCAAAGCGGTCGAAAGGTAAATCAGTTCCTCAGCTCGGAGAACAGATGAACTCGTGCCCCCCGCTCCAAGTGTTTCCCGATGTCCAGTATGATCCAGATATCATAGCACTGTACAAAGAGGGGGCCGAAGCTGTAGGTATGTCTGTTGCTCAGTACTTAAGCAAGTGTGATTTCCCCACGGCTGAAGTAGTAGCATACCAATACCGGCACGGGAGCCCTCTCGTCAGAACTGAGGAGATTCCGAATCTACCAACAAGAATGCAAAAATTGCATAAGTGGTACATGGAAGCCTCACAGCATGGGCAGAACTGGATCATACTGGGAATTAATGATGAGCATTACTTTCGTGGAAACGAGGACATAAACATCGAATTTGCTGAATTATTTCAGTTATACAATCATGACGCCCTCGACAAATCAATGATCAGTGCCTATTGTTTGTAAGTATTATTTTTGTAATTAAGTCTTTAGCTTATCTTATTCATTGCATGCATAATTTTACTCATTATATTATGCAGATTGAAGAAACTCGAATGCAAAAGAGGACAAATCTATGACATTGGGTTCATTGACCCATATACCGTGAATGAGCTAACTCTCCATAACCATATCAAGGACACGGAGAATAACTTGGTACGGGCGTTAAGGAAACAAGAAACCATGACGAAAATACTATTTCCTTACAACATCAAGTGAGTGTGTTACTGTCTTATACACATTACTATTTTGGTTACTCGATGTTAAGTGTGTGTTATGCGTGTGCGCAGGTATCATTTTATTCTGCTAGTTATTGAATTTGATAGAGGACGAGTACTAGTCATGGACTCGAAACGTAAACCCCTTGAAACATTCGGGGACATGATTGATACACTCCAGCAGTAATTTCAATCATTATGCATGGCACTATATGAGCAACTTTCGTTCATTTCCCGATATCAAGTAATTACTAACTTCTTTATTCATTTTCTTTGCCGGGCAGTGCTTGGAAACGGTTCACGGATAAGGCACCGGGTCCCTGGAAAAAGGAGCTTGAATTTAAATAAGTACCGGTAAGTACTACTAGCTTGGCACGCGCATCTCTTTGGTTCTAGTTTCAATACCATTATCATCCTTGATTATTATTTTGATTGAACTCTATTCTCGTAAAGTGCTTGAAGCAAGAAGACGGGAATAATTTATGTGGATTCTATGTCTGCGAGTTCATTTGAGAGACTTGCTGTGAGAAGAGAAGACTAGAACAACTAGATGTACATAAATAATATTCATAATTTTATTTTATTACCATTATTTATGTTGAGTTTCTTCATTCATATATATATATTGATCCCAGAAAAAACGAATTTCGTCCGAATTTCGCCCATTTCGGTCAGGACCGGTAAATGATTTACCAGACGAAATCTACTGAATTTGGAGAATTTTGTCTAATTTTTTTCTAAAATTTAAAATTTCATCAAATTTTGTCCAGAAATTCAAATTTGGACGACCAAAAAGCACCGAAATTCCCGAATTTCGCCCATTTTGCCCAGGACCGGTAAAAAACCAAAACCGAAATCCAAATCCTTGGTCTCAGCCTCCCTGATCTGGATGTGTTTGGACGCGTCCTGCGCCTCTGGTGGCTTTGGCTGGAGTGGACCGCTCCCGCTCGCCCATGGATCGGCATGCCAACACCCTGCGACCTCACCGATCGTGACCTCTTCGCCGCTACAACTCGCGTCTCCATCGGCGACGGCCAAAAGGCCTTTTTCTGGGAATCCAATTGGATTGGCAACTCTCCGCTACGTCTGCAGTTCCAGGAGCTCTACAAGCACTCTAGACGCAAGCGCAGAACAGTTGCGGAAGCACTGGCAGGAAACAAATCGGTGGCCGACCTTAGACACGACCTCAACATACCGATCTTCCTTCAATTTCTTCAAGCCTGGAACCTTGTTCAAACCAGCGTGCCAACCCTACAACCCAACTCCGAAGACTCCATCAGATGGATCCTCACCCAGGACGGAAAGTACTCAGCCAAGTCTGCATACACCATGCAGTTTGAAGGAAGAATGCTCTCGCCGATCGCCAGTGAGGTTTGGAAAAGGAAAACCTTAGCGCCGCCAAACAGAAGTTCTTTGCATGGCTCCTTTGGCAGAACCGCCTTTGGTGCGCCGATCGTCTCCAGCACCGCGGATGGCCAAACGAGTACTTCTGCCCTCTTTGTCGGTGCAACCTCGAATCCACGGAAAACCTATTTGTCGAATGTCCAAAAACTCGGGAGCTTTGGGCTATTATCGCTCTCTCGAGAAACTGCAGCGGGGCTGATCAGGCTATCCATGCCAACACCCAAACTCTGGACAGTTTCCGCTCGGCACTGCTCGATGCCACGCCACCTCAGCACCGCAAGGGCATTAGTTCCCTTTTTATTCTGGTTCAATGGTCCATTTGGAAGGAGCGAAACAATAGGATCTTCAACAGAAAGGAGACGACAATTTCACAACTAGCCGTCTTCATCAAGGATGCCGCCCAAGATTGGGCTTTCGCAGGGGCAAAGGCATTGCGTAAACTTCTATGGGAACCACCTTGAACCTTTTTTATTTTCTTCTTTGAAAATCTAAATGTTCTCCTCTCTCCCCTGTGTACCCTGTCATTGTGACATCCCCTGTAATTTCCCTGTGCTTAATATATCGAAGCCAGCTCTTTGCTTTTTTTTTTCGAAATGGGAGCTCTTTGCTGGACCTTTCGAAAAAAGAAAAAAAAGGATGTCGTAGGCCTTTTCCCATTCTTATTTGACCAACAAAGAAAAAATATCCAAGTCTTGCTAAATTGTTCTATATGATCAATCAATTTGCTTAATTTCGGATTTAAGGAAAATAATTTATTTTGCTATGCATATCCTTCAATGATTCCTACTTCTAACTTAACGGAGAAAACGATCAAGCCCCCAAAAGTAGTGTAATCGCATGATCATTGAAAAATATGTGCAACTTTTACATTTAACAATAAGAAATGTACAACTACCCACTTACACACTTCTACGCCTAATTAAAGTTTCATTCATGATATGCACTTGCATATTTCTGCACATAAAAATTACGTGACTTTAGGATTCAAGAAATGACAGAGAGATAGAAAATCCATATAATTTATGATTGGTGTCATTCCATAGATAATGACTGAGAATCTTAGACGGTAGACAAGATAGTTTATCAGAAAATCTCAGAATTTTATCCAAAGTTCATACACAAATAAGAAGAGATTCAGGTCATTTAAGTGCTCAGATTAACACCACGCATACTGAAAAAGTAGCATCACAGGGAGAGAAACAACGACTTGACTACCTTCAAGGTAGATGAGGCAGGATCATTAAAGCTGCAGGCACATGAAGAGCTTTGTATATGCTGTAATACTTATTTCTTGTTGCTTGAGGCATTTTTCCTTCCCCGCTTTTTAGTCTTCTTCTTTTTTTTGAGATCCTTTTTAGTCTTCTTAGTTCTCCATGCAGAGCTGTGGGCAACTGTCTCCTCCACGACCTTGGGTAGTGTAAAATTGAAGCTGTCAACTGATAAGTTGTCTTTGTACTCAGGATTCGTGTCAAGAAACTTCTGCACATCCGATGCGCACTTTGCACGCTTTCCGTTTGGCAGGACATAGCAGATATCCATTTTAGTGAGATCACGTCTTATAGTGGCTAGTCTCTCGGTCTTGGGTGGAGGCTTTGGTATGTCGGGATTGTCAATAACCCAGATGCGGCTGCTGTCATACTCAATGTCTGCGGGGTCTTCACATGAGCAGCCATGTCTTTTACTGCAGAACCATGGGTCATTGGTGAAGTTCTCGCGAATTGTCTCAAATTCATCTTTTGTCGGAATTGTACGCCATTTATGACATTCACAACACTGTACTGTGTACAAGCCAATGGATTCTCTTGAACCTCGTTTTCTCTGTCAAAATCAGAAAAGTTGTTAGTAATTTTATTATATCAAGAAAGACAAGCAATTTGTCTAACCCCTACCACTATCAACCTTTCACACTCTCCCTGCTACTTGTACACATCTAACATAGCCATTCCTAAAAAAAAAATTGTCCTACCACTATTTCGTATAACGTTGTTGTCCTCAACAGAGCCTAACAAGACGGTTGCTCTAATAAATTGTTCAGATGAATATCTTCTATTGCTTAATTCGATGGCAAAGTATAAATACAAGTACTAAACTAGTTTTATTTTGGACCCATTACTTGGTATTGTTAGGGTTAGATTCTGTATTTACTGCGACAAAATCGTTCTCTCCTACGCGTATATTATCTTGTTTGAAGAGCTAGCTCGGATTACCCTCAGAGAAAAGTAGTCCAAGGCGATATGGCACTATAACTTCGGTACCAATACATAAATTTAGCCTAAAAGACATGCATGAGCAACCAAATCAAACTCAGAAACCCTACCAAACCACACATCCGTTGAGTTAGATAGTCTTGTACACCAACGTAATCAATCAGGCAATATAGGATAAGGGAAGGAATCAAAGTTGTTAATCTAACAAGCATAGACGGCGAAGGTTAAGCAGACCTGAGAAGAGGATCCAATCGTGTCTGGAACCTGCGGAGTTGAGGACATGGTTGAACAGCCGTCCCAAACTCGCGGCGGCGGCGACGGCGCCGGTAGCAGTCGAGAGAGTTGTTTATTTCGGCTGGTGAGACGTTCCTTCCCTGGAATTAGGGTTTACAGGGACAGCATCATATCAATGGGCAATCAACGGTGGAGATTCATTGTTTCTACCAGGCGGACAGAAAAAATTGTCGCTCCGCGTCCCGCACGCGAGGCCACGGCTGATTCCTGAAATCACGCAAGACTTTCCTTGTGTGCATCCCCATTGCGGACGGGGCTTGCCTGCGCGAGTCCGTGCGACCATCCGTGCGCCGTGGACATCGGACGGCCTGTTTTCTTTTCCTTCGTACTTAATCTTTTTTGATAAAAGATACCATTGTAAGGACGAGTGATGCCCGCGTCGCCGGAGCTAATCACTCATCGTGGCCGCCGCCGCCCGCTGTGCAAGAGCTGATCACTCGTGGTGGCCTCGCTCGCCGGAGCTGATCACTCGTAGTCACCGGCTGGTCAGGGGAGCACCACCATGCGCCTCTCTTCCATCTATTGAAACTGGTTGCTGCTCAAGGAGGAAACAGAAAAGAGATGAAGAAATAGAGAAGAACCGCCAGCTGTTGTAGGAGTTCCGCAGAAGAAAGCCAGGAAGAAAGGAAGAAGACAAGGAAGAGAAGAATAGAAGTAAGAAGAGGGAAACGATTCGATCTACAAAGAAGATGAAAAGGATCGATGAACTTCCGCAAAGTTCAACTAGTTCACGTTCAAATGGTTAATAATCTGCATTTTTCGATAAAGTGCTGATTTAGTTTGTCCGCTCCTTAATCGGGTCCCGTCTAGGCAATTTTGACCACATACGCCATTCGGGATCACAAGTTCCTCCGACTGCGCTGGAGCCCTGCTTGCAGACGCGGTAACAGTTGCTGCGGAATGAAATCGGCCGCCGGCCGGCCTGGCAGCCTCGATCTCGTCGGCTCGCCGGCCCGGGTGCTCAGCGCTGTTGGTGCAGCCCGAGGCTGCACCTCTTCTTCCCTCTCACTCGCAGCTCACGGACAAAGGTAGAAGAAGAAAGACACACAGACAAGGTTTTCCGGGCCGGCGCGCGAACGCCGCCGTGGGCGCACGAACGCCCCAATCTTCTTTATCTTTGCAATGTCTACATGATCGGCTACTCTATCCTTTACATCAGCGATCAGGGGATTTATACCCGAGCTGGCTGCACACGACGCAGCCCACCCGCCCCACTATGTGGGCACGATCCGCATGCCCCGTCGCTCCCGCACGACGCGCTCAGACGCGATCGGCACGGCCGGCTCAGCTGCTGGATCATTGACCTCCCGCCTAACTCGCTAACAGCACACACTTACGCACGCACACGCGCCACACCTGCCATGGACTCGACCGTGCACTGACACCGGTCGCCACCATCATGGGGCATGGCTTGATGCTAACAAGCGCCTCCTTGTATCTGCAACAACGATTGCTGACAGTTCGTTGATTCAGGCGAATACGGAGAGATGCGTATTGTATAAGAGAGAAAGCAGTCTAGTCGTTGGATGTGACAGGCACACGGATGGTCGCACGGACTCGGGCGCAGGCTCTTCTGTCCGCCAAATGCTACTAGGTCGTTGCATTTTTTATTTTTTTTGCGAATAGGACTCTGGCATTAAAAGAAACACCGAACAGTACAAAACATCTCAAAAAAAAAAACGAAAATTACAACGAGATCCTTGAGAAGCCATTCATCTTCAACCTCCAGACCGTGTCGACGGCGCACCGCCGCTGCCGCTCCTCCCTGAGTCGGCTTGACGTTGTTGGTTGCGGACGGGAAGTCGCCGAACGGGTCATGAAGACCACATCCGTCCCGAAGACGAAGAAGAAGAAATAACTGCCGATGAAGCTCCTTGACGATCCAAAGATCCCCATAGCCAGACAAAATCCTCGAAGAACACACCACTTCCACAAGCCCCTCGACGTTACCGCCGAGATGGGGTTGAAGCCGGGAAGACCTTATTGTACGAGGCGTCGCCACCACCATCCGAACGCCGCCCCTACAAACCTTGACTCTAAAAGCAAAGAACGAAGCCCTTAAAACAAGGGACGGAGCCCTCCCACCGACGAGGGCCGAGATCCACCGCGCCTCCATGGCCTAAAGGCCACAGAGGCGAGGCAGTCTACCACAGCTGCGTCTAGGCCCTAGCCAGGCCGCTGAGAGTCGATTACATTTTCCTAATGTTGTCTGAGGTATGTCAAAACTATTTCTCTTTTTCATTTTGCATTTGGTTAGCAAGGTTATTTCACTGCATGTGGTAAGTCACCTACATTGCTTCTAAGAATTGTGTTTTGTTTTTCGCAAAAAAAGAAGGGTTTTGTGATACAGTCTACTAAATAACATACTGAAGGACCTCCCTCGCTCCCAGGTCGCTCACGCGAGCGGCTCCGGAGGCCCCCCAAAAGAAACCCTAGAGGTCTCAGATCCGTGACCACCCTGGCTGCTGCCGCCGCCGGTGACGGTGGCGGTGGCGGCGCCCGGCCGCCAAAGGCGGTGGGTTAGGAGGCGGACCCCCCACATCGACCTCTACGCGCGGAGAGGCGACGCTTCGGCGGGTCGTGTGGAATGGTGGAATCCTCGTCGGCCGGCGCGGTGGCACTGCGGGGCAGGTGCTGCGGCGGCCTGGAGTGGCTGGGTCTAGCGTGCTGCCGGTGCACGTGCGTGCGGGCCAGATCTGGGCCGTGCGGCCCTGTCGGGTGACGCCAGGCTTGGCCAGACGGAGGGGAGGTGGAGCGGTCGAGCTGCAGATCGGCGGGGCTGCGCTGCAGGCCAGTCAAGTCGGTTATGCGAGGTAGAGGTGCGCCGGCTGGGCGGCCCGCCCTTGGGCCCAATTGGGCTCGATCTGGGCCAGGATTGATGTTGAGTGTGGCGTTGTCGAGCGTTCTGCGGCGGTGCCATTGCACGCGCTTGGCGCGGCGGGCGGCTGTCGCTTGTGCACGTCCTGCAGTTGCCGTCCAGCCCGGCGTCCATGCTCGTTCCGTGCGGGGGAGTGGCAGCTTGGCCGACAGTGTGCTTCGGGCTGCCAGGTGGTGTTGGAGGCCGTCTCTGCCTCCCGCCCAAGATGCTGCCAGGTACGAACATGTCCTATGTGGTGTGCCTGTAGTGTACTCTAGTCTGTGTCATTCTAGTGGATTGTGGGGTGGACATTAGGGCTGGGAGAAATCCCGTGCGGATGCATACGACGGCGACGCCTGCGGGCGCCGTCACCTTTTTGAAGGCGTCGTTGAGGCCTTTTATGTTTACCTCATCCCGAGCATCGGGGGAAACCCTTGATCCGATTGTCGGATCAGGTAGTGGCAGCGCTTCAGTGTCGTACCCTCCTTGGAGGCATTGCCTAGATTCTCGTGGAATCCCAAGACGGCAGCTAGAGTTTGTGTTGGCCGCTACTTGGAGCAAGGGCCTCAAGGGCGCAATGTACTTTGGTGGCGGCTTCTCGAAGATGCTTCCTTCAGGTCCAATCGGGTCCTACAATCCACCCACCGACTTTTCCTGGCGCTTTGGTGGGCTGCACGTTGACGTGTGCCATCCTGAATTTTCGGTCGTGTTTCCGAGAGGTCCTGCACCGGTTGTGACGCGGTCTTTAGGCTTTGTGCCTCGATCCCGTGCCTTCTTGGCCGGTGGTTTGGACGAGGTGTGTGTGCTTGTCTTGCGCTTGTGTGGGTGTGCGTTGTACGCCGTAAGGCATCATGTGTATGGTTTTTGGGTTCGGTTTCTCTCATAAACTGGATCACTTTCTCCTTTTAAACTTAATACAATGACGCGCAGTTACTGTTGAGCAGAACTTTCTCTACAACACTGATATGATAAAAGAAGAGACCACGTGCTTTAAAGTTTGATTTCTTATGTTATTTATGTATGGTCTGAGGTCCATTATAAATGCCAAAACTATTTTTTACCGAGGTTAATTTTGGAGAGTCCCACTAGTATCCTCCGTACATACCATCATGCAGTATTGGAGTTGTTGTCAGCTTCTATGTAGAGAGCTGAATATACGGTCAGGAGAAGGAGCATATTAAGCCAAATGGGACACTTATCTTCTCTGGGGCTCATGAGTATCTCTTTCTTCTCTTTCCTCATCCACAGTAGCTAAGAGCTCTCTCGAGTGAGTCGGGCCAAACCGAGGCTGCTCCCGTCGGCGATGCCAGCGGTGAGCGGCGGAGGGGAGGTGCCGACATAGTTCCTGTGCATAGCTATAATCTAGGGTTACTGTCTAGTGGTGTTCTGCCGGTAGCAGGAGGTGGAATCCCGGATCTCGCCGGCCAGATCTGGGACTGGTTAGGGTTTGTCGTCTTCGGGTAGCTTCTCCTTTGGGTGGAGGGGAAATCGAAGCGCCGGACCAACGCTTCCTTCAATAAGGCAGTGGTCAGCCTCGTTCTCTGCTGGCTCCTTGCTGTGTCGATCTGTTGCCTACTTCTTTTGGCATGCCGAGGTGGCAAGGGGGAGAAGCGGCGGAGGGTGCTGATGTACGAAGCTAGGGAAGGCTTGGGTGATTCGCCCGATTTGGTGCTCAGGCGCGGTGCCAATTGGTCACCGGAGGGATTCCGAGTCAACTTTCCATGGTGGAAGGCAGAAGCGGATCTCGGGCGGGCGAGCCCGACAAGTATCAAGTGCTTCCGTCGGTAGATCTGGGGCAAAGTCTCTGGAGTCTTCCTCCTGGCCAGCTGTGGTGGCGGGGGAGAGGGAGACTTTGCAGGTCTGCCTTCTCGATCTGCACGACGCTTGGTGGTTCGAGTTGCAGGCAGCGGCCTCTGCGCGTACGCGGCTCTCTCCAGCGTCAGTAACGGCTATCTCCGGCCGATTGTTGTGGGGAACGCATTGGATGCTTGTTGATTGATCCTTTCTTCTCAGACGGCAATGGCTTTCTCCGACCGACGGCAGAAGCTCTTCAACCTCCAAGGTATCATCTCCAGGATCATCATTTCAATGGCAAGATGGTCGTAGACATCAGCTGAAGTGAGGCAGTTTTTTAAGGGAGACGCTTGGCTCAAGAATAGCCACCCCCTCTTTCGGCATAGATGGCGATGCTTCGTCGGACGCCAAGGTTCATCCCCAACCTCCAGGCCTGGATGCCAAAGCGGAGGCTTGTTCGTTGCCGTACAGTTGGACTCCCCTCTCACCGCATCAAGTGGTTTGTCCCCGATGCTGGTGAGTGTGACTGCGGCGGAGCGTCGTGCTGTGGTTTTTGGAGTTCCATATATCAAATTTCTATTTAAGATTGATTTTTTAATATAGTTACCATGTGCATGCAAATATTTAGTTGGGACTTTGCAACTGAAATATATATATATTATGCATATGAAAGTAAAAAAGCTTCAATTAGATTCGGCATTATTCCTGCACTCCCAACATTTCATAGTTGACTTCTGGTATAATTGTGCCCTTTTGTTTGTTTTCTTTATTCTAAGATAATCAAATGATTTCTTTCACTATAAAATATATCATTTTTAAGAAATGCACCTATTTTGCTTTATTGGACTGTTTATAGGTTTTATCATATGCACAGCTCACAAGTTTGTATTGGGTTCGTGCTGAAGATAAGGTGGGAAGATCGTAGCTAGTCTACAGACTGAATTTATCCTGTCATGTCAAAACTTCATTTATGCATTTTTTTAGTGTGCATGGGCTAATATATTATGTTATTGAGATGGATTGGAAGGTAATATTTTTCATACTTTTTAGTTATTAGAAATTAGGCCCGGTCGTTCCTAAATCCTAGGTCTGCCACTGATCGTAGATATATCCAAATCATGCAGTGTAACAGGTCGATGTATGCCTAGCATAGCAATCCTCTAATTTAAACATCCAAATTTGAGAGATATATCTAATTCTTACGGTTTTAACCGTCAACTATGGAGAACCATAACCTACGTACCCTATTCAAGCCTTCTTAAATGCTACTCATTTGGCAAGTTAGTTTTTTTAGATGATTTGGCAAGTTAGTTAGTTCTGCTTCGTGCAACCGAGGCTAGTCTTGTGAAGTTTCCACAGTAAGGCGTTGCCTCCCTGGAAGGGTGCGTGCCAGCTGGATTTACCTGGTCATATGACTAGGTCTGTAGGATTAGTCGATGGCTAGG
This sequence comes from Dactylis glomerata, assembly GCA_007115705.1. NCBI lineage: Eukaryota > Viridiplantae > Streptophyta > Magnoliopsida > Poales > Poaceae > Dactylis > Dactylis glomerata. The sequence continues at coordinate 282,533 of QXEO01000039.1, read as the reverse complement.
AGAAGTGTGTTGGATAGTGTGAGAACGGTGTGTAAATGAGACTTGCTTGGCACGGCTTGAGTCTCACGACCCCAAGTGTCGACTACGTGGAGGTCATTTTGATATCGGTGATAGTTCCAATCTCTCGAGAGTATTTTATATAGTCCAGTCCCAGGGTTAAAACACAAGTTTGGATCTGCAGAGTCACACTACACGTTTGGTCGTGTCGAGTATGGAGAAATTATTTTAAAATTTGCTAAACAAGTCGAAACTTAAACCTGTGTTGTTAAGAAGTGAAAAGATTGTTTCACCATTGTCGCGGGGGTGTCAAGACTTGTAAAGCCTTATAGTGGTTGTTGAGCGGGAACGAGAATACTCATTTCAACCGCTTTCTATCTGCTCTACAAACGGAAGGAGGTAAGTTAAATTTCCGTACCTATGTCATGCCATCTAGAAATATGGGTTTTGCTTTGTTGATGCCTTGTTGAGTACATTCAAAGTACTCATCCTTAGCGAGAAGGGATTTGGTGTACATGCGCACCAGTGCTCCCTCCATTTTTAGAATTTTGAAAATTTTAAAATCTCATACTTCTATGTCTTCAAAAATTATGAGGTTAAATATATATATAGATATATACATGATGAGTGTATGCAAAAAAGTCCCGTTAAAAAATACGTTGTATTTTGGGAAATATAAAAAAACAAATTTCTGAGAGCAAATAGTAGTAAAATAATAGTACAATAGTATATCTTTTTGTCAAAAATTTGTCTTTTTTATATTTCCAAAAATATAAAGTATTTTTTAATGGGACTTTTTTGCGTGTGCTCCTCCTGTATATATCTTTCTATATATTTAACGCCATAATTTTTGGAGACATAGAAGTGTAAGATTTTAAATTTTTCAAAAACTAAAAGTAAAGAGATCACTGGTGCCCATGTGCTAAAGAGACTTTCCGTCATCCTTATTGCTATTAACTTAGGAGAAGTTGTTGTTTGGACTCGTCACCACAAAGCTAGGAACCGGTATGCCAGCACAACCTTTTTTTTTTGCGGGTAAAACCGGATCTCATTAAACAAGAATAGGGGTTACAAGCGACTCAAGTTCAAGCTCCTGAAGGACAAAGTCAGGTGCCGAACCCAGCCAGGTGACAGTTCTACGCTCAGTTCTCGCCCAATTAGCAAGAACATGACTAAACCTAACCTGTCCACGATCCACTTTTACAAAAGAGCAAACACTACCTTACGAAGCTAGAAGCTTAATATCAGAAACTAAAGAAGAGAGCGGGGATATATCAATCTTTCCAGTGGTAACCATGGCCACCAGTTGAGATGAATCCGAATCAATAATAATAATAGGAGAGGTGGATCTGGCTCGAGCCACGTTCAGACCCTCCCAACAGGCCAATAATTCCGCTTCCAGGGCATCTGCACAAGACCAAACAATTTTGCATGAGGAGAAAATGATACTTCCAGCTTCATCACGAAGGATAGCACCACAGCCCGCAGTGCCCTCTTTAAATGAACCATCCACGGTTAACTTTATGAAGCCAGCAGGGGGCCTCGACCAAGGCTGTACAGGATCCTTACGATGAACCACCATGTGGGATAGGCTAGCAACTGCAGGTTGCTTCCCTTTAATAATCATCTCAGTATCATAGTGCTTGACATCATGTAGCAGCTTGAAATAGCTCAACAGGAAGCCTTGGGAGCTCGCAATGGCCGGAAGAGGTTTATTGTGTGTAACTTCATTGCGAGTGTGCCAGACTCTCCATGTGACTAGCAAGGTCGTGTCCACAGCATTGGCCTGTACTGTCGCGATTAGATGGCGGAACCACATGGGGTGGTTATATCGCATGTTGGCATCCGGCGGCAATAACCAGTGATCCCTCATAGCCTCCCACAAGGAGAAGGCATGTGGGTATCGATAAAGCACGTGAGCAGTGTCATCTGTCTCTCTAGCACAGATGGCGCACATTCCAGTCACTGGCATATTTCGTCGTAGTTTATTTGCCTCCGTCGCAAGAGCCTAGGAAGCCGCCTTCCAAGCGAAGTGTTTAACTTTCAGCGGAACCTTTGATCTCCATATCCGCTTCCAAACAATATCATGCCCGTCAGGGGCCGAACTAGCAGAGGCCATAGCAGTTTGCACTGGAGTTTCAGCGAGGCCGAGCTTGTAAGCACTACGAACAGTGAACACTCCATTCTTCTCAGCCATCCACGCAATAATGTCCTCCTCAAATCTCCTCGATGGTTTAATTGACAAGATAACATCCACATCGATAGGAAGGAAAGTAGCTCTGACCAGGGCTTCATTCCAGCGGCCATTAGAATCAATCAACTCTGAGACACGGCGCAGCCGACAACGTCCTTTTGGAGACAGAATCTTGCCGTAAGAAGACCTAGGCAACCAACTGTCCCTCCATATGCGTACCTTTTCACCATTACCGATACGCCAAACAAGCCCTTTTTTGAGCAGCTCCAGGCCGTAGGTGATAGCCGTCCATGTGGACGAGGGATTACCCGTAAATACTGTATCAACAAGGTCTCCCGCTGGGTAATATTTAGCCTTCAACACTCGAGCACACAGACTGTTCGGAAATGCCAGCAATCTCCAAGCCTGACGCGCCAATAAGGCTTGATTGAAAATTCTCATGTCCCTAAAACCCATACCTCCTTGGAATTTGGTACGTAACAATTTATCCCAGCTCACCCAATGAGTTTTCCTTTTGCCACGTTCCACACCCCACCAGAAATCCCGTATAAGCTTGGTTAGAGCATCACATTGGGCCAGTGGGAGTTTAAATACCCCCATAATGTACGCTGGAATCGCTTGGGCGATAGACTTTATTAGGATTCCACGGGCTGCCTGAGACATCCATTCATCACCGCTGTCCAATAGCATCTTGGTTAGTCTACTCTGCAAGTTTTCAAATCTTCCCCTATGCATCCTGCCATCAGGGGTCGGAAGACCAAGGTACTTGTCTTCGAAGGCCGAATTCTGAACCTGCAGAATATTACGAATACTCTCCTTTGTCGCCGAGGGACACGAAGGAGCAAAGGATATTGAGCATTTACTTGGGTTAATTAGCTGCCCCGTACCTTCCTCAAAAACATTTATCACATGTTTCACTCTCAATGCTTCTTCTAGTGTGGCTCTAAAGAACAACAGTGTGTCATCCGCAAATAAAAGATGTGAAATTCCAGGAGCACCACGACATATTTTAATAGGTGATATGCCCAGATTAGCAACTTCATTTTGCAGTAAAGAGGATAAACCATCAGCCACGAACAAGAATAAGAAGGGGGAGAGAGGATCTCCTTGCCTTAGACCACGCGATGGAGAAAATGCTTCCAAAAGAGAGCCATTAAATTTGATTGAATACCTCACAGTGGTAACACATGTCATAATCCATTGTATCCACCTGTGAGAGAACCCCATTTTCAGCATTGTCTTCTCCAAAAACACCCAGTCAACCCTGTCATAAGCTTTTGATAGATCCAACTTGTAGGCACAAAAGTTGGAATTAACTGAAGAACCATGTCCATATAGTGCAAGCATTCAAATGCAAGTAAAGCATTATCAGTAATGAGCCTCCCTGGAACGAAGGCGCTCTGGTTTTCCGAAATCACGTCCTCCAAAAGTGGTCGCATGCGGTTAACAAGACACTTGGAGACCACCTTGTAAACTACATTGCAGAGTCCAATTGGTCTAAAGTCTTTCAGCTCCATAGGATCGTCAACCTTGGGGATTAAGACAATTGACGTATCATTCACCCTCGAAGGCATCACACCAGAGATAAAGAACTGTCTGACCGCTTTGATCACATCACCTTTCAATATATCCCAGTTTTTCTGATAGAAACGTGCGGGAAACCCATCTGGCCCCGGCGCCTTGAGAGGCCCTATTTGGAAGAGGGCATCCGAAATCTCCACATCCGTGAACTCCATGCACAGCTTCACGTTCATGTCATCATCAATCAATTCCGAAGTGAGATTAGAAATCACTTCTCCATTCACACTTGGCTCGCGTGTATATAAGGATTTAAAAAACGAGACTGACATACGCTCCATCTCAGAAGGTACGGTTTTAATAACCCCATCCACGTCTCGTAATTTAGTGACCTTGTTCCTTCTTGCCCTCCACTTGGATTTTTGATGAAAAAACTTCGTGTTTCGATCACCTTCACGAAGCCAAGCTATGCGAGACCGTTGTAGCCATAGCATCTCCTCTCGGTAGAGGAGTTCATTCATTTCATCAGTGGCTGCGCGGATATCCGCTTGAGGGGCGTTGGCTTCATGTAACCGCCCCAGCTTCTCCCTCAGCTCCTTCAAATTTCTCAACACGTTACCAAATTTCCTCCTGCCCCAAACCTGGAGTTTCGCCATGACGTCCTTGAGACCATCATTAATATTGCCCAGATCACACACAACCTTGTGGACTAGAAGCCTTCCGCTAACCAAGTCTTCCACTACCGCCACCATAGAACTCTAATAGAAACTATAGAGATGAATAAAACTTGTAATATTCATTGTTGTGTGCGCAAGTTGCGCGAGGGAAATATCTCTCCCTCTTCTTGTATTTTTAAACCTATTGGATTATGTGGCCTTATTGTCTTTCGTTACCAAGTTGTCCTATTGGTGAAAATGGATCCTAAATTAGATAAACAATTTGAGCTACAAAACTTTTTAAATTCTTAGATTTCAGATAACATTATTGGTTTTTTTATCTTATTCTGCTTGTATGCGAAAATGCCTTCACCTAGCATTTTTATATGGTGGTAACTTATGTGTTACAGGGTGAGTAACTTAAGTAGCCTGGATTACTCACGTGTTAGAGGTGAGTAACTTTTAGGTCCAAAAAAAAAGTCATCTAAACATATCAATATGGTATCTAGTTTTAAAGATTTCGTCACCACTAGTCCAGAAGTGAAAAGGGATCCTAAATTGGATAAATAGTTTGAGCTATAATTTTTTTTTACTTTTTTGGAATTCACATTTATTTTTTGATGATGTCAGCAGTTTTATTTATGCATGTAAAGCGGACTAAACAACTAGTTAGCACTCTATCCTCTTTTGTAAGTCGTAGAAGCATTCCACGACCAAAATCCGCCACACTACGAAAATTTCCGAGTTTTCAAATTGTCCTCGTGTCCCGATTGCCCTCCATGTCTCCTTCTCACACTCGAACAGAGCATGACCATGAACCACCTCTCTATCCCCATCCTCGATTGATCGTCCCTCTCTCTGTGCTGACATGGCTTCCCTTCTCTTCGCTGCAGGCAGTGATTCCTCCTCCACCTTCAACTCCCGGACAAGTAGCTCATGTTGCCCCTCCTCACGGTTATCGTGTGTGTGCCTTGTGTCCATGAGGTCAACGGTTGCATTTTGATTCTCTAGGGGTGGATCTATAGGGTGGCACTGGCGGGATCCTCGACGATAGGGAACCAAACGAGGAGGCCGATGGGGCGATGTCTAAGGACGATGGGGGTGGAGGGGGCGGTGAGTACATGAGCTTTATTCCCTTCACCATCACGAACGTCATATCCTCCTCCACGCTCGTGTCCAGGGCCAGGACCATATGAGGAGATTGTCTTGGTAAGGTCTTTCCCTTCCTCTCACGTCCCATATCATCCCTAGATGCTTCTATCTGTTTGCCTCATCTATTATATTGTTCATGTCAGATTCTATCAGCTTAGTTTCATCAAGCTACCATACTGTGCATCCATAAATTTATTCATAGAACTTTGCAGTGTTACATATATATGCAACATACCTACTGAACTAACTAGCCAGATTATCTCACCAAACCTAATGAATTAATTGGTCAATTTATCTCACCCTAATATGTCATTTCATGAGATTGTTGTATATGTTTCAGAGATAAAATGAAAAAACCTATCTATACTTTGTAATGTGAAATTAATGTTATCTTTCTTAACATTGCCCCACACTTTAGATAGTTTTTTTTGGATTGTTGTCATTTCACTGTTGCCTTTTGGTCATTGATTTGTATTGAGAATTATTTGATCAAGATATGCATGAAAAACGAGCGATGTTTCTTATTTATAGATGATTGTGTCTATATTATTGTCCCATAGGTTCATAAATAATTTGATTTCTAAAAATAAAGCTAGAAACAACTAAAGAAGGTAATCCCCGTCTTTCAGTTCTATAATTTCATTCTTTTATAAAATAGGTAAGGCATGCTTGATTGTATTTGTGTCGAGCATTCTTTCTAACGGTGGTAATTTTAATGTGACGAGCATTCTTGCTATCATTGGTGAAAGGATTGGTATGAGCGACTAGAGGGAGAGTGAATAGCGCTAATAAATTTTTAGGGGGTTTTCAAATTAAGCTTGACAAGTAAGGTAAATTATCGAGATGTGCTACTAAGTGAATTTAATGTGACAAGCAATAGCAAGTAATGATACAATAGTAAAGGATAAAAATAACCACGATGGAAACACCAGAGACATAAGAATGTGTTATCTTAGTTCCTTCCTTGTTACGATAAGTACGTCTATGTTAGAGAGATGTGGTACCACAAAGGAGACCAACGCCACAAAGACTCACCCTATTCTCTAGTAAGCTAACAACAAAGGCTAGCTCACACTCCGCTCCACTGAGCGGTGCCCTTGTAAGATGGCAATCGAGACCTTTACACGAGGGCTGGGGGAAGCTCCACAACTTAATTTGAGGCTCCCAACAACATCACCAAGCTCTTACACACCAAGGATGATCATGTCGGCTAGGGTTGTGAGAACCCAAGAGTAATAAGTTCCTCAATGGAATGGATGGGGAAATCAAATTCCTTTAGTGAAAGTGTAGATCTAGATCTCCTCCACGAATCCTAAAAGGACTTCAAGTTCTAGTGGCTAGAATGGAAGATCTAATGATTTGAAGCTTAGCATTAATGGAGGGAGAGAGAATGGAAGCCGCAACCTCTCATCGGGAAAGAAGAAGGCTTTATTCTCCCGAAATGTAGCCATTGCAGTGTACTTGGGCCGGAGTCGCCGACCTTAGGGAACCAGAGTCTTCGTCCTAAGATGAGCCAACTCAGTCTCCGACGTGGAAACCAAAGTCTTTGGCCCATCTTCGGCCATGCATCTGGCTCTTACTTCACTGGGCAGCAAATGGCGAGGAGGTAAGCACCCGGATTCTCTGGCCCTAGGAGCGCCGGAGTCTTCGGCCTAAGCAGAGCAAGCCTAGAGTCGCTTGCCTAGAGATGAAAGTCCCAGGCGAAGGAACTACGGGCCAAATTGCTCCTGGGAGAACTACCTGGCCATTTGGTGGTCGATTGGGGACCTTTCCCCGGGAGAACCGTCCCCTAGTCGAGATGTCGAGGAAGAAATTCTCGCCTGACTCGCTCTCTCGCGCGATAGGGAGCCTGCGACGCCTCAGCCTATCGATCAACGTCAATTGACCCATATTTGCTGGTCTTCCTCCCCCCTCCTTCCTCTCCGGCCTCTCCCCTAGGCGTTGGTCGTTATTCTGCTGCCCAAGATCTGCTCCACTTGGCCTATTGTCCCGTCCGGCGACGACGATGGTCTGGCGGTGGTGCTCTGTGGTGCCCCCCCCCCCCCCCCCCCAAGAGCTGCATCTTTCCTGCCGTAGCAATCCGTTCATCTTTTGCATGTTTCCTTCTATTCCCTTCCTTTTATCCTTTAAATAGCAGCGATTACTTTTTCCATGGTGGGAGATGATCCCTTGTGCTCAGGGGAAATCACCCGTGGGGTTTAGTGCCCATGGTTGTCCATTCCAAACAACTAAACAAGCCCTAGTGATAAAATCAGAGTACATCTTTCGTTCAAGATTATTAGAGTGACACATATTTTTAAAAATAATTGTAATTGTAAATTTATATTTTGTTATACATAATTTATATATTTTACATATAATTTATATTTTATAACCAAATTTATGATCAAAAATTTTAGTAACCTATGTGATTAACCGCCATAATAATTGAAAAATAAAGAAGCGGATTCGTACGGCGATTGAAGAAAATCATGAACCGGATTTGATTTGCAGCCGACGCGTCCGCCCTCCCGTCTTTCCCGGCGCCCGCCTTCCTCACCCAAAGCCAACACCATTTAATTAAAAATTCTGTCCGCGTCTCACCCACGCCCGCCGCTCCTCTCGTCTCGCCGCCGCCGCCGCCGCCCGCCATCGGCAGCCAGAGGGATCGTCGGCCCTCCCATGCCCTCCGAATCGCCGCTCCTCTCCTCGCCGCCGTCGCCATGGGGGACCTCGCTTCCGCCTGCAAGGTCCGTCCGCTCCGAATCCGCAAACCACCCGCCCAATCCATTCCTCCGCCGCACTTCGTCTAATCTTCCGTATTCTTCTTCGTTCAGGACAAGCTCGCCTACTTCAGGATCAAGGAGCTCAAAGACGTGCTGATCCACCTCGCCCTGCCCAAGCACGGAAAGAAGCAGGTCAGTCATCCGCACACGCCACCTCCTCCCATCACATCCTTAATCTGCACTACTTCAGGACTGTTTTACTTTTACTCTATCAGTCAACCTTAGTTTGCCTTGCTAACGATGCACGCTGTGTCCATCCACTCATTCACGATTCATGTAACTCGTTGGTGTTACGGACCAAAATTAGATGCCTTGTTGTCCTGCTGCTCTACTAGGACCAAATTGCAGTTCCTGATCCATCCCCAATTTTCGAACACCTATTGCAGGAACTCGTCGATAGGATCCTCGCGCTGGTCTCGGAAGACACAGGTCCCCTTCTTTAGTGAAATGCAGCTCTATAAATTTAAACACTGTCGGTCACTGACAACCTGCCTGGCACCGCTGCTAACTTGCTCTGCTGTGTGTGGCTGTACCAGGCCAGTGGCATTTCGGGCGCAGCAAGAAGAATGCTCCGAGCAAGGAGAGGGTGGCAGGAGTAGTCGAAGATATATACAGGTGAGGCTTCTTGCCGCTGCTGTTTTCTCCCATGCTGTTCATTCCCGTTTTTGTTTATGCTATTGGTGATCGAGTTACCACAATAGCGCCGATGCCATTTCAGGAAGATGCAAGTTCACGGTCCTCCTGACGTGCTACCCGCGAGACAGGTTGTCCAGGATTTCAGTTTTCTGAAACGCCAAAAAGAACAAGAGAACCCTTGCCACGCGGACACTAACTCCCGCTGCGTCTGCGGTCAAACGTTTCTTGTGGGGAATCTGGTCAAGGTACGCTAATCTAGCCTTCTCTAGTTTTTCTTGTTCCCTTGGAGAAAAACCACGTCGGATTATATACATCAACAATCTCCTAATCATTTATTTTTGTACTTTACTTCTTCCAGTGCGAAGATTGCCAAGTGCAGCAGCATGTGGACTGTGTACTAATCCCAGAGAAGCCTACCGGGAGACCTGAAGTTCCAGATCATTTCTATTGTCAGTTATGTCGGCTAAAACGAGCAGACCCGTATGGCCTCTTAAAATCCACTTTGTTTGCTGTTTCTTTCTGTAATTTGTCACCTTGAGAAATATGATGCAGTACAATCACTTGAAAGGGGTCAGACCATTAGGATATCCAACCAAATGAGCACTTTCTTTTGTCAAACAAATCAATTTAATCACAATCCTTATACTGTTCTAACTTTTACATATATGATATCTCCGGAATAGCAGTTGCGGAATTGTGTTCTAGTATATCATGAAAATGTCCTTTACAAAACAAGAATTAAGCTAAATAAGTGTGCTTTATAGGTTATGATTAATTTTGTAGACCATTTTTTTTTCCTGTGTGCTTTGCTCGGGATTGAAATATTTGTTGCTCAGTTTTTAATGCTACTCTTCTCAATTTGCAGATATTGGGTGACTAGTGGAAATCCGTTGCTACCTGTCAGATTGATGTTCTTAAATGTTGCAAATGATGGGTAAGTCTGACATGATAGGCAGTGTCTTCGTTTATACTCTGGAAATTGATACTACACACTTTTTCTATTAACATTGTTTAATGGTATCGTTGTTGATGTACATATGCTTTTTTATTTGTCTATACTTACATCATGAGCCGATAAAATTGATTATTCTAACGCAACTATCATTTTTGTTCATCTTCAAAACTGTGGCCCTGTTTTGTTTGAGAATCCAAGTTTATTACAAGAGATTCTTTATTTCAACTTGCAACCATTAATAAAACATTGCTGCAAAATTCATAGTCCCCAAGCAGTAACAATAGCATAAAACTGCCCTTCTGTAACAATCTGTATGCATGAAAAGCAGCAGAGAACAGTCCGTGGCCATATCCAACTGCAGAACATCTGGTGGACACTCATGCCGTTCTTTTATATACTAGCTAAATACATGTGTTGCTACGGATAAACAACGTATTAATGCTCCATGAAACACCCTCGAAAGTTTTGCCAAAATGAGATGGGTTTACACGTAAGAAGAGATAGAAGAATGTGGACGGACCACCGCCACCGATTGACATCTTTATAGGAGTAAAGATATAGAAGACTAGTGTATGTTGTGTCAGTGCATGTAAGCAACAAATCTTGTATTACAGGTCTTCAGGTGAACACTACATCTAACATACAATAGAGGTTGTGTGAAATGACATAGTATTTGCAGTATAGTATAATCATGATCTGAAAGATCTATATTTGTTTGTTCACCACGGGTATGGACTTGTAGCTGACTAGAGTGAGATCAGAACTTGGTTGGACTGCCATTTGTTGTTTCTAACTATTCAGGCCAAGGTCTCGTATCTTCTTGGGATTTTAGCAAACGGCGTTGTCTAGTTTGCCCGGCAAGAATGCATAACCTTTCCATGTGAGGTTTCCAGAAAGTAGACAAGAGGTCAAGACTCATAGCATACCGCATATCTCAGTACTCAACATTTGAAGCATGACTTATGTTTCTTATGCTATATTTGTTAGTGCAGAGTAGGACTTGTGGTAAAAGGATATGTTTCCCATCAAGCAATCAATCATTATCATGAGTATCATGTTTGAAGTGTTTATTAGGTATTTAGGTTGCATTATCATTAGTTCATTACTGATCATTTGTAATTATATTGCAAGAAGTAACCTCTTTTCAGTAAAATAATTTTCATCGACTTCAACGTGTCTGTCACACTATTATGTACCATGTCTAGTACACAATACTATCCTTACAGAATGCTCAACCCTTTCCAGAACGAATGTTTCTCAGAGTGTTGATAAAACATTTCTACTTTCTCGAGCTGAGAGGGAAATTGTTCAGAGAGCTGAATATGATATTCAGGTTTGCTTCCTCTTCCCTTCAGACTGATTATTATTATCCTTTACACTGTCTGCCTAAAAGGACAGAGAAATTTTAATAATGTCATATGAGAATTATTGTAAAGTGATGCTACATTGTCTTAACCTCTCTCCTGAATGCGAGGTTCAATTTATAGATACTGCAGAAATTTATCACAAAATTTACTGGCCCGTTCCTGATTGCTTGTCATATTGTCGAAGGCTAACTTCCTTCAATGTTACCAAAATTGCAGATTTTGCGATTTCTAAACTTTTGAGTAGTGTTTTCCTCTTAATTATGAATAAATGCTTTGTTTGGACGTTATGTTTGCGCAGGGATAAATTTCTCCAAAATTTCTATGTTTATCTCGTGTAGTGCCTGTAGGCCTGATCAACTGGAGCATTATATTCTTTTTATACGGTTAAATAACTTTGTTGGTGGTTTGCAAAGACAGTCCACTATTTATTTATTTGTGTGTGTGTGTGTGTGTGTGTGTCATGCACTATGCCCCTGACAATAATCTGCTCATTTGCAGGTTTGGTGTATGCTTCTAAATGATAAAGTTCAATTCAGGATGCACTGGCCTCAGCAGGCAGAACTACAAGTGAATGGTATTACCTTTCCCTTTCAGCTTTGCTAGTACAGTTCAGACCTCAGACATGATTGATCATATTATCTATGAGGTCCTATATGTTCCTTCGTCAATGTTTGAGCCATTTTGATAAATGCGTAGAAACTAGCCTTTTATTTATGTTGTGGCATACCAGTACGAACTAGCCAATTTATCATGACACTTATTTTTTCATTTATATATTGTACGCAGAGATTACAGTGAATTTTTAAGATTTATTATGCTCTGATTTTTTATAAACTCTTGTGTGCGAGGTATGGAAGATCATTGCCAATATAAGTTTCATGTTTTCTTCAGGTATACCGGTGCGAGTAGTTCCCAGGCCCAGCACTCAGTTACTAGGAAACAATGGACGGGATGATGGGCCAGTGGTGAGTGCACTCTTTTCATGGCTGGTGTATTTTAACCGACAGAGCTATGTCTCTCATTTGCCTTTAGTCATATTGTACTCCCTCAGTTCCATATCAGTGTCGGTTACTCGCATGTATCTGGACACATTTAAGTGTGTATGTTCAGTCGTTTCAGCAACAACTAATATGAAACGGAGGGAGTAGTTATCAGTTGCTTTACTTGGCAATTTAATTGTCTTATAATTTACTAGTTGCTCACTGCAAGTTTCCTTGTAAAACAAATATGCCTTAAAAATAACATGAGTTTTCTTTTCATGCGTACCACAGTCCACAACTAGCTTTCATCTTGTATTCCACTATCTCATTTCACATATCTCCCAGTTCAGGACTTATATGTTTTGCACTCTTTTGCAGATAACAACTTTTTGCCAGGAAGGACAGAATAAAATATATTTGTCATGTGTTGATGCTCGACCATTTTGTATTGGAATCAGAATCGCAAGGAAGAGGACAGCTGAGCAGGTCTTTTTCGCCTGTCACTTACCATAGCTATCTGAGTGAATTCTACAACATGCATACTTTTTCTGGCTTGCTGATGTTTGAGTTGTCTTTTCTGTTTGGAATGGGTTGCAATCTAAAAAGAACACTATCTCAGTGGATTGTTGTTGTTGTTGTCCTCACAAAAACTGAAACACTTAATATTGCCGTAAATATTGCTAGATAAGCAATAAATGAATCGAGTAATTTTGGTGAGCTCAGTGGCCAATATTTGGACTTTTTTATGCGCTCTAATCAGTGATTTGTTTTCTTAAATTCTTGGTTGCATGTCCAGATTAATTTTGAATGCCTGTTCAATATATAATATTTCTGAAGTATCTTAAGTGGGAAAATAATCACTTTACACCTTTACTGCAACATTACCTTTCCAGGTTCTAAACTTGGTGCCGAAAGAAGCTGATGGTGAGTCTTTTGAGGATGCTCTTGCTCGTGTTTGCCGCTGCCTCAGAGGTGGAAATACTACCGATGATGCTGATAGCGACAGCGATTTGGAAGTGGTTGCTGATTACTTTCCAGTCAGCCTGCGTTGCCCTGTGAGCCTTTGTATACATATTTTCATTTCGTATGTGTGAGGTTCCTTTTTTATATTTTTGGAAAGTCCAAATTTGAACAGTAGATATGCTGTTGGGCAATAAGGTGGACGCTTTAGTGTCTTTGCACTGGCTTTTTCCCCTGTAGTTAAGAGTTAGAGAATTGATCCCAACTGAGTGGTTATACAACAGTATTTGGCTGCCATGTGTCTTTCATGTACAAACAAAATTTTCCACAGTGCTTCACAAAATTTTGATATGCAAGCTTCCAAACTTGAACATTGTGTATCTGATGATATATTGCAGAATAGTGGATCCCGGATAAGGATAGCAGGAAGGTTCAAGTCTTGTGCTCACATGGGCTCTTTTGATCTGCAAACTTTTGTAGAACTGAATCAACGGTCGCGGAAGGTAAGATTTTGTTCCTCCATATGTCCAAAAAATACTAGGATCCCTACATAATGGACACCAGATACTACCTTTTCCAACTTATATTTTATCTCCTAAAATCCCTGTATGAATACAAAATTTTGGCATGGAAGAGTAATAAATAAGGCTTTGAGTAAATTGTAAGAGCATTGATTAAATATAATTTGCTGTGGCCATTTTCATTCACGCCTTATTCATGCGTTAGAGCCTAGACTGTCATCAATTTGGCGATGGAGGGGTTAATTACGATTTGTTTGTGGGTTTAAATGTACATTTTGTTCAAATTATACCTTTATTGTGGCCCTATTTTGATGGACTTCATTGGTTTTTTGCAGTGGCAATGTCCAACATGTTTAAAGAATTATTCTGTCGAGAACATGATCATTGATCGGTATTTCAATCGGATCACTTCTCTGGTAGGTTTGAATAGGTCTATACATTTCTGTGTATTGTTAGCAGTTTTCTATTTTTGTTGAACTGTTATTGTAATGCAGGTTCAGGATTGCAGTGAGGATGTTACTGATATAGATGTGAAGCCTGATGGCTCTTGGCGTGTAAAGGGTGTTGCTGCAGATACAAAATTATCCCAGTGGCACCTGCCTGACGGTTCCCTTTGCAACCTGAAACAAGATACTAAACCTTCTGCTGGAGATGCAAACCAGTTTAAGAAAGGTGGTAGTTATGATGGGTCAGAAAGTTCCAAAATTGGCAGCAAGGGATATCTAGATCTTAATGGTTTGTGGGAAATTAGTAAAGCTGATGACATCAAGCCCACGATCCCTATGAGCGGTAGCCATACTGGGATTTGCAGAGATGGGGACTACCTAAGTGTGAGCGAGTGCAGCACGCACTTTGGTCTATCTTCGATGAACGGACATGATTTAAATGTTTTTCCTGACAAGTTTGGTCAGATGTACAGAGATGATGAGAGACCACGGGAACAGCTTAAAGATGCAGACGTCATTGTTCTTAGTGACTCTGATGAAGAAGATGTTGTGACAGTGTCTCCATCAGCTGCCTATAATGACATCGGTGGTTTGGGTTTTACTCCAGGAGTTGCTGGAAATTACCAGGAGGGTGGTGGCATTGGGGGTAGTGGCCTTGATTTGTTCAACCACAACAGTGATATTTTTGACATAAATTCCTGGCCGATGCAGTCCTGTACCCAACCGGAGCAAGGGTTCCATTTTCTTGGAGCTGATACTTCAGTTAATTCTCGCAATTCGTCTGTCGCGGCACCAACTGCTTATACCCTTGACTGCAATGCTTGTTCTAGTGATACTTCTATGGTTCAAGATCTTTCTACTTGTCATGCCCGCACCATAAGCTTTGTTGATAACCTTTTGCCTTTCGACGATGATGATACATCTTTGCGGATTTTTCTTCCTAGTCAACCATCTAGTGTTCCCCTTCAGGAAGAACGGAATGAGCGCGATAACATGTCAGGTGGGGTCCAGCCTTATGATTGGATATCTCTTACACTTGCACCAGGTGGAGGTGGTACTGAACAGTCTGAGCCACAACTACAAATTCCAGTGAAAGAGAGAAGGATGGAACCATTAAGTGATGCACCAGGTGGAGGTGGTACTGAACAGCCTGAACAGTCGGAGCCACAAGCACAAATTCCAGTGGAAGAGAGAAGGATGGAACCATTAAGTGATGCACCAGCTGGAGGTGGTACTGAACAGCCTGAACAGTCTGAGCCACAACCACAAATTCCAGTGAAAGAGAGAAGGATGGAACCATTAAGTGATGCACCAGCTGGAGGTGGTACTGAACAGCCTGAACAGTCTGAGCCACAACCACAAATTCCAGTGAAAGAGAGAAGGATTGAACCAAATGATGCTGGTTCGTCTCTTTCTTATGAGTTCTGTACATCAGTTGTCTTTTTTAAACTTTGATGATGGTTCTGAATATGGTTGTTATCTTCTTTTTGTTGTTAGAAGCAGGTTCACTTCTTGACTTCAATGAAGATGATACAAGGGCAGCAAATATATTTTCTCATCCACGGCAGCCCCGGTCTGTTAGGCCTCGACTACGGTTATCAATTCACAGTGATCTTGAGTAGTTACGCCTGATCTTTTGATAGCTGTCATGTACTTTTGGCCAATGTAAAGAGAAACCAACCAACATGGATATTACCTTAGTTTAACCTACTGTATAAACAGAAGTTTCTGAGTGGTTGACAATGTGGATACATCTGATGGTGAGTATAGCTCTCTTAACAATGTACGTTTGCATTTTCTTCGGGGAAATTGTTGCAGATCACTGATGTATTCTCTTCTTTTGGTTCTTACAGACATATTCTCTAACAAGGAACAGAAGGCTTGATAGGATTTCTGGCAGCTTAATAATGTACATGGGAGCTGACTTTTACTGGGTATACGGAGTAGTGGGCCCAATTGAAGGCACATATGTGTGAAGATTTGTGTATCAGGAAGTGTAATTAGGGGTTCACTTGGCCTACCCGTAGTATTTACAGAAATTAAATTATTTTTTCACAGTGATACACTTGATGGACACAGAGACCGGGATTTTGATAACCTGGCAATATATTTATTTTTATGCAACACATTCTATTCCTCTTTTAGCCTCATTTTTGTGTGTTTGGTCCAGGAGAGTAGTCACGTGCCGAAGCTTAATTAGACGTGATGTTTTTTTATGGATTTATTACGTTTGTGTGTGGAGTGCAACATGCACACCAAGATTTTGATGGACATCTGTCTCCCATCTAATTTTAGTTGCCAGTTGTGCTCCACAGGAATCCATCCATAATTAAACATGCAGTAGACAGACAGATTGTTGTTTCTGGAAGGGCACCAAGGTACGAAACTGAAGGTCTATTCCAGGTGATTAACCGATGCCCGGCGGCCGGAGATGAGCTGCTTCGCATGCTTCAAGCCAGCGTCGGCAGTGGACGACGACGACGAGAAGGAGGCGGACAAGGCGGCGGCGCCATTGCCGGCGTCGGCGTCCAAGAGGCTCGGCTCTAGACGCAACAGCCTACGCTCCTCCTCTACGCGCAACAATCCTGCGCAACAGGCACCAGCACGCCCTAGCAACATCACCAGCTGCAGCGCGCGTGCCTTCGCCTACGCCCAGCTCGCCGACGCCACCGGCAACTTCCGCGCCGACTGCCTCCTCGGCGAGGGCGGCTTCGGCCGCGTCTACCGGGGGCGCCTCGAGGACGGCCTGGTGGTGGCCGTGAAGCAGCTGGACCTCAACGGCGTGCAGGGCAACCGCGAGTTCGTGGTGGAGGTGCTCATGCTCAGCAGCCTCCACCACGACAACCTCGTCAGCCTCGTCGGCTACTGCGCCGACGGCGAGCAGCGGCTGCTCGTCTACGAGTACATGGCGCTCGGCTCCCTCGCCGACCACCTCCTGCTGCTCGACAACAACGGCGGCGCCGGTAGGGACGCCAGCAAGCCGCAGCCGGTGCTGAGCTGGGAGACGCGGATGCGGATCGCGCTGGGCGCCGCCCGCGGCCTCGAGTACCTCCACGAGACGGCCAACCCGCCGGTGATCTACCGGGACCTCAAGCCCTCCAACGTGCTCCTTGACGACGCATTCTGTCCAAAGCTCTCCGACTTCGGCCTGGCCAAGCTCGGCCCTGCCGCCGGCGCCGTCGAGCGCTCGCCGCGCGTCATGGGCACCTACGGCTACTGCGCGCCGGAGTACATCCGGACGGGCCAGCTCAGCGTCAAGTCCGACGTGTACAGCTTCGGCGTGCTCCTCCTGGAGCTCATCACGGGGCGACGCGCGGTGGACTCGGCGAGGCCGGCGAGCGAGCAGGTGCTCGTGACCTGGGCCACGCCCATGTTCAAGGACAGCAAGAGGTACAAGGAGCTGGCCGACCCTCTCCTGCGAGGAGAGTTCCCGGAGAGGGATCTCAACCAGGCCGTCGCCGTCGCCGCCATGTGCCTCCAAGACCAGGCGTCGGCCAGGCCGTGCATGAGCGACGCCGCCGTCGCCCTCTCGTTCCTCGCCGAGGCCGCCGCCACCGCCGCGCAACCGGTGCCATTGCCCCCACCCAAATACGATGATGAACCCAGCAGCAACTTGGAAGAAGCCTAGCTTTAGCTCAGTTAGGATCGATCGAGTGTCTCCTTTCATCGGTCATAGCTTAATGAATGGATTAGCCCATTGATTTTCCTTTCCATATCGGTGTGCACTTGATCGTGGTACTGTAATTTGGATATATCGATGAAGTAGATACCATCTGAATATCATTGGAATGGGGGCAAAGTTTACAGGAAACTGAATTGACATGGAGATAGTGGATTAGTAGGATCGTGAGTCAGTCAGTCGCATCATCGCTCACCATGGAAAGAAAGATTGGCATGGAATGGAAGCTTGTACTAATCATTAAGGTGCCAAGTCCTTGTCAATCGAAAGCATTTGGATCGATCTACGCATGTCGATCTTACCAACAAAAAAGAAACATGCATCAGCATGTCATACGTACGTGTAAAAGGTGAGATTTGAACGCATCAACAAGGAACTTTCTTTGCGAATACATCAACAATGACTTGGCTGCCTCGATTAAGTTACACAGAGGCCACATATGCAGTTAGCACTTTGTTCGACTGCGCCAAAGCGAGCAACGTAAAGCATAAAAGCAAGGTATGGCATGGACCAAATCGATCTCCTTTACTCACACCCGATTTGATCGATTCAAACTAAAATGTAGCTGCACGCATGGGTCTGCTTTTGTCGGCCCCCATTTTCTGAACTCAGATCAGATCCACGCATTACCTTAATCACTAAGATTATATGCAAATACACCTAGGTATAAGTAAGTAAGGCTCCATAATCTCCATATTGTGGAGTATTCAGAAAGCCCGCATCGCATTGCAGGTTTTCAGAAAACTCGGGAGGATACGATAGTGAATGTTCTACCTAGATTCTGCTTCAATCGGTGTGACAATTTTTCAAGGTGCACAAGTTACAGCTTAATTAACTGCATTATTGTTTTCTTAATTGCTGTGCAAGAGAAAAGTAGAAAAGGCTGGCAGAGCAGGAAACACGGACTGCAATACAAAAATTCAGAAGAAAAAAGTGAAAGTCTGAATGAAAGCAAAAGCATGGATTTCCAGATCATATGCACACACGGATCCACACAAGCTAGGAATGCAAAAGCAGTCAAGAGTCGATCCCAGCGAAATCCAAAGGAAAAAAGCTCCCAGCAACTACCTAGGTCGCTGAGCAGCTACAGGGGTAGGGAGTGTTCAGTACGCGCATACCTTCACTACGTAAAGCATCAGGATTCAGGAGCAGATCGTGCATTGCAGAGCAGTACGAGCAAGCAGCTCGCTAGCTAGCTGGGAGCCTGCGAGGGGAGAAGATCAAGCAAGCAAGATGAACCAGCACCGGCAGCTGCCGTACCACCTGAGCAACACGGTGGTCGGCTACCTGAACCTGCTCACGCTCCTGGCCTCCATCCCCGTCATCGGCGCAGGCCTCTGGCTCGCCCACGCCGCCTCCACCACGCCGGCCAGCACGTGCCAGTCCGCGCTCCAGGGCCCGCTCCTCGCCGTCGGCTTCGTGGCCTTCCTCGTCTCCCTGCCCGGCTTCATCGGCGCGCGCTACCACGTCTCCTGGGCGCTCTGGCTCTACCTCGCCGCGATGCTGCTCCTAGTCCTCGCCCTCCTCGGCGCCACCGCCTTCGGGCTCGCCGTCACGGCGGGCGGCGGCGGGACGCAGGTGCCGGGGAGGCCGTACCGCGAGTACCATGTGCGGGACTACTCCTCCTGGCTGCAGAAGCACGTAGCGGAGGAGCACTACTGGCGGCCGGCGCTGGCGTGCGTGGCGAGCTCCAGGGCGTGCCGGGAGGTGGCGAGCTGGACGCCGGAGGACTACATGCGGCGCGACCTCACCCCCGTGCAGTCCGGCTGCTGCAAGCCGCCCACCTCCTGCGTCTACGGCGACGGCGAGCTGGCGGTGACGGCGGTGCAGGAGGAGGACTGCTACCGGTGGAGGAACGACCCGGCGGTGCTGTGCTACGGGTGCGAGTCGTGCAGGGCGGGCGTGATGGAGCAGCTCCGGCGACACTGCCACAACCTCACCATCCTCAACGCCGCGCTGCTGCTGGTGCTCATCGCCGTCTGCTCCTGCGGCTGCTGCGCCTTCCGCAACGCGCGGCGGGCGGAGTACGCCTACGGCGGCGGACGGATGTCCAAGATCCATCCACGCTGGGATTACTTCTGGTAATTCCACTCTCTTCCCTTCTCTTCTTCCTTGACTAGTTGTTAATTGTTCACCATTTGCATCTAGCATGTCGCCATTGATCGATTTATTTACTTATACACATGGCAAATGTTGCACGTACTGACGGATGCATGCACATAGTTTCAGGTCAAGGTGGTGGCGTGGCCATAGAGAGCAAATCTACTGACTTAGAGAATTCTGGTGGCTCAGTTGCCTCAACCATCTCGGAGTAAAGGAAATAGAGATTTCGGTTGGAGCTTGTATGGACAAATAATTACAAGTATTCTTTGGTCTCAATTAGGTTGGCTAGATAACAGTCTTCTTGACGTGAAAATACATATTGTAGCAAAAGTAGTTTTTTTTTTTTTTTGCGGTAGAAGAAAATGCATTAATTCGGAAACATTACAGAAAGGT
The DNA here is from genome assembly GCA_007115705.1 of Dactylis glomerata. Taxonomy (NCBI): domain Eukaryota; kingdom Viridiplantae; phylum Streptophyta; class Magnoliopsida; order Poales; family Poaceae; genus Dactylis; species Dactylis glomerata. Next base: position 262,211 of record QXEO01000039.1, on the reverse strand, counting down.
CCCCAACAAACACAAAAATACAGCACAACCCAACTGCAAGTTGACCACGTCGTCGACCCACCGCTGCCGTCGGTGGCGCGCCGTCGCCGCTGCCTCCCATGAAGCCTTGGATCAGAGGCAGTCCCCTGGCGAGCGGGAAGTCGCCGATCGCCGGTCCCGGAGGACCTACACCGGAGAGCGCCGCCGTGGACGATCCAAATCGCCGCATCTTCTTCTGATATATCCCGATCTGCCGGATCCGCCGTCCACGGAGCCGAGCAAGGGGAAGCCGCCCACGGCACCTCCGCGGAGATGCGAGGACGACGGTGGCAGTAGATCGACGACAGAACTTCACAGAAGTCCACCGCCGGAGAGGAGATCCACCACCGGCAAACACCAGCCGCCGCGCCTCCACCTCCAAAACGCCGGCAGCCTGAGACCTAAGAGCTCCTACACTATATACACGACACGAGACGGGGATCCCCCGGCCTCCCGCCGCCGAGGCAGCCGGCGGAGGCCGAGAGATCCGACGAATCTGCGTCAGCGAGGTGGAGTTCTTCGGTGGATTCACAAATCGCCTCCTTTTACTGTAGACGGGGAGGAGAGCGTCCAAGGTCCCTTCTTCTACAAAGCAGTTAATTGAAGGAGTTTTTATTTCCTCCCGCCATGATTATTTGTGTGTGTTTGTGTCATGTATCAATTCTTAGTGGTCAATGGTAAAAATCTGTCCGAAAAAATATGCCCAAATAATCAAGAAGATGAGTCAAGACCTTTTTTACACCTTTATAGCCCGCTTGGGATACTGTTTAAATATGCGTCCCGAGTCGGAATTTACGCCCCACACCGGATTTTCTGCGTGGCCACCGATGGTCCGTACAAAAATACGGAGGTTTTGCGTACAATACTAGATTCCAAGCAGGGCCGTGCCATAGGGGAGTCCCCTCCTGTGTAATTTTTTATATCTCTTATCTGACAGAGAAACAATTAAGAAGGAAAAAAACTAAATGATTACATCAAGGAGGGAAGAAATAAAATAACAACATAAAAAACTAAAGAGAAAGCACAAGCACAAGCCAGGTAATAAGTAGTTGGACTTGACTTTCTATCTATGTAAGACCTCTAACAAGTCTTTGCCGCAAAAAGGATCCCTTAGGCCATCTAACAACACAAGATGCTAGGAGAGGTTTTCATTTTTTTTTACAGAAATATCAAGTATGAGTGCTTATTCCTATATCAGAGGTGGCTAGTCGAGCACTGTATAAATAAGCATAGTTGCTTAAATAAAAAGTGTTTTATTTTCCCATCCATCTCTCTAAGAATCTTACATGGGGCATTGTAAAACCCCGATATTTACCAAGTCAGGTATAATTAGTTAAGCAAAAGTGTGGACCAGAAAATTTCGTTTATATGTTACTAAAGTTTCATCTTGCTAGATTTACAGATATTACTTGGGTGTATTGTAGATCGAACCACAGTTTTGGTGATAACCATATATCTAGGAACTATTAATTGGTATGCATAGCATCAAGTCATAATTGCGATAAAGTGAAGACCATATACTACCCATTAAGAATTAACAATCAAGTCGAAGTGGCATGAGACGATTTAATTATTATATTGCCGAGCTGATTGAGTTGGTGTGCCATATTGATTGTTTGAGCCTCAAGTACATTAGGATCATTTTGTAAACTACACACAAAATATAATTTAAGTGATAAATGTTCAAAATGATCACAATACATAAATAAGGTGTAAGAAATAAATAAGTTACAAAATCAATAAGAAAATGCCACTAATTAATCAAAACTGTATGTTACATGTGTGTTGCAATATTTGAGTCATCCGAACGGTTAAAACATGAGTGTGTCATGATAGCTGAGAGTGCGCTCGAGGGCATGGAGTTCCTGAAATACTTATCTTCCATAGAATAATATTCTCGTGAAAAACTATTTGCCTAAGATAATTGTTTCAGTCGGTATAATTCCACTAATTTGGAAATAGTCATGATGGCAGATTAACACCGAATGCGGAAACAAATTAACTTAATTTTACAGAGTAATGTAAAGTGATTATATTTTCTAAGAAACAAAACGAGCTTCCTAATATAATTATTTTGTTACCAATGCACTTCTCGAGCAGTGAATAAATATTTATACCATCGATGAAAAAAAAATGTTAGCAGCTCAGATGTCTTTATGCGCACGTACTAACCTGTCCATGTAAGAAAATATCCTGTCATTTATCCTCACCGCTCTAGAAAAATTACCATAGGTGCTGTCAGGCAGGAGAGCCACGGTAGCAAGGCGGAAAATGCTATTAGCTCCCGGACTCTTTGGAATCCTGTTTTTCAAACATCAAAAAATTCAAAATTTAAAGTTCTAAAAAATTAAAAAAATATCTTGATATAGCCAACTGCATACACAATAACCATGGATTTTTTCAATACGAAATACCTTGTTACGTAGGCTTAGGATAAAAGACAAATTGAACAAATTTTGAAAGAAAAAAACAACACTGTTCATGTTCCTAGGTCTGGTTTTTTGTTATTTTTATCGAAGACATAATACAAGATATTTCAAATTATAAATTTCCATGCTCGTAGTGTATATAGTTGGCTACGTCTGTATATTTTGTTCGAAGCTTTTTAAGCTTTGAAATTTGAATTTTTTGGATGTTCAATGTGCCAAAACGACGCACTCACTAGGACACCTCACTTTCTATGTAGAGGCACACGGGTGAGGGGTCGATTCAGCCAATCATTTCTCTATAGCTATATGCTGGTCTTATTCCTCTCTAGTGATTCTCCACCAATCAAAGATGAAACCAAGCATCAAGGAAGACAAGGAGGAAGGGGAGATTAGGAAACCAAGATCCTCCTCTTACCACTGAAGGAACTCTCTAAAAGGACCTAATCTAGGCGCCATGGATGTGTATGAGGGAGAACCACCACCGTGGTTACGGCAGTGACAACTCCACGACAATCAATCGGTGGTAGTAGTGGCGGCGGCGAGCGGCAATCAAGGCAAGGTCAGAGCATGTCTAACAGACCCCCTATTTTTCTGTCCCGTAAAATGCGAGTAGAGGGCCCTGTATTTACTTTCCACCGGCCGAAAACTCGTCCGAGCTAGCAGACCCCGTATCCCCACCCCGTAAAACAGAATCCTACGGAATATTCTGTTTCCAGCGGCAGCGCGCGGGTGGCTATGGCGGCGGCGCGGGGGAAAACGGGTAGAAATTCTGAAATGTCCGCGCGCCCTAGCTGAAATGGGATGAGGGGTTTGCCCTATATTCCCTCTCCCGCCCCTCATAAGTAAGGGGCCAGAAGACACCCCTTATCCGAAACTGTAAAAAAACGACGCGGGAGCCTGTTTTACGGGGTCTGTTAGACGGCCGGGTAGAGCCCTACCCCGTATTTCGGCAGTTATTTTACGAGGTTGGCCATTTTAAAAGGTCTGTTAGACATGCTCTCAGAATTGATGTCTTGGGAACCTGGAGGTGTGTCGCCGGCCGGGTGCCATGGCGTTGTCCTCATCGGTGGAGCAAGCACAGACTGAGTCCATCGCCCGCTGTCCACACTGGTGCCGGTAAGGAGAAGTATCATAGGGCTTAGTTGACCAAAGTCCTCTCTCCGGCAGATTACTACGTCTCCAAGTATCCAACCTTCAGGTAGAACTTTACACTTCAGGCACCAAGGTTTTGAATCAGATTGATGCATGTCTAGCTTGCTTGTGTAGTTGTGTGCTCATCTAATGTACAGTTGTGAAAATATAAATTAGGGATTTATATGGAATAAGGTGAACATAGTTTTGGCTAATCATCGAGACATTAGGAACTATCTCCCGAAGAATATTAGATGCTAACATTTTGCAAGTGTTGTCTCTGAAATCTGTTACTGTATATCTCTGAAAATACATGAAACAATTTCACCTGGGAGTTTGGAACTGCTATCTTGCTGTCCAATGAATTAATGTTTGTCTTATTGCTCAATTTGTAAGTGTAAGTAGAACTAAAGCTAAACCATATGGTCAGGTTCAGGTCATTTTATCTAGTTGACCATAACAGATGCACACCTCTGATATCTATATTAAGCAAATATCCTGTAGAAGCAAATTCACCTTTAAGAGTACTACATGCTAGCACATATGTTTGTTGTTGAATTAACATCTTTAACCCGTGCATCTCTGAAAGTACAATAAGACCTCGGTACAAATGTGGCACACTCCAGTGAGAAATAAATTAACTTAGTACACTGTCTATTCTCATGTATCTTTGCCGGATGATGGGAATAAACATACAAATAAAGAAGATACATTTAGAATGCAGTTGATGTTTGGCCTAGAGCTGACATGGCGAGTTCTGTGTGAACAATTTCTTCGTCTAAGTGCTTGTTAAAATAAGCTGCAGAGATAAGAAAAATTAGAATCATATTTTAGGATCTACAACACGCATACACCTGACAAATGTTTTTGATAGACTATGTTGTACTTCAGCACCAGATATTAGACTGCACTTGATTATTATTTTCTCAGGGAAGCATATGAACTTCAGTAGTATATATTTCCATTCAGATAAAAGAGCTTGGATTCAGGAAACCATCAAGTTAGGCATGAGTTAAAGTACCAAGTTAGTCTGATGTTTGCAACTGGTTATTGTATCCTTTTCTAAGAATGACAGAAACATATGCGTAGGACTTGAACAAATTTATGTCTAGCTGGATTTAGGTGAGATCATTATGCAATTAAATTCCCAGTAGCCTTCCTATGCTGGTTCATGTTTAGAATTATGTACAAGGCCCAGATAATTGTGAGCGTCGCAGATCACCAGTTAAGCACTTCAGAATCAAGATAAACTTAGGGGTCCAGTTTTACTCCAATGTTCTCGGACCCTGATCTTCACAACCTAATTAACCAGTACTAGGATTAGTAGCTCCAGGCTACGTATTTCGCAATCATTGCTGAACCGTGCTGTTCAGGAACAACAAATAGCACAACAACCTCATCAAGAGGCATATATGCTTGGCTTTGGGCAGTAGAGTTGACTATCTGTTCTAATTCCAGTTGGCCATAAATAGCCTTCCTATGACCAGATAAGTCCACATTGCCATCTTGATCAAAAGTTACCGGACCTGCAAAGCTACTTATATGTTCTGTTATATACTTATTTCCAGAGAAGGCAAAGTCAAAACCTGAAATCCAATTTAATCTATTATTTAGGTTGCTGATGTGAACTAAATCTGTTCATATGTTTGTCTTCGTGAGTTCTATCTTTAAGTTTTGTTCATTGCCTGATGTAATGGACCATCCATGATATACTAAGCAATCAACCGTGGTATATAAGTTCAGTTGTAATAATCGTGTGATGTGCACTTGTGCGTTGTGTTGATTGGACTTCATTGTATTTCTAGTTTGGATCTTCTTTGGAATACTTATGGACAAAATTGAGTCCTTGGCATTCTGATTATCTTCGTGCGGCAAAGATCCCTCTTGTTAGCCTGAAAAATTCTGAGATGTCCCCATTAAGTTTCACTGAGAAGCCCACCAAACTGAACACACATGACATAACCAAATCAAGGAAGCTGAATCTCCTAACCGGCTTACAGAGAATACCCAGGTACACGCAATCCACTCGTTATAGGCTTTTGCGGCATCCTAAACAAAAACATTAGATTTCTCTCTCTTTTTTCTCAGTAAGTGTATGCACCCACATTGTTTGAGATAAGTCGACCAAGCACAAACACACTTTGTTCCTCAGGAATGAGTTCACCTAAAAATATGCATAAGCGGTTTGCATTTTGTTGGAACAAATCATATGCAACACATTTCACAAATCAATAAGCCGAAACTGGGTCATATCTTGAGGATGTTTTTTTTTTGGATCCAACACGTTGCAGAAATGCAATAGGATGAAACTGGGTCATATCTTGAATGTCCAATCTATAAGTAATGGGCAGCTAACAAATAACTTTCACTTATTCAATAAAATGAAGAATCTTCTACTTTGTTTGCAAGCATCTCGAGATTTGGTCTCCACTCGTACTCCGATGTCACTGTGGCATTAGCAGCACGAACAGCGATCCACTTCCCCCTGCCCCGCGGAAGGCACGACTCAAGAAATTCTGTAAGCATCAATTTTGGAAGCGACGAATATTCGATAGTTGTCCTAGCGGTCACGATCATCCTCTCTAACGCCGGCGCGCTCACAAGTAGCAGCTGCACCATGTCGAGACAGTAGTGCTCATGTCCAGAGAATCCACAAAGCTTCACCTTGCGAAGGTGCTCCAACGAGATCACATTGTCTTTCCAGCTCCCACGGTGGCTACAGTCGTCGCAACCTTCCTCGCATCCAGGGCCACACTTAATTTGGTGGCGATCAATTCGATTCAAACGAGAAAAACACACAGGTCAGCAACCTTGAAATTTTTGAATCACCAAAACTTGACAAAAAAATCATATATACTTATATATAGATAGGATACATGGGAGGTTAATTAGAAGCTCACCCGTTGGTGAATTAGGTTGTCTAGGTGGAGGTATTCGAGATTGTTGCATCGCGCAAGGAGGCTGGTTACCGTCGCTCCCAAGTAGTGGCTGTTGTCTGAGCGATACACTAGGGTCAAATCAATGACGCCGGGGAGGTGTGGTACCTCTGCCATTAGCTCATCTGCCTGCCATCTCGTCAGCTCCTGCTTAATTAAAGATTTTTTAATTAGAGAATTTAAAGAAGAATATACTAGTAGACACGAGCTTACTAGTTTTCACCATACATAGACAAAATTCGTCCAGTTTTGCAAATTTATTATGTTATTATCCAGATTTGCAAATTAATTAAAGTGCACGAGAATACGAGATTGCGTACGTACTTCTGGAACATATAGGCATAAGGTGTGGCCATCACTGGGGCCGCATTCTTGCAGCAGCTGGATTGTGTAGTGTTCGAGTTCGAGCTGGATGCCTGGATATCGCCGAGCGAGAGGGTGGATTCCAGTTTCTTCAGCGCCGGCGCCTGGACGGTGAGGCTGGTGTGCTCGCTGTATTGTTTGTGCATGAAGGAGCCCTCGACGGTGAGCTCCAAGAGTCGCGGGGCGTCCACGTCGAATCGCCTCACGTCGAGGTCATCCAGGTAAAGGGTCTCCAGCGCTCCGCCGTCGAGCCGCAGGTCGTGCAATCCGTGGAGGTGCGAGAGCGTCAGCTTCCGCAGCCTCGGGCAGCACGACGGCGACGACAGCAGGTGGCCGAGCCGGGGGCCATCGTCATCGGAGAACCATATAGCCAAGAGAGTCAACTCCGTCAGCGCGTGGAAATTGACCGCCGGAGGGAGCAGGAGGACGGCGTACTGTAGCTCCAGCGACATCGTCGTCAACCTCGTGCGGCCAGGCAGGGTCAGCCGGGGCCGCAGCTTGTCATTCAAGTATGTCGACGTCATCATCGCGATCCTCGTCCTCGTCCTCATCCTTCGCGGGCTTGGCACCCACACATTGAATACCAAGGACGTCACCGTGAGCCGCATGGCGCGGCGGAGCCACATCTCTGCCCGTGACTTGCCCGGCCAGAGGCTGCCGCGCAGCACAAGCGTGTCGATGTCGACGTCGGCACCGCCATAGGTGCGCCGCGCGAGCATGCTGTGGACGAAGTCGTTGAACCGTGCGCGGTTATCCTTGGACTTGGAGCTCCGGCCATTGCGGATCCAAGTCCCGAGGTGGAGCACGGGGGCGCGTGTCCAGAGGTTGCGCCACCGTGTCGAGAGCGTGGAGGTGCAGACCACGTCCCGCGCGTCGGTCATGAAACGAAGGATGTGGAGGAGGAGGTCATCGCCGAGGTCGCTAATGTAGTCCACGGCGCCGCCGTCACCGGCCTCGCATGCCGCGGATGGCATCGTCGATCGTTAGCTTTTTTTTTAACTGGAACACTACGATTCTATTACTCAGAAGGCACAGCATAATCGCTGACCAACAGCACCCTTACAGAGTCTGGTACTGAATCAAGCCACAGGCGGCATTGATTCTCCACCCTAGCACCCATAGCTGCTATGGCGTGTGCTACTTTATTAAACGACCTTGGTCGATCGTTAGCTTTTGATACGTCCTAAACCCTAAACACTCGTATTAGGATTAGGAACGTATCCTCGCTCATTTGTTTTTTTTTTTTTGAGACAAACTACCAGACTTTATTGAACTTCAAGGATGTTTACAGGAATGTTTAAATCATAAGGAATGCCCAACCACAAGTGGCGGCCAATTTCCAAAGAAGAAGTAAATCTAGCAAGGTTATGAGCTTCAAAATTAACAGCTCGATTTTCAAATACAAAAGAACAATCTCGCAAAGAGGCAGCCCGTGACTTGATTTCTTCTATGATCGCGCCATACGGTCCTCCAGTGCCGTTCTTGATGTCGTTTACCACAGTTTTGCAGTCAGAGGCCACAAAAACTTGGTCGATGCCTAGGTCTTCGGCAAGTGCTAGCGCCTCCTGGCATGCTAGAGCTTCGAGCGTAGCTGGATCGGTTACACCATGGACAACAATAGCAGAAGCCCCTAAGTAAATTCCATTGCTCCCACGGCAAAAGGCAGCAGCCACCCCTTGATCTTTACCTCTCGACACAGCGGCATCAACATTGATCTTCGCAACTGAGGTAGGCGGTGGAATCCATCTAGGAACTGCCCTTGGAGCGGCAGCCTTAGTCTGCTTAGGTTTAGGACCAGTAAAACTTGGAATAGTCTGAAGCTCACTAAGATATGAAGTGATGAATCCCTGGATGGAGATAGGATTTTGGAAAATCTCCCCATGAATAGCTTTGCGCCTTGCCGTCCAAATTGCCCAAAGCGTGACCGTAAGACGAGTGAACTGGTCATGTGGTAAGGTCTCCATCATCCGAAAAAGCCAATGTTTAGCATTGGGCTCATCATGTGCAGTCATATGTTCTACCATCATACTATCAGATAAAGCCCAGACACTGTTAGCTATATTGCACTCAATCAAAGAGTGTTTCCAAGAGTCCTCGGCACCACACAAGCTGCATCTACTCGAGGTGGCCATATTTCTTCTTGTAAGCACATCAGATGTTGGGATCGAATGTTGTGCCAGCCTCCATAAGAATACTCGAATTTTGGATGGCACTCTCGTCTTCCAGAGTGAAGACCAACCCTTCTCATCAGTTTCTGCATTGGATGACCCGGCATTACCCTCGAAGTAGTCCCCTCTACGAATCTTCGTGTTGATCATCATGCGATAAGCTAATCTCACAGAGAAAACTCCTTTGCTGTCATAATTCCATGCCCAGAAATCAGGTTGCCGCCTGGTACATAACGGTATGCTCAATATAACATCAGCATCGATAGGAAGAAAACATTGACGCACGAGCTCCATTTTCCAAGTGGCAGAGGTCTCATCGATCAACTCAGACACCCATCGCGGCGGTTGAGTAATGCGAGAGGCCATAGGCCTCATCGAATAATCGCGAGGCAGTCAAGCCTCCGACCAAATTTCCATAGTTCTCCCATCACCAATACGCTTGATGAGTCCCTGTTTTAAAATCTCACGGCCATCCAAAATACTCCGCCAAATCTGGGACGGGTGGGAACCAAGCTCGGCCTCAAGGATTGAAGACTGAGGATAGTAGACCGCTTTCAGAATACGAGCGCTCAGGGTGTTAGGTTCTTTGAGCAGCCGCCATGACTGCCTGGCAAGAAGACTCAAGTTGAAAAGTTCAATGTCACGAAACCCTAAACCTCCCAGGTGCTTTGGTCTTGTCATAACTTCCCAAGACACCCAGCATGGTTTCCTTTTACCGTTCTTGCTCCCCCACCAAAACTGCCGGATTAAGGAGTTGATGTGTTCACAGAGACCTCGAGGAAGTCGAAAGCACGCCATAGAGTAAACTGGAATAGCTTGCGCCACTGACTTGATTAGAAACTCTTTCCCTCCCGCAGAAAGGATCTTCTCCAGCCACCCTTTGACCTTGTTCCACACGCGATCACGGAGGAACATAAAAGTACCATTCCTCGACGATCCAACATCAGTAGGCATACCAAGATATCTTTCGTTCAAAGCTTCGTTATTTACCTCCAAAATGGTCTTTATAGCATCACGAGTAGATTGAGGGCACCCTTTGGTGAAGAAAATAGAAGATTTCTCTTTATTTATCTTCTGTCCCGAAGCTCGACAATACTCATCCAACAAAGTAGACAATTCTTCTGCTCCCACATTACTTCCCTTAAAAAACAGCAGGCTGTCATCCGCAGATAAAAGATGGTTAACCGACGGAGCCGATGTTGCAACTTTTATTCCCGCGAGTTGCGGAGACTGATCTTGTTTCTTCAAAAGGCACGAAAGGCCCTCTGCTGCTAATAAGAATAAGTAGGGTGAGATAGGATCACCTTGTCGTATACCTCTAGTTGGTTTGAAACCATCCAGCTTTTCTCCATTGAAAAGGACAGAGAAGGAAACTGTCCTGACCATGCCCATTACTACATTGACCCAATGCTGTGCAAAACCAAGTTTAATCATGATAGCCTCCAGATACTCCCACTCCACACGGTCATATGCCTTCATCATGTCAAGTTTCAAAGCACAATAGATGTTTGTCTTTGATCTGCTGCGCTTCATAAAATGAAGGCACTCATAGGCCGATATTATATTATCAGTGATTAGCCTGCCCGAAACGAAAGCAGATTGTTCCTCCGATATTACTTCAGGAAGAATCACTTTGAGATGATTAGCCAAAACTTTAGAATAAATCTTATAGAAAACATTACATAAACTTATAGGGCGGAACTGTGATAAAAGAGTAGGGTTTTTGACCTTCGGAATAAGAACCAAAATAGTGTCGTTAATGGTTTTGGACGACTCCTTGCCCTCCACAATATCAAGAACCGCCCTTGTAACATCCGTTCCACAGATATCCCAATGCCTTTGGAAGAAGTGCGCCGGGAAGCCATCGGGACCAGGAGCTTTGGTAGGGAACATCTGAAACAGCGCAGTTTTTACCTCATCATCACTATATGGACGATTTAGAGAATTGTTCATCGGCTGCATCACCTTGCAAGGGACATGATCAAGCACCTTGTGCATGCCATGCACCCCTTCTGAAGTAAAGAGATTTTTATAAAAATATGCGGTCATAGTTTTCATCTCAGCCTTGTCATCCACTATAGTACCATCAGAACTCGAAAGCGATTTTATCATATTCTTCCTTCTCCTCATACTAGCACGTTGATGAAAGAACTTAGAATTCTTGTCACCGTGTGTTAGCCAGTCAACCCTAGAGTGCTGCCTCCACATTATCTCCTCCCTGTGATATAACTCAACAAGGCGATCAGAAATCTTGATCTCTGCATGGCTAGGGCCAACTCGCATAGGAAGAGTTCTCAGTCTACAGAGCTCTTGTTTCAGTTTTTTAATTTCCTTTCTCACACTCCCAAAAGTTTCCTTGCCTCATTTGCTCAGATCCTGAGCCAAGCCTGAAAGCTTCCTGTTTACTGAGTCAACCGCGGAATCACCACCAAGAGAAACGTTACCCGATGACCAACCAGCAGATATAGTTGGTTTGAGATTCTCATGGCATTCCCACATTGTTTCATACCGAAATTGGATCCCAAATCTCCTCGAGGTCTCATCCTCAGATAACTGAACCATAAGCGCTGTGTGATCCGATGTAACAGTATCGACATGGGTAACGCAAGCCAAAGGGAATTGTGCATTCCACTCCGTCGAGCCAAGAGCTCGATCAAGACGGACCCTAGTGTAGGTCCCCCAGTCACCCTTTTCTCCCACGTCCATAAGTGGCCTTTATAGCCCAGATCTATAAGGTTGCAAACGTTAACAGTATCTCTGAAACCCTGCATCTGGGTTAGTGTCCGGTGGCCAACGCCCTCATGCTCGTCGGCTTGCAGAACCTCATTAAAGTCACCTAGACAAAGTCATGATAACAAGCTGGTGCTAGCAATGTCTTTCATCATATTCCATGTCCTATATCTCTCTGAGGTTTGAGCTTCTCCATAGACTAAAGTTAGTCTCCATGGAATCTCACCAATCCCTGTCACAGAAACATCAATATGATACTGAGAGTAACCCAAAACATCAATGCTAATGTCATTATTCCAATATATCCCTAAACCTCCGCTTCTGCCATCACTATCAACCACAAAAGCCTGGTCAAAACCAAAAGTACTAGCTAAAGCCTCCACATGAATTCTACTAATTTGAGTTTCTTGAATGCATAAAATAGAGGGGGCAAACTTGACAGCAAAGTCTTTAAGCTCCCGAACTGTCGAGGCATTGCCTACTCCCCGACAGTTCACGCTGAAAAGACTCATTGGGCTTGGCGGCACCCCTCGAGGGAGCCCGCCAACGCGCCATTTTTTGGTTTCTCTGTACTGCCTTCTTCCTTGACAGTTTTCTTTCTCTTTGTATCCCTCACCGGAACCGGACTAGGAGGAGTAGCAGATTCAAATTGGTTCATGATCACTGCAACTTTATTGCTTTTATCAGCTGGAACTAAAGCTCCCTGCCCAACAGAATTCGCAGGCTGCTCATTAAGACCAGATGCACTCCTTTTCTTGGACTCGTCGGAGTCATCTTCCTCCATATTATCAGCAAAATCCACTGGGCGATTATCACCTCGCCCATACGATCTTTCGCTTCTCCCAGCACCCCGTGCCCCGCCACGTCCATGCACCGGACCCCCAAAATCACGTCTCCACGAGGCTCTCAGATTCTTAAAGACCAGAGCTTGCGGAGGATGGAGACCATCGCATGATCCTTATACTCATGCCCTAGATGCCCACATACTTGGCACCAATTGGACAATTTCTCATATTTGACAAAGAAGAACTCTCTTTTCCCTCCTCGGACCAAAGTCACGACGCTTTTAAGTGGCTTGCGCACATCTAGCTTCACCTTCACCCGAAAAAAGTTCCCCTCAAAATCATTGGAAATCCCTTCAGAGTGTATGAACTGACCCACTTTAGAAGCAAGGGATTTGATCATTGGAGCATAACCAATAGGGAGATCATGGATCTGTATCCAAATATCAAAGAATAATAGTTTAACCTCCGATGGTTTGGTGAAACCATCATACTCCTCAATCAAGACAGGATTTCCCCTGAAGTTCCACGGACCTCCTTCCTTCATCCTCTCCCAATCTCCTAGGCACTGAAATTGAAAGGTATGGAGATTGCTCTCGAGAGATCTGGTCTTAACATCCTGCGCCAGATCCCATGCAGTGCGAATGTTCTTGAAAAACCAGAAGCTGGAATAGTCAATTTCGGTAAAAACCCTAGCGATCGCCAACCAGCGAGTCGCCTCAGGTGGCGGCTGCTCCTACTCTTCAAAAACAATGTCATCCAGATCCTCCTCGTTGATCCGAAGCTGCTGCAGCATCTTCTCGATTCCCACCTCATCCCCACCTGACGAGGAACTCCCCTGATTCATCGCCATAGATGTAATCACAGCGAGAAAACCTAAACCCCAAAAAACCCACGCCCGAACGACAGAGAACACCAACCAAGGCCGGGCAGTGATACAAGGATCACCCCTGGATCAGCCCGAGTCGGGTTCACGTCGGCGGGAAATGGTGGATTAGGGGAAGAAGCTAGCTCAACGACGACAACGCCGAGAGAGGAAAAACAGAACCCTAACGAGAGGGAAAGACGTGATATCCTCGCTCATTTGTAATAACTTGTAAACAGATCAGGACTTCATCCTCGATCGAAGCCCAGCCCATCTTTTTTTTAAGAAAAAAAAGGATCTAATCGATCGCATCGCATCCTCTGGCATAGCGCAAATCTTGTATGCCACAATCTCCTCTGTCTTTTTAAACCGTGCCTTCTTTCCTCTCTTCTTCTCTCGCAACCATTCTAGGAATCTAAACCATTCTAGGAATCTATGTCCCTATCTTTTTTTGAACGGGTAAGGTCCAGCCAGCGGTGGGTACACATTTATAGAGAGGCCCAACAGAAAAAAGGAAAATACAACATGGCTCTTGGCTATTACACACTGCACCCTGCACCCTGCACCCTAAGCAGGACCTTGCAAACGCGATCAAGTCCAGAGCACTCGCTGGCGGCTTGCCAAGTCACGGCGGCGCCACCCCAGTTTCAGTCGGGGACGAGGCCACTTGGCTAGGCGGGGGCTTAGTTGCCGCTGCAACCGAGCAGAAGATCCTCTCGCAGAGGAAGAATAGGCCCGTGACCTCATTGTCGTCGTCGAGCGCGGCGTGGCTAACCCTATGGCCATGGTTTGTGGCGGTAGGCAGAGGCCGACGCAGAGAAATCACTGCAAGAAGCCGAATCTCCGAAGGCTTCCAGACTCCTCCACCAACTCCGGCAGATGCAGCACCGTCCTGACCCACCTCCCCGCCTCCACGGCCGGTCGGGTGAGGGAGAACACGCCGTGAACTGCTTCCAGAGCAGGAACAGAGGACACACTGAAGAAGAACACGGGAGCTGGCCGCCCGCAAACCCACCATCGCCCTCATCCCCACGCCACCACGACAGGCTGGAAGAGGAGCAGAAAGTGGGGAAGACGACGCAGGCCTTCCGTCAGTGTCGCGCACCCACGCCGAAGGGAAAAGGCTCCCACTGCCTCCCGATCCAGCGTCCGCCAGGGCCAGCCTCTTCCTCTCCTCGCCATCACGGCCGGCCAGAGGAAGAAGGTGAAGCTCGGCCTCAGCCAGAGCAAGGAAGCAGCCATCAGCCCACTTATTTGAAGATGAGGCAGTCTTCTCCGCCTTGCCCCACTCCGTCCACTGGAGCTAGAGGAGGAGGAAGAAGAGCCCTAGGGCCTGGCTAGAGCGACTGGGCATCCCCACCCAGGAAAGAGGCCCCGACTACCTACGAAAGGAAACCTATGATCTACAAGGACGTCGACGCCTCCCCTCCACCTTCTTCCACCGGCGACGCCGGCGAGGTTGGCTTCGGATTGGCCCGGATCTAGGGTGGAGGCTCTCAGGAACTGTAGCAGAGGGAGAGACAAGAGGGAGAGGGGGTCGTAACACGTCTGATTTAACGGAGTCTACTATAGTCCCTATCTTTTGGAACCATCATTTTCAATGGAAGTGCATAGGCTTGCCCACATGGGGCAAATGTATGGTTGAAGCTGCGAATTTCATCATACTATCAAGAGTAGTTCTGTCTTTCATTTATGTCACTAGTTCACCATGCGTGTCTCGCCCCCATCTAAACCTTACCGGAAAGCAACACCGACTTGTAAGGGCATGCCCCATGTGAAAATACACCGGTACACCTGTAATACACGCGCATCCTATATTAAAAAATATACAATAATTTGAAAAAAGACCAAAAATTTCAAAAAAAATTGGAACCAAAGATAATCAAGTATTGTACTCATATAAAAAAGTTCGCCATGAAACACTTGCATTGCATCCTAGGTTAAAGAAACAAACTTGGAAACCCTATATAATAGTAATATTCACGCTATATTAGTCATAATTTTGTCTTCTTTTACCCTAAAGTCAATGGGACTCATTTCTTCGCCAAACATTTTTGCATGGGTACAATACTTAATCAACTTTGATTTCCAAAAAAGTTTAGAATTTTTTGACTTTTTCAAATTACTAGATTTTTTGCGCATATAGGGTGCACGCGTAGCCGAGATCCAAAAGTTTGGGTTGATGCCTCTAGCAACCCGACATATCACCATGATAGTAATATGCAAGTCTTTGACATAAGCAAAGTGAGTATCACGAACAACATGTCGACTAGAGTGGCACAGACAAATCATTGCAGCGGTCCAAAACAAACTTCATTACAAGATTTGAACAAGCTACAAACATCTACATTTCCAAGGTTCTAATACCAAAATACAACAAGAACTCTAAAAGCACAAGAACATTTGAAACTGATTTTATAATACAATGACATATTCTCAACTCTCTCATAATGGGGTCTACACTACTAACTCTACGGATCAACACTAAAATGCTCGTTAAACTCCAAGTAATAGTCGACACCTTCTTCTTCGGCTGATGCCTGCTCGTCGAACTCCACCTACATCATGTAATCCACTCCGGCATCTATCAGCTCACAATCTAAGAAGGGAGATTTTAAGGAGGGGATGAATACACGAAGTACTCAACAATTCAAGATATAACAAAACATTTTTATACACTATCATCTACTAGCTAGGACCAAGGTTCCAAAAGCTCAATGATTTTCACAAATCATTTCTGAGGGAAAATTTAAGTTTTATTTATGAAATCTATGATATTCTTGCCTCACGAGCTGTTAGAATACCCGATGGATTCCTTTCTCACCACGTTCGTAGCTCCTTCCCGAAATAGGGAGTGACAATGTCATAATTCAATACACTCTGCAGAGGTGCATTACTTTACGCACAAACGGCCACAGTTGTGTTTCTGAGGTAGCTAGCCCCATCCACACTCCCATGGTCACAAAGCCTTTTCACCCAACTTCTTTGAAATATCCCACATCGTAGCTAGCAGAACCAGCTACCTATCCAATCAGAGTAAAAACTCTGACAGTTGGTCACCTACATGAGAGGTCACACCCCAAGCTGCCCGACAGTTGGTCGCCTACAAGAGAGGTGGTGGAGCGGTGTTGATGATGTAAATGACCGCCCAGTTGGAAACCCCAAGAGAAGGTGTGATGACCACAGCAGCAAGTTTTCCCTCAGTTATGAAACCAAGGTTAATCAATCCAGTAGGAAAAAGCCAAACTCCAGAAGGTGATGCCTGCTAGCCTAGTGACACTCCAACAAGGGCGCCGTTAATGATACTTGTTAGCGTGTCTTCAACTAGTAGCAATGCGGAACCTGCACACAACACAACCAAGAACATTGCTCCCAACTTACGATGAGGTTGTCAATCTCACCGGTTTGCTGTAAACAAAGGAATGAGCGTATCAAGTGGAAAGCAATAGTAGTATGCAAGAAAGTAAACAGTGCGAGTAAAGTAAACAGGTGATAGCAATATAAAGTAAATTGGACCGGGGTCCACAGTTCACTAGTGGTGTCTCTCCATAAGATAAATAACAACATGCTGGGTAAACAAATTACAGTTGGGCAATTGATAGAATAAAGATAACGTGCATATGTCAAGAGGATCACTATGAGATTTACTCTGGGCATTACAACAAGATACATAGACCGCCATCCAATTGCTTCTATGACTAATAATCCACCCACGGGGAATCATCCGAGGCCCCCGTGAATATTAAGTTGCGAACAACAGATAACTGCATTAAGCAAAGTGTGTAATGTGAACAAAGCATATGTCCTTGGACATAAGAATGTTGTTTTCTCCCTAGTGTTAATAGCACATCTACAACCTTAGAGGTTTCTATCACTCCCCCAGATTAAATAGAGGCATGAACCCAACTATCGAGCATAAATACCCCCTCTTGGAGTCACTAGTATCTACTCGGCCAAGATAGCTACTAACAACGGAGAGCATGCAAGATCATAAACAACATAGAGATAACATAAGATAATATTTAGCACATCAACTCAATCATAACACCAATATTCATCAGATCCCAACAAACACAACATGTAGAATTACATAACGGTGATCTCGATCATGTAAGGCAGCTCACGAGATCTAAATATGAAGCACATGGTGGAGAAGACAACCATCTAGCTACTGCTATGGACCCATAGTCCAAGCTAGACTACTCACTCATCGTGCCGGAGGCAAGCATGACGATGAAGGAGACCTCCGGTGGCGATTCCCCTCTCCGGCAGGGTGCCGAGAAGAGCTTCTGGACCCTCCTGATCTCGGGTCAACGGCGGTGGATCGCGATGTGTTTCTGGAAAAGTGATTAGGTGTTTAGGTTTTCCCGTTGGGGGGTCTTTATAGGCGAAGGGGCAGCGACAGAAGTGGACCAGGTGGCCCTCACCATAGGGCGGCGCGGCCAGGGCCTAGGCCGCGCCCCCTAGTGGTGAGACCAGCCTCTGGCTCTTCTCCATCTCCTCTTCGGTCTTCTGGAAGCTTCATTTAATATTGGGACATTTGGCTTTTGTTTCATCCAATTCCGAGAATAATTACTGTGTAACTTTTCTGAAACACAAAAACAGCAGAAAACAGGGAACTGGCACTGTGGCATCTTGTTAATAGGTTAGTTCCATAAAATGCATAAAAATGCCACGAAGTGTAACGAAACACTAAGCAAATACTGTAAAAAACAAGCATGGAGCATCAAAAATTATAGATACGTTTGAGACGTATCAAGCATCCCCAAGCTTAACTCCTGCTCGTCCTCGAGTATGTAAGTGATAACAAAAGAATAATTTTTGAGGTGACATGCACCTACACAATCTTGATCATCTATGTAAGCATTGAGTGATGGGATCAAAAGAACTTAAAACATGGGCATGAAAGATATAATCTTGATAGAAGAAACTTAGCAACCATGTTATAACATGAAAAAGAACACAAATAAAAGATCTTGAAAATGAAACAATGAAAGTTAAACGTATGTTCAAATCATATGGAAAAACATAGCAAATGGTTTTCAGCTTGTCCTTCATAGAATAGCAAAACATAAATGCATAGGACACCTTCAAGTTTAAGAGGGCGACTAGATACAAATAATTTAAGAACAAGTGAAACCAAAATCATGAATCAATCAATGATAACTTTGGGACAATGCACATTATACTAAGAATGAGAACTATGCTCTCCTAGACGGTGCATAAAGGTAGAAGGTGAAGACTCAACAAAAAAGTAAAAGAAAGGCCCTTTGCAGAGGGAAGCGGTGATTCTAAGTTTTATAAACCTTTAAAAATTATGGTACTTACTAGCTTTGAGCTCTCATTGCCCCCATCATAGGCATCTTGAATGGTTAAAGTTAATGTGAGTACAATTATGAAGCATATGCTTGACAAATCATAAGTTGAAAACCTCGTGTCCTGTGAAGTACGAATACCCAAACCTCATGCTACTCGACTTAGAGTCCCAAGCAAGCTCTTGTCATTGTAAATATATATGTATCATCGAGAACCGCCAATGGGGTACCTCCTGCCCGATGACATGGAACAAGCCCACATCAAAATGACAAGACAAATAGACAATGAACACCTCGACATCTCTTTTATTTACCATTGGTGTAGCTTTTTATTTTGAGATGCGTCATCGAATGTTCACTATGGGCATGCTATAAATTTCCACCATGAATTATGCATGGCTTAGATTAGCGGCCCAGGCGTTTCCCTAATACATATAAGAACTCCATGATCCCGCAAGATTCCCAACTTATTTCACATCGCGAGTATCCATAAACAAAAAATCACGATATCAACTCAAATAAGAAGTGCAATGTTGAAAGCTTACCTCATGATGGCATGGTTTGGCTAATTTCCAACTTACAACTTGCAAGCATAACAACTCAACATAAGAGAGCCACAATGTCAAAATTTTAAAGAATGAGAAAAGTAAAGTGTGCCATCAGGTTCGTGAGAGCTTTACTGACCAATTTTCGCATAACACCAAAAAGAGTTTAATTTGAAGGATAGATAAAAGCAGGTCAAATGTACTTTGGAATAGCAAATTACTAATAGGTATGTATGGTGGACACATTGGAACAACTTGGTTTTTAGGAGTTGGATGCACGAGTAGAGCTCATACTTAGTACAAAATGAGGGCTAGCAAAAGACTGGGAGCGACCAACTAAGAGAGCAATAACGGCCATAATCATGCAAAGCGACAAAGCAACATTAAAAGAAGCATAAGATGGCATCAAAAGTCAAAAACTAAATGATCATAGAGGCTTATGGCGACTTTGTATGAGTCAAACATGTGTGAGCATGCGCCAAGTCAACCCAAATAAAGCATCAAGGAGAAAACCAAATTAATGCTTCCAAATAATAAAAACAACGCATGATTTTTTCAAAGGCTCATTAAGCAATCTCAGTCATTTGAGACAAGTCATGCTACAGCAAAACCACACAGCATACTTTCAAAAAGACATCAAGCGTGACATGCAAAAGCCTAGGCTGCAGTCTACACAAGCTCCTTTTTGTACCACTTTTTTGCATGAAACTTTTTCTCTTTTCCAACACCATTCGAACCTTTTTTGAAATAACTCTTTTGATGAAAACCAGCATGGACCAGAGGTCAAAATACACCTTGATGCAAAGATATAACAAGATCTGAATAAAAATCAAGGCGAAAAATGAAAGCTAAACACAGTTCTAGAAAAAAAGAACACTCGTTGAACGATAAGAGTGAAAAACAGAGTGTTCTTGGCAAATGAAAAGCAAGACAACTTCTCCAAAAGAAATTTGTTGGGGTCCAACCATTTATTGCAGAAAATAAAACTAAATAAAACTAAAAAGTAAAACAACTGACGCTCCAAGAAAAACGCATAGTGCATGAAGCAATAAAAAATATAGTGTGTTGAAAGGTGACCTGATTTTTGCCGATGAAGAAGGGGTGCCTCGGGGGCATCCCCAAGCTTTGACGCTTGTACCTCTTAGATATTTCTTGGGGTGCGTAGGCATCCCCAAGCTTGAGCTTTTGTCCATTCTTCAACTCATCTCATCATTCTCCAATCCCTACACTTGAAAACTTCCTTCATACAAAACTCAACACAATTCTATTAGCAACATTAGTGTAAGCATAATAATGAATCAACCCTTTTTGATTCAGATTTCAACTCAAAACCACCACATATAAAGCATATACTACTGTAGCAACTTCCCCAAAAGTTTCGTGATCAAAAGAACTAAAAAAAAGCGATCGAGAGGCAAACACAAATAGTGGCAGAAATCTGTCAAAACAGAACAGCTGACAAAGGTCGAATTTTTAGAGGGTTTTCTGTTGCTCAAATCAAAAAGTGTTAAACTAATGAAAGTTTGGATATAACCTGGGGCATATGCACAAGAAATCGTAGGTCATTATGAGAATTTTCAAAACTTTTTACGGTGTTGAATTACACAAGAAGAGCATGCAAGATCATAAACAACATAGAGATAATAAGATAATATTCAGCACATCAACTCAATCATAACACCAATATTCATCGGATCCCAACAAACACAACATGTAAAATTACATAACGGTGATCTCGATCATGTAAGGCAGCTCACGAGATCTAAACATGAAGCACATGGTGGAGAAGACAACCATCTAGCTACTGCTATGGACCCATAGTCCAAGGTAGACTACTCACTCATTGCACCGGAGGCAAGCATGGTGATGAAGAAGACCTTGGGTGGCGATTCCCCTCTCCGACAGGGTGCCGAGAAGAGCTTCTAGACCCTCCCGATCTCGGGTCGATGACGGTGGTGAATCGCGATGTGTTTCTCGAAAAGTGATCAGGTGTTTAGGTTTTTCCTGTCGGGGGGTCTTTATAGGCGAAGGGGTAATGTCTACGCACGCGTCTGTTCTTGTAGACAGTGTTGGGCCTCCAAGTGCAGAGGTTTGTAGAGCAGCAGCAAGTTTCCCTTAAGTGGATCACCCAAGGTTTATCAAACTCAGGGAGGAAGAGGTCAAAGCTATCCCTCTCAAGCAACCCTGCAATTACGATACAGAAAGTCTCTTGTGTCCTCAACACACCCAATACACTTGTCAGATGTATAGGTGCACTAGTTCGGCGAAGAGATAGTGAAATACAAGTAGTAGTGATGATTATGAGTAGTAAATGTAATATGGAATAAGTATCGGTGCAAGCAAACATGTAACAAAACAGGAAGTAAACGGTGTGCAATGCTTGGAAACAAGGCCTAGGGGTCATACTTTCACTAGTGGACACACTCCCAACAAATATAACATAATTGAACCAATAGATGCTATCATCAATATGCAACTCAAAACAGTTCTCCAATGGAAAACGAACACTAATCATGCGTAGGGCTACGAAGCACTCCTCAAAGTCCGTATGTACCCAAACTAGATTGTCCCACACTATCACCATGAACGCACTAGATGGTTCCAACAAACACCAACATTTCAAAGAGACATTAACCAAAAAGATACACATGATGCACACACTAGTCACCTTTACACCATGATACGAGGTATCTCCGGAGAGTATAATAATAAAGCATAGGAGTAGCATAATATCTGAATAATAACATCTACCAATTCAACTAGATACAAAGCTCACGATCACATAAAGATCACATCATGGGAGAGAGGTGAACCACATAGCTACCGGCAGAGCCCTCAGCCCCGGGGGAGAACTACTCCCTCCTCATCATAGGAGACATCAAGGTTGATGGAGATGACGGTGAGGTCGATGGAGACGGCGAAGATGGCGATGGAGACCGATGGAGATGGCTCCGGGGGCACTTCCCCGTCCCGGCAGGGTGCCGGAACAGAGACTTCTGTCCCCCGAAATTTGTCTTCGACGGCGGCAGCGCTGCGGAACTGTACTGGAAATTTCGCCGACTCCCCTAGGGTTTTCCGTCCCGAAGCTTTATATAGGCGAAGGGGTGTCGTCAGGGGCTTCCAGGGGCTCCTCACACATAGGGGGCGCGGCCAGGGCCTGGGCCGTGCCACCCTGGTGTGAGGGCAGCCCCTGGCCCCCCCTCCGGCTCTCGTTTGGTCCTCGTCCTTCGTCCGGGAAAAATAAGACTTCTGAAACTTGTTTCATTCAATTCCGAGAATGTTTCCTATGTAGATTTTCTGAAACACAAAAACAGCAGAAAACAGGGAACTGGCACTGTGGCATCTTGTCAATAGGTTAGTTTTGGAAATCGCATAAAAGTGCCACGAAGTGTAAGGAAACACAAGGCAAATGGTGTAAAAACAAGCATGGAGCATCAAAAATTATAGATACGTTTGAGACGTATCAGCATCCCCAAGCTTAACTCCTGCTCGTCTTCGAGTAGGTAAGTGATAACAAAAGAAATAATTTTTGAGGTGACATGCACCTACACAATCTTGATCATCGATGTAAGCATTGAGTGCTGAGATCAAAGAACTTAAACATGGGCATGAAAGACATAATCTTGATAATAGAAACTTAGCAATCATGTTATAACATGAAAAAGAACACAAACAAAAGATCATGAATAATGAAACAATGAAAGTCAAACATGTGTTCAAATCATATGGAAAAACATAGTAAACGGTTTTCAGCTTGTCCCTCATGGAATAGCAAAACATAAATGCATAGGACACCTTCAAGTTTAAGAGGGTGACTAGATACAAGAAATTTAAGAACAAGTGAAACCATAGTCATGAATCAATCAATGATAAACTTTGGGACAATGCACATTATACTCAGAATGACAACTATGCTCTCTTAGATGGTGCATAAAGATAGAAGGTGGTGACTCAACATAAAAGTAAAAGAAAGGCCCTTCACAGAGGGAAGCAGTGATTAAACATGTGCTAGAGCTTTTCATTTGTAAAACAGAGAGATAAAAATTGGTTTTGAGAGGTGGTTGTCTTTGTCAACGACTGGCAATGGGGTTCTTACTATCTTCCATACAAAAATAAAGCAAGTTTTTGAGAGAGATTGGCACTTTTGTGCTCTTTTATAAAGCTTGGCACTCCTCCCCACCTTTTTTTCCTTTCTCAAACCATGGCTAACCGGTTCCATCGGGTGCCCACCAACATTCACATACCATGGAGGAGTGCCTTTTTCTTTCTTTTTTTTCTTTTTTTGCTTTTGGAATAAAAAATATGGAAGATAGCAAATCCGACCACTACATCCCCATGAGCTGAAAACAGTGTCACAAAACGAGAAGTGTTTTGAAGGTTTTTTTGAAAGGTAGCACATGAAAATTTACTTGGAATGGCTTACAAATACCATGCATAGGAATTTATAGTGGAAACAATGGTAAAATTGGTTTTTGGGAGTTGGATGCACGAGTAGAGCTCATACTCAGTACAAAATGAGGGCTAGCAAAAGACTGGGAGCGACCAACTAAGAGAGCAATAATGGCCATAATCATGCATAGCGACAAAACATCATTGAAAGAAGCATAAAGTGGTATCACAAGTCAAAAACCAAATGATCATAGAGGCTATAGGCGACTTATTTTGTAGTCAACATGGTGTAAGCATGTGCCAAGTCAACCCAAATAAAGCATCAAAGGAGAAAACCAAATAAATGCTTCCATATAATAAAAACAACGCATGATTTTTTCAAAGGCTCATTAAGCAATCTCAGTCATTTGAGACAAGTCATGCTACAGAAAAACCACTAAGCATACTATCAAAAAGACATCAAGCATGACATACAAAAGCCTAGGCCGCAGTCTACACAAGCTCCTTTTTGTACCACTTTTTTGCATAAAGGTTTTTCTCTTTTCCAACACCATTCAAACCTTTTTTAGGAAACTCTTTGGATGAAAACCGACATGGACCAGAGGTCCAAATACACCTTGATGCAAAGATAAAACAAGATCTGAACAAAAATCAAGGCGAAAAATGCAAGATAAACGCAGTAGCAGAAAAAGAGAACACTCATTGAACGATGAGAGTGAAAACTAGAGTGTTCTTGGCAAATAAAAAGCGAGTTCATCTCTTCCAAAAGAAACATGATGTGATCTAACCATTTATTGCAGCAAACAAAGCAAAAGAAAACTGAAAACAAAAACAACTGACGCTCCAAGAAAAACACATAGTGCATAAAGCAATAAAAATATAGTGTCTTAAAAGGTGACCTGATTTTTGCCGATGAAGAAGGGGTGCCTCGGGGCATCCCCAAGCTTTGACACTTGTACTTCTTGAATATTTCTTGGGGGTTTCATGGGCATCCCCAAGCTTGAGCTTTTGTCCATTCTTCAACTCATCTCATCACTCTCCGATCCCTACACTTGAAAACTTCCTTCATACAGAACTAAACACAATTCTATTAGCAACATTATTGTAAGCATAACATATAATCAACCTCTTTTGCTTCAGGTTTCAACCCAAAACCACCACATATAAAGCATATACTACTGTAGCAACTTCCCCAAAAGTTCCGTGATCAAAAGAACTCAAAAAGAAAGCGATAAAGCGGCAAAAACGAATAGTGGCAGAAATCTGTCAAAACAGAACAGCTGACAAAGGTCGAACTTTTAGAGGGTTTTCTGTTGCTCAAATCAAAAAGTGTTTAACTAATGAAAGTTTGGATATAACCTGGGGCATATGCACAAGAAATCGCAGGTCCAAAAGATTTACAGAGAATTTTCACGAATTTTTACGGTGCAGCACCGAAATCTGTTTTAGGACAGCAACATCCCCAAATCTTACCTCGCTCAAATTAGAGGCTTCTCTTGGCACAACAATGAAATAAAAAAGGATAAGGAGCAGTTATTACAGTAGTAATAACTTCCAGGACTCAAATAAAAGAAAAATTACTGAAAATAAAACAATGGGTTATCTCCCAAGAGTTCTTTTCTTTAACGCCTTTGAGCTAGGCGCAGTAATTTGCAAAGATGCTCATGTGGGCGCCATAAAAGAGCTTAAGGCAAAGGCGCTATATAGGAACTTAAAGCAAAATAGAGCATCAAAAAGAATATATGAAGCACATTTAAATCTAAAGCATTTCCTATGAAAAATAGTCTTGTAAAGAGATAAGTCATGAAAGCGCAAAGCAAAAAGCATAGGAAGGCAAAACAGGTACAACTTCAAGAGTTGCAACATAAAGAGGGGAAACTCAATATTGTTGAGATCCATCAAACACTGTTTCCCTCTCTCATAATAACTTTCAGTAGCATCATGAATAGAATTAACAATATAACTATCACATAAAGCTTCCCTATTATGAGCCACATGCATAAAAGAATTAATACTCCCTAATACGTCTCAAACGTATCTATAATTTTTGATGCTCCATGCTTGTTTTTACACCATTTGCCTTCTGTTTCATTACACTTCGTGGCACTTTTATGCGATTTCCGGAACTAACCTATTGACAAGATGCCACAGTGCAAGTTCCCTGTTTTTTGCTGTTTTGTGCTTCAGAAAAGCTACACAGGAAATATTCTCGGAATTGGACGAAACAAGTTCCAGAAGTCTTATTTTTCCCGAAAGCTTCCCGAAGATCGAAAGAGAGCCGGAGGGGGGCCAGAGGCCGCCCTCACACGTAGGGGGCGCGGCCCAGGCCCTGGCCGCGCCCACCTAGTGTGAGGAGACCCTGGCTGCCCCCTGACGACGCCACTTCGCCTATATAAAGCCTCGGGACGGAAAACCCTAGGGGAGTCATCGAAATTTCCAGAACAGTTCCGCAGCGCCGCCGCCATTGAAGCCAAATTTCGGGGGACAGAAGTCTCTGTTCCGGCACCCTGCCGGTACGGGGAAGTGCCCCCGGAGCCATCTCCATCGGTCTCCATCGCCGTCTCCGCCGTCTCCATCGACCTCACCGCCATCTCCATCAACCTCGCTGTCTCCTATGATGAGGAGGGAGTAGTTCATCCCCGGGGCTGAGGGCTCTACTGGTAGCTATGTGGTTCACCTCTCTCTCCCATGATGTGATCTTTATGTGATCGTGAGCTTTGTATCATGTTGAATAAGTAGATGTTACTCTTCTTCATTATGTGTACTCTAGTGTGTTATTAAAGTAATCTATTCCTCCCGCCATGGTGTAATGGTGACAGTGCGTGCATCATGGTGGTACTTGGTCTAGGCTACGATTGTGATATATTATGGATTATGAGAATAATTATCACTATGATAGTATTGAAGTGATCTATTCCTCCTTTCATGGTGTAATGTTGACAGTGTGTGCACCATGTTAGTACTTGGTCTAAGTTGCAATAATATTTCTCATGAGTTGTGATTTGATTTGGATATCTCTATGAGTGGTGTTTGTCAAGTACTTGATGAACTTTAAGGAGTGCTTCGTAGCCCTACGCAATGATTAGTGTTATTCAATAGGAGAGTAATTCAGAGTACCATAGTGAAGAGAAGTTATTTATTTGTTCAATTATGTTATATTTGTTGGGAGTGTGTCCACTAGTGAAAGTATGATCCCTAGGCCTTGTTTCCAAGCATTGCACACCGTTTACTTACTATTTTGTTACATGTTTGCTCGCAGCGATATTTATTTCAGATCACATTTGCTACTTATAATCATCACTACTACTTGTATTTCACTATCTCTTCGCCGAACTAGTGCACCTATACATCTGACAAGTGTATTGGGTGTGTTGGGGACACAAGAGACTTTCTGTATCGTAAGTGCAGGGTTGCTTGAGAGGGATAGCTTTGACCTCTTCCTCCCTGAGTTCGATAAACCTTGGGTGATCCACTTAAGGGAAACTTGCTGCTGTTCTACAAACCTCTGCACTTGGAGGCCCAACACTGTCTACAAGAACAGACGCGTGCGTAGACATCAAGCTCTTTTCTGGCGCCGTTGCCGGGGAGGTAAGGTAAAAGGTACTCGCATCCTCCTGTGTGAGTGCTCGGAGTTATTTCCTTTAGATTCTGCAATTACATCTTTTTGTTTCTTGTTTTTATTTTCACTAGTTAGGCTTAATGGAAAACAAAGAGTTCTTTAGTCTTTTTCCTGAGTTTAGATATGAAGTGTTTGAAGAGAAATTTGAAAAACCTTTGGAGCTTAATTTGCATACTAATAGTGTTGTTAGTATGAATGCTTTGAACACCGTTATTGCTAATGCTATAGAAAAGTCTAAGCTTGGGGAAGCTGGTTTTGTTAAGCATGATATTTTTAGTTCCCCAGCTTTAGTGGAGAAAGTTTGTTCTGATAATATTTTCTCTCCCATATGTGATGTTCCTTCTTATGATAATATGTTTGATGAATATGCTTTGTGAAATAGTTGTTCTCTAGCTTGTGATGATACTAAACCTCTAGTTTATGATGGTTATGATGATGGGTATAATATTTTCAGTTCACCTACTTTTGAGGAGAAAATTAGTTATGATTACAATATGCCTCCTATTTTTGATGATTATGGTGATGAGAATAATTATTCTGTTGAATCTGCTCCTACTACTATTGTTCATGTGGGGAGTATTAATTCTTTTATGCATGTGGCTCATGATAGGGATGCTTTATGTGATAGTTATATTATTAGTTCTATTGATGATGCTACTGAAAGTTATTATGAGAGAGGGAAATATGGTTTGATGGATCTCAACAATATTGAGTTTCCCCTCTTTATGTTGTAATTCTTGAAGTTGTACTTGTTTTGCCTTCCTATGCTTTTTGCTTTGCGCTTTTATGACTTGTCTTTTTACAAGACTATTTTTCATAGGAAGTGGTTTAGATTTTAAAATCTTTCACATTTGATTTTTGATGCTCTCTATTGCTTTAAGTTCCTATATGGCGCCTTTGCCTCAAGCTCTTATATGGCGCCCACATGAGCATCTTTGCAAATTACTGCGCCTAGCTCAAAGGCGTTAAGGAAAAGCACTCTTCAGAGATAACCCATTGTTTATTTTCAGTACTTTTTCTTTTATTTGAGTCTTGGAAGTTATTACTACTGTAATAACCGCTCCTTATCATTTTTATTTTGTTGTTGTGCCAAGAGAAGCCTCTAATTTGAGTGAGGTAAGATTTGGGGATGTTGCTGTCCTGAAACAGTTTTCGGTGCTGCACCGTAAAAATTCGTGAAAATTCTCAGTATATCTTTTGGACCTGCGATTTCTTGTGCATATGCCCCAGGTTATATCCAAACTTTCACTAGTTTGACACTTTTTGATTTGAGCAACAGAAAACCCCTCAAAAATTCGACCTTTGTCAGCTGTTCTGTTTTAACAGATTTCAGCCAATATTTGTGTTTGCCGCTTTATCGCTTTCTTTTTGAGTTCTTTTGATCACGGAACTTTTGGAGAAGTTGATACAGTAGTTTATACTTTATATGTGGTGGTTTCGATTTGAAATCTTAAGCAAAAAGGGTTGATTCAATGCTATGCTTACACTAATGTTGCTAATAGAATTGTGTTTAGTTTTGTATGAAGGAAGTTTTCAAGTGTAGGGATTGGAGAATGATGAGATGAGATGAAGAATGGACAAAAGCTCAAGCTTGGGGATGCACATGCAACCCCCAAGAAATATCCAAGAGGTACAAGCATCAAAGCTTGGGGATGCCCCCGAGGCACCCCCATCTTCATCGGCAAAAATCAGGTCACCTTTCAAGACACTATATTTTTATTGCTTCATGCATTATGCGTTTTTCTTGGAGCGTTAGTTGTTTTAGTTTTCAGTATTAGTTTAGTTTAGTTTGCTGCAATAAATGGTTAGATCACATCATGTTTCTTTGGGAGGAGATGAACTCGCTTTTCATTTGCCAAGAACGCTCTAGTTTTCACTCTTATCAAAAACCGAGTGTTCTTCTTTTTCTGCTACTGCTTTTGGTTTTCATTTTCGCCTTGATTTGCGTTCAGATCTTCTTATATTTATTCATCAAGGTGTATTTTTTCCTCTGGTCTTTATTGGTATTCATCAAAAGAGGTGTTTATAAAAATTTTGAATGGTGTTGGAAAAGAGAAAAAGCTTTATGCAAAAAAGTGGTACAAGAAGAAGCTTGTATAGACTGCGGCCTAGGGTTTTGCATGTCGTGCTTGATGTCTTTTTGATAGTATGCTTAGTGGTTTTGCTGTAGCATGACTTGTCTCAAATAACTGAGATTGCTTAATGATCCTTTGAAAAAATCATGCGTTGTTTTAATTATTTGGAAGCATTATTTTGGTTTTCTCCTTTATGCTTTATTTGGGTTGACTTGGCGCATGCTCACACATGTTAGACTCTTACAAAGTCGCCAATAGCCTCTATGATCATTTAGTTTTTGACTTTTGATGCCATCTTATGCTTCTTTTAATGTTGCTTTGTCGCTTTGCATGATTATGGCCGTTATTGCTCTCTTATTTGGTCGCTCCCAGTCTTTTGCTAGCCCTCATTTTGTATTGAGTATGAGCTCTACTCGTGCATCCAACTCCCAAAAACCAAGTTTGCCATTGTGTCCACTATAAATTCCTATGCATGGTATTTGTGAGCCATTCCAAGTAAATTTTCATGTGCTACCTTTCAAAACTTTCAACTATTTCTCGTTTTGTGCCACTGTTTTTAGCTCATGGGGACGTAGTGGTCGGATTTGCTATCTTCCATATTGCTTATTCTAAAAAGAAAAAAAGAGAGAGAAAAAGGCACTCCTCCATGGTATGTGAATGTTGGTGGGCACCCGATGGAATCGGTTAGCCATGGTTTGAGAAAGGAAAAAAGGTGGGGAGGAGTGCCAAGCTTTATAAAAGAGCACAAAAGTGTCAATCTCTCTCAAAAACTTGCTTTATTTTTGTATGGAAGATAGTAAGAACCCCATTGCCAGTCGTTGACAAAGACAACCACCTCTCAAAACCAATTTTTATCTCTCTGTTTTACAAATGAAAAGCTCTAGCACATGTTTAATCACTGCTTCCCTCTGCGAAGGGCCTTTCTTTTACTTTTATGTTGAGTCACCACCTTCTATCTTTATGCACCGTCTAAGAGAGCATAGTTGTCATTCTGAGTATAATCTGCATTGTCCCAAAGTTTATCATTGATTGATTCATGACTATGGTTTCACATGTTCCTAAATTATTTGTATCTAGTCGCCCTCTTAAACTTGAAGGTGTCCTATGCATTTATGTTTTGCTATTCCATGAGGGACAAGCTGAAAACCATTAACTATGTTTTTCCATATGATTTGAACACACGTTTGAATTTCATTGTTTCATTATTCATGATCTTTTGTTTGTGTTCTTTTTGATGTTATAACATGATTGCTAAGTTTCTATTATCAAGATTATGTCTTTCATGCCCATGTTTTAAGTTCTTTGATCTCAGCACTCAATGCTTTACCTATATGATCAAGATTGTGATGGTGCATGTCACCTCAAAAATTATTTCTTTTGTTATCACTTACCTACTCGAGGACGAGCAGGAGTTAAGCTTGGGGATGCTGATACGTCTCAAACGTATCTATAATTTTTTATGCTCCATGCTTGTTTTTACACCATTTGCCTTCTGTTTTGTAACATTTCGTGGCACTTTTATGCGATTTCCGGAACTAACCTATTGACAAGATGCCACAGTGCCAGTTCCCTATTTTCTGCTGTTTTGTGTTTTAGAAAAGCTACACAAGAAATATTCTCGGAATTGGACGAAACAAGTTCCAGAAGTCTTATTTTTCCCGGAAGCTTCCCGAAGACCGAAAGAGAGCTAGAGGGGGGCCAGAGGCCGCCCTCACACGTAGGGGGCGCGGCCCAGCCCCTGGCCGTGCCCACCTGGTGTGAGGAGACCCTGGCTGCCCCCTGACGATGCCCCTTGGCCTATATAAAGCCTCGAGACGGAAAACCCTAGGGGAGTCGATGAAATTTCCAGAACAGTTCCGCAGCGCCGCCGCCGTCGAAGCCAAATTTTTGGGGATAGAAGTCTCTGTTCCGGCACCCTGCCGGGACGGGGAAGTGCCCCCGGAGCCATCTCCATCGGTCTCCATCGCCGTCTCCGCCGTCTCCATCGACCTCACCGCCATCTCCATCAACCTCGCTGTCTCCTATGATGAGGAGGGAGTAGTTCATCCCTGGGGCTGAGGGCTCTACCGGTAGCTATGTGGTTCACCTCTCTCTCCCATGATGTGATCTTTATGTGATCGTGAGCTTTGTATCATGTTGAATAAGTAGATGTTACTCTTCTTCATTATGTGTACTCTAGTGTGTTATTAAAGTAATCTATTCCTCCCGCCATGGTGTAACGGTGACAGTGCGTGCATCATGGTGGTACTTGGTCTAAGCTACGATTGTGATCTTTTATGGATTATGAGAATAATTATCACTATGATAGTATTGAAGTGATCTATTCCTCCTTTCATGGTGTAATGTTGACAGTGTGTGCACCGTGTTAGTACTTGGTCTAAGTTGCAATAATATTTATCTTGAGTTGTGATTTGATTTGGATATCTCTATGAGTGGTGTTTGTCAAGTACTTGATGAACTTTAAGGAGTGCTTCGTAGCCCTACGCAATGATTAGTGTTATTCAATAGGAGAGTAATTCAGAGTACCATAGTGAAGAGAAGTTATTTATTTGTTCAATTATGTTATATTTGTTGGGAGTGTGTCCACTAGTGAAAGTATGATCCCTAGGCCTTGTTTCCAAGCATTGCACACCGTTTACTTACTGTTTTGTTACATGTTTGCTCGCAGCGATATTTATTTCAGATCACATTTGCTACTTATAATCATCACTACTACTTGTATTTCACTATCTCTTCGCCGAACTAGTGCACCTATACATCTGACAAGTGTATTGGGTGTGTTGGGGACACAAGAGACTTTCTGTATCGTAATTGCAGGGTTGCTTGAGAGGGATAGCTTTGACCTCTTCCTCCCTGAGTTCGATAAACCTTAGGTGATCCACTTAAGGGAAACTTGCTGCTGTTCTACAAACCTCTGCACTTGGAGGCCCAACACTGTCTACAAGAACAGACGCGTGCGTAGACATCACTCCCCACATGAACAATCGTAGTAGGAGCAGATTCAACAGAATAATTATTCTCATCACCATAATCATCAAAAACAGGAGGCATATTGTAATCATAAATAATTTTCTCCTCAATAGTAGGTGAACTGAAAATATTATACCCATCATCATAACCATCATAAACTAGAGGCTTAGTATCATCACAAACTAGAGAACAGCTATTGCGCAAAGCATACTCATCAAACATATCATCATAAGAAGGAACATGGATAGTACTAATGGTACAACAATTATTAACCTTAGAATTGGTACCAAAAAGATTTTCAATATCAAAAGTAGAGTGCTTTTCCCAATCATGATCACTAACATAGGTAACGGGCATAGGAACATCATCCCAATTAGAATTATCATAATCTATAGCAGGATCATAACGCTTAGGGGAAGATACCGTGTCCTCTCGCCTTTTACTCCTCTTCTTCTTCTTCATACTCTTCTTACTCTCTCCTTTAGGAGGGAGAGACTTGAAGGGCATCTTCTCCACATAATCTTTAGGAGGGAAAGGCATCCACTCCACATAATCTGATTTGCTGACAGAAACAACAGAAGAAACTTTGGAGGATTCCTCCTCTCTATTAATAAGATAAAAATATCTATCAGTCCTATCATAGCTTGGCAAAATATCTAGTTTTATAAGATTTTGTATGTAAGTATTTGCAAGGCAATCTTTAGCACAATAGAGACGACAACCACGAAGGGTGCTATTAATATCAACATCATTCATATCTATCAAAGCAATCTTTCTAGATATCTCTTCACACACCAAGAACAAAGTGAGCTCATCATGCTGATTGAGAGTAATCCTGTTATCACAATACAAACTTAAGGTACTAGAAGAGTAACTATTAGGACTTGAGCATTGGAAATTAAAATGACCTATGGCATCGCAATGTTTACAAAGAAAAGGATAAAGCTTACAAACCTTTTTACCGATCTCACCTATATCCTTGTACCACATTCGGGTTTCTTCATTTGCATGGTGGACACAATAATCTTCCTTGTTGTAACTCTGTTCACAAGGTCTATGTACTCCACAAAAATTAACATGCTTATAAGAAATTGGACTTTTAGAAGTTTGAGCATGTTTATTGCAATCATCAATAACAATATCACTTTCTATGCAAGTGTCCTTGAAAGGTTCATGATACACGTCCCCATTTCCTTTAGGAACATTCATATGGAAGCAAAGGCTTTGAAGCAATCAACCAAAATTTGAGGATCAAGACCATATTTAGCACTAAGCTCTTGAAAATCAGCAGTTTTAGCGAAAGACTTAATGCAATCAAACTCGTAATTCATACCTGATCATTTACATTTGTCGCTATCCCAACCTTCAATATTGTTTTGAATTATTTCAAGCAGACCCCACTTGGTGTCGACATCCTTGCTTGTGAAAGACCCATCAAAGCATGCATCTAGATAGTCCTTGTAATATCCTGAAAGCCTTGCATAAAAATTATTAATAACAATATTACGGGGAAGATCATGAATTGGACATTTGTGCATTAGTAACTTCAATCTTCCCCAAGCTTGGGCAATGCTTTCTCCCTCATGAGGCCAAAATTTATATATCCGATTACGATCTTTATGAATTTCACTTGGAGGATAAAACTTGGAATAAAAGAGAGGCACAATTTCCTCCCATGCAATAGATGGACCATCTTTAAGAAGCCGATACCATTCCTCAGCTCTGCCTTTCAGTGAAAAAGAGAATAGCTTCTTCTTAACTTGGTTCATTGAAATACATGCACACTGGAACAACTCGCATAATTCATGTATAAAAAGCAAATGGTCACCAGGATGGATAGTTCCATCTCCTAAATAGCAGTTATCCCTAACACGTTCAACAATCTTCGTAGGTATTTTAAAAGGATGAGGAGCACAAGCATCATTAGAAACATCACATATGGGAGATAAAATATCATCAGAGCAAACTTTCTCCACTAAAGCTGGGGGACTAAAAATATCATGCTTAACAAAACCAGCTTCCCCAAGCTTAGACTTTTCCATAGCATTAGCAATAACGGGATTCAAAGCATTCGTACTAATAACATTGCTATGCAAAATAAGCTCCAAAGGGTTTTCAATTTTCTCTTCAAATCTAAACTCAGAAAAAAGACTAAAGAACTCTTTATTTTCCATTAAGCCTAACTAGTGAAAATAAAAACAAGAAACAAAAAGATATAATTGCAGAATCTAAAGGAAATAACTCCGAGCACTCACACAGGAGGATGCGAGTACCTTTTACCTTACCTCCCCGGCAACGGCGCTAGAAAAGAGCTTGATGTCTACGCACACGTCTGTTCTTGTAGACAGTGTTGGGCCTCCAAGTGCAGAGGTTTGTAGAGCAGCAGCAAGTTTCCCTTAAGTGGATCACCTAAGGTTTATCGAACTCAGGGAGGAAGAGGTCAAAGCTATCCCTCTCAAGCAACCCTGCAATTACGATACAGAAAGTCTCTTGTGTCCCCAACACACCCAATACACTTGTCAGATGTATAGGTGCACTAGTTCGGCGAAGAGATAGTGAAATACAAGTAGTAGTGATGATTATGAGTAGTAAATGTAATATGGAATAAGTATCGCTGCAAGCAAACATGTAACAAAATAGGAAGTAAACGGTGTGCAATGCTTGGAAACAAGGCCTAGGGATCATACTTTCACTAGTGGACACACTCCCAACAAATATAACATAATTGAACCAATAGATGCTATCATCAATATGCAACTCAAAACAGTTCTCCAATGGAAAACGAACATTAGTCATGCGTATGGCTACGAAGCACTCCTCAAAGTTCGTATGTACCCAAACTAGATTGTCCCACACTATCACCATGAACGCACTAGATGGTTCCAACAAACACCAACATTTCATAGAGACATTAACCAAAAAGATACACATGATGCACACACTAGTCACCTTTACACCATGATACGAGGTATCTCCGGAGAGTATAATAATAAAGCATAGGAGTAGCATAATATCTGAATAATAACATCTACCAATTCAACTAGATACAAAGCTCACAATCACATAAAGATCACATCATGGGAGAGAGAGGTGAACCACATAGCTATCGGCAGAGCCCTCAGCCCCGGGGGAGAACTACTCCCTCCTCATCATATGAGACATGAAGGTTGATGGAGATGGCGGTGAGATCGATGGAGATGGCAAAGACGGCGATGGAGACCGATGGAGATGGCTCCGGGGGCACTTCCCCGTCCCGGCAGGGTACCGGAACAGAGACTTCTGTCCCCCGAAATTTGTCTTCGACGGTGGCGGCGCTGCGGAACTGTACTGGAAATTTCGCCGACTCCCCTAGGGTTTTCCATCCCGAGGCTTTATATAGGCGAAGGGGCGTCGTCAGGGGGCTTCCAGGGGCTCCTCACACATAGGGGGTGCGGCCAGGGCCTGGGCTGCACCACCCTGGTGTGAGGGCAGCCCCTAGCCCCCCTCCGGCTCTCGTTTGGTCCTCGTCCTTCATCCGGGAAAAATAAGACTTCTCGAACTTGTTTTGTTCAATTCTGAGAATATTTCCTGTGTAGCTTTTCTAAAACACAAAAACAGCAGAAAACAGGGAACTAGCACTGTGGCATCTTGTCAATAGGTTAGTTCCGGAAATCGCATAAAAGTGCCACGAAGTGTAACGAAACACAAGGCAAATGGTGTAAAAACAAGCATGGAGCATCAAAAATTATAGATACGTTTGAGACGTATCAAGGGGCAGCGTCAGAAGTGGACCAGGTGGCCCTCACCATAGGGCGGCGCAGCCAGGGCCTGGGCCACGCCCCCTGGTGGTGAGACCAGCCTCTGGCTCTTCTCCGTCTCCTCTTCGGTCTTCTGGAAGCTTCGTTTAATATTGGGACGTTTGGCTTTTGTACCATCCAATTTCGAGAATATTTCCTGTGTAACTGTTCTGAAACACAAAAACAGCAGAAAACAGGGAACTGGCACTGTGGCATCTTGTTAATAGGTTAACTCCATAAAATGCGTAAAAATGCCACAAAGTGTAACAAAATACTAAGGAAATGGTGTAAAAATAAGCATGGAGCATCAAAAATTATAGATACGTTTGAGACGTATCAAGAGGTAACACCCCAAACTACCATCCTTGGAAGATATGCCGTCAAGATGGTATTACTTCAGCTCAGTCCTACCCACACAAGTTCATGTGGTCAACACAGTCACTACGGCGCTTGAGCTCAAGAAAACATTTGTTGTTAAACCTATGATGATATCCCGTGTAGTGGAACCCCTTCCAAGGCTTGATTGCCTCCAACCATGGTTCCAACTATCAGCCATAATATAAGTGAGTTGTTCTTGACTTTTAGTTAAAATTTGAACCGTTTCCTCCTAAATGGGTCGGAAACTATATAAAATTCCCATATGCTTTCAACACCAACAAGTATATGAGCTATCCATATAAAGCTGATATATTAGTTTCGTAGATATGGATGGCACAATTGGAATGGACTTTTGGTAGTTACTTCACAAAAAAAAGTTTTTGCACTTAAAAACTTTCTTTGTCAACATTTTTTTGAGTTCCAAGATGCACACATGTGCACAATATGAGCTCATTAGACAAGTAGGTCACATAAAATGATACTACATCAATTTTTTAAAAATGGGTTGGTCCAATGATCAAAGGGAATTTTGGTATATTCTTAATCTTCACACAATAAAAACCCCATTTATGGCACTCAAAAAATGATTTTTC
The DNA here is from genome assembly GCA_007115705.1 of Dactylis glomerata. Taxonomy (NCBI): domain Eukaryota; kingdom Viridiplantae; phylum Streptophyta; class Magnoliopsida; order Poales; family Poaceae; genus Dactylis; species Dactylis glomerata. Next base: position 225,129 of record QXEO01000039.1, on the reverse strand, counting down.
ATGCAAAAGAATGAAAACTTCCTCTCGCAATATGTTTCTTCATTCCAAGGTACACACATGCACAATATGGGCATATTTCGACAAACTATATCATGGTTAAGCCCATGAACTAGCTCATCTTGCTTGAACACCAAGCATCTTCCTACATGGTAGCTCGTTTATAAGCAGGTTTTTCTGAATAACTGATACGTCTCAAACGTATCTATAATTTTTGATGCTCCATGCTTGTTTTTACACCATTTGCCTATTGTTTCGTTACACTTAGTGGCACTTTTATACATTTTCCGGAACTAACCTATTAACGAAGTGCCACAGTGCCAGTTTCCTGTTTTCTGCTGTTTTTGTGTTTCAGAAGTGATACACAGGAAATATTCTCGGAATTGGACGAAACAAGTTCCTGAAGTCATATTTTACCCGGAAGCTTCCAGAGATCTGAAGAAGTGTCGGAGGGGGGCCACCAGGGCCCCACACAAGGGGGTGGCGCGGCCTGGCCTCTGGCCGCGCCACCCCTGTGTGAGGGTGCCTGGTCCCTCTCCTGACATCGCCCCTTCGCCTATAAGTACCCCCCGACGAGAAAAACCTAAGGCCCGATCAGTTTTCCAGAATACATCGCGATCCGCCGCCGCCATCGACCCAAAGATCGGGAGGGTCCAGAAGCTCTTCCCGGCACCCTGCCGGAGAGGGGAATCGCCACCGGAGGTCTTCTTCATCGCCATGCTTGCCTCCGGAGCGATGAGTGAGTAGTCTACCTTGGACTATGGGTCCATAGCAGTAGCTAGATGGTTGTCTTCTCCACCATGTGCTTCATGTTTAGATCTCATGAGCTGCCCTACATGATTGAGATCACCGTTATGTAATTCTATGATGTTGGTTTGTTGGGATCCGATGAATATTGGTGTTTATGATTAAGTTGTTGTACTGAATTATATCTTTTATTATCTCTATGTTGTTTATGATCTTGCATGCTCTCTGTTGTTAGTAGCTATCTTGGCCGAGTAGTTGCTAGTGACTCCAAGAGGGGGTATTTATGCTCGATAGTGGGTTCATGCCTCTATTTCACCTGGGGGAGTGACAGAAACCTCTAAGGTGGTAGATGTGCTGTTGCTACTAGGGAGAAAACAACATTCATATGCTCAAGGGCGTATGCTTTGTTTACATTACACACTTTGCTTAATGCAATTATCTGTTGTTCGCAACTTAATACTTCTAGGGTGTTCGGATGATATCCCCGGGGGTGGATTATTAGTCATAGATGCAGTTGGATGGCGGTCTATGTATTTTGTTGTAATGCCCAGAGTAAATCTCATAGTGATCTTCTTGACATATCACGTTATCTTTATTCTATCAATTGCCCAACTGTAATTTGTTTACCCAGCATGTTATTTTATCTATGGAGAGACACCACTAGTGAACTGTGGACCCCGGTCCTATTTTAATCATATTGCAATCACCTGTTTACTTTTCCCGCACTGTTTACTTTACTAGCATACTCTACTATTTTCCACTCGATACGCTCATAACCTTTGTTTCAAGCAAACCGGTGAGATTGACAACCTCATCGCAAGTTGGGAACAAAGTATTTGTTTGTGTGTGTGCAGGTTCCACAAACACCTTCAGTCGTCATCGTCTCCCTTCTCCTGTTCGATAAACCTTGGTTTCTTAACTGAGGGAAAACTAGCCGCTACACTCATCATACCTTCCTCTTGGGGTTCCCAACGGGCTGGTCATCACCACGCACAAGGACTTACTGCTCCCACGTCAATTACACGCCACAGCTCATTTCTGGCACCATCATCACACGAGTAGTAGCCTCTTTTCTGGCGCCGTTGCCGGGGAAGAGAGAAGACTTCTGCGAGGGGAGTTCTTCGCACACACATTCTTTACTTTGTTATTTGTTTTGCTTTACTTTATTTTATTTTACCTGCATTGCTTTTTATATCAAAAACCCAAAAAAATTAGAATCCTTGGTAGTTGTTATTTCTTTGCTTTTAGTTTATCATGTCTAGTTTAGTTGCTACTACTATGTCCCCCGAGTACATGATCTTTACCTTTAAGCAGAAAGATGAGGAAAGCTTTAAAGAAGCTTGGTCTAGAATTTATGATTGGCATGGAAAAACTGAACCTAAAATGGCTTTGAGTTTGCTTCTTAGTAGTTTTTACTTTGGACTTTCTCTTCGTTATAGATATGCTTTGGATGCTACTTCTGAAGGAGATTTCCTTCATTGTGATGGAGATCAAGCCTTCAATATTATTAAAAAGTTGATTACAATTTATAGCATGCCAACCTATTTTGATTCCTCTCTTGTGTGCATTTTTAATAGACTTAATACTCTTGAGACTCACACTGCTAGTTTGAATTCTTGCTACAATACTTTGCGCCAGCATTTTGATTATGTGCCTATAAATTCTGAGCCTTCGAGTTGGTATCCTACAATAAAAATCACCATTAGTGGTGAAACTTTTCATGCTCGTTGTGATATTATGTCTGAATTTTGTCTCATGCCAAAGGATGTTTATGAATCTTTGAGCCTTTGGAAGCTTTCTGAGGGAGGAGAAGAAATTTTTCTTACTAACAATGCCACCATATCTCCCCTTGGAATAGCTGAAGGAGTCTTTACAAAAATCCTAGGAAGAATGATATCTACTGATTATCTTGTTATTGAATGTGTAGGAAAAGGACAAATCACACTTGGAAGATCCATTCTGAAGCTCCTTGGCGCCGTTATCGATGTGGGAAAAGGCAATATAACATTTACTACTCCACCTTGCAATAATCATGTCTTTCCTAGAGTCAAGAGCAAAGGTAAGAAAGGGAGACATAAGGCATGTGCTGATCCTAGCACTTCATCACTTAATATTACTTGATTCGCAATTTTCTGCGCCTAGCTCAAAGGCGTTAAAGAAAAGCACTCTTGGGAGATAACCCATTGTTTACTTTTCAGTACTTTTTCTTTTATTTGAGTCTTGGAAGTCATTACTACTGTAATGACCGCTCCTTATCTTGTTTATTTCGTTTTTGTGCCAAGAGAAGCCTCTAATTTGAGTGAGGTAAAGATTTGGGGTTATTGCTGTCCTGAAACTGTTTTCGGTGCTGCACCGTAAAAATTCGTGAAAATTCTCTGTTTATCTTTTGGACCTGCGATTTCTTGTGCATATGCCCCAGGTTATATCCAAACTTTTCTTAGTTGAACACTTTTTGATTTGAGCAACGAAAAATCCCTCAAAAATTCGTCCATTGTCAGCTGTTCAGTTTTGACAGATTTCTGCCAATATTTGTTTTTGCCACTTTATCGCTTTCTTTTGAGTTCTTTTTTATCATGGAACTCTTGTGGAAGTTGCTACAGTAGTATATACTTTATATGTGGTGGTTTTGGGTTGAAACCTGAAGCTAAAAGAGGTTGAATATATTTTATGCTTACACTAATGTTGCTAATAGAATTGTGTTTAGTTTTGTATGAAGGAAGTTTTCAAGTGTAGGGATTGGAGAATGATGAGATGAGTAGAATAATGGACAAAAGCTCAAGCTTGGGGATGCCCATGCATCACCCCAAGAAATATCCAAGAAGTACAAGCGCGAAGCTTGGGGATGCCCCCGAGGCACCCCTTCTTCATCGGCAAAAATCAGGTCACCTTTCAAGACACTATATTTTTATTGCTTCATGCACTATGTGTTTTTCTTGGAGCGTCAGTTGTTTTAGTTTTCTTAGTTTGTTTAGTTTGTTTGTTTGCTGCAATAAATGGTTGGACCCCAACAAATTTTCTTTTGGAGAAGTTGCCTTGCTCTTCATTTGCGTAGAACGCTCGATGAATTTATAAGAGTGAAAACGGAGTTGTTCTAGTGTTCTACTTTTTCTGCTACTGCTTTTGGTTTTCGTTTTCGCCTTGATTTGCGTTCAGATCTTGTCATATCTTTTTATCAAGGTATATTTTTGCCTCTGATCTTCATTGGTTTTCATCAAAAGAGGTGTTTATAAAAATTTCAAATGGTGTTGGAAAAGAGAAAAAGCTTTGTGCAAAATAGTGGTACAAGAAGGAGCTTGTGTACACTGCGGCTTAGGCTTTTTCATGTCATGCTTGATGTCTTTTTGATAGTATGCTTAGTGGTTTTGCTGTAGCATGACTTGTCTCAAATAACTGAGATTGCTTAATGAGCCTTTGAAAAAATCATGCGTTGTTTTTATTGTATGGAAGCATTATTTTGGTTTTCTCCTTGATGCTTTATTTGGGTTGACTTGGCGCATGCTCACACATGTTAGACTCTTACAAAGTCGCCATTAGCCTTCATGATCATTTAGTTTTTGAATTTTGATGCCATCGTATGCTTCTTTTAATGTCGCTTTGTCGCTTTGCATGATTATGGCCATTATTGCTCTCTTAGTTGGTCGCTCCCAGTCTTTTGCTAGCCCTCGCCTTGTACTGAGTATGAGCTCTACTCGTGCATCCAACTCCTAAAAGCCAAAGTTTTTCAAAGTGTCCACCATACATACCTACTAGCAATTTGCTATTCCAAGTAAATTTGACTTGCTTTTATTTTCTCTTCAAATTAAACTCTTACCAGTGTTATGCGAAACTCGGTTAGTAAAGCTCTCACGAACCGGAAGGCACACTTTACTTTTTCCTGTTCTTAAAAATTTGACATTGTGGTCTTTTATGTTGAGTTGTTATGCTTGCAAGTTGTAAGTTCGATTCTAGCCCAGCCATGCTGTCATGGGGCAAGCTTTCAACATTGCACTTCTTATTTGAGTTGATATCGTGATCTTTTATTTATGGATGCCCGCTCTGTGAAATGAATTGGGAATCTTGTAGGGATCATGGAGTTTGTATATGTGTTAGGGAAACGCCGGGCCGCCAATCTAAGCCATGCATAATTCATGGTGGAAATTTGCAGCATACCCATGGTGAACATTCGACGACGCATCTCACAATAAAAAGCTAAACAATATAGCAAATAAAAGAGATGTCGAGGTGTTCATTGTCTGCTTGTCCTGTCATTTTGGTGTGGGCTTGTTCCATGTCATCGGGCACGGAGGTACCCCATTGGCGGTTCTCAATGATATGCATATACTTACAATGACAAGAGCCTTGCTTGGGACTCTAAGTAAAGTAGCATGAGGTTTGGGTACTCGTATTCACGGGACACGAGGTTTTCAACTTATGATTTGTCAAGCATATGCATCATAACTGTTCTCGCATTAACTTTAACCATTCAAGATGCTTATGATGGGGGCAATGAGAGCTCAAAGCCGGTAAGTACCATAATTTTTGAAGGTTATAAAACTTGCAATCACTGCTTCCCTCTGCGAAGGGCCTTTCTTTTACTTTTATGTTGAGTCACCACCTTCTTTCTTTATGCACCATTAAGAGAGCATAGTTGTCATTCTTAGTGTGATATGCATTGTCCCAAAGTTCATTGATTGACTCATATTGTTGGTTTCACTTGTTCTTAAATTATTTGTATCTAGTCGCCCTCTTAAACTTTAAGGTGTCCTATGCATTTATGTTTTGCTCTCTTTGAAGGACAAGCTGAAAACCATTTGTATGTTTTTCCTTATGATTTGAACACACGTTTGACTTTCATTGTTTCATTATCATGATCTTTTGTTTGTGTTCATTTGCATGTTTACAACATGGTTGCTAAGTTCTTATTGTCATGATTATATCTTCATGCCCATGTTTTAAGTTCTATTGATCCCAGCTCACCAATGCTTACATATATGATCAAGATTGTGTAGGTGCATGTCACCTCAAAAATTATTTCTTTGTTATCACTTACCTACTCGAGGACGAGCAGGAGTTAAGCTTGGGGATGCTTGATACGTCTCAAACGTATCTATAATTTTTGATGCTCCATGCTTGTTTTTACACCATTTGCCTATTGTTTCGTTACACTTAGTGGCACTTTTATACATTTTCCGGAACTAACCTATTAACGAAGTGCCACAGTGCCAGTTTCCTCTTTTCTGCTGTTTTTGTGTTTCAGAAGTGATACACAGGAAATATTCTCGGAATTGGACGAAACAAGTTCCTGAAGTCATATTTTACCCGGAAGCTTCCAGAGATCCGAAGAAGTGTCGGAGGGGGGCCACCAGGGCCCCACACAAGGGGGCGGCGCGGCCTGGCCTCTGGCCGCGCCACCCCTGTGTGAGGGTGCCTGGTCCCTCTCCTGACATCGCCCCTTCGCCTATAAGTACCCCCCCGACGAGAAAAACCTAAGGCCCGATCAGTTTTCCAGAATACATCGCGATCCGCCGCCGCCGTCGACCCGAAGATCGGGAGGGTCCAGAAGCTCTTCCCGGCACCCTGCCGGAGAGGGGAATCGCCACCGGAGGTCTTCTTCATCGCCATGCTTGCCTCCGGAGCGATGAGTGAGTAGTCTACCTTGGACTATGGGTCCATAGCAGTAGCTAGATGGTTGTCTTCTCCACCATGTGCTTCATGTTTAGATCTCATGAGCTGCCCTACATGATTGAGATCACCGTTATGTAATTCTATGATGTTGGTTTGTTGGGATCCGATGAATATTGGTGTTTATGATTAAGTTGCTGTACTGAATTATATCTTTTGTTATCTCTATGTTGTTTATGATCTTGCATGCTCTCCGTTGTTAGTAGCTATCTTGGCCGAGTAGTTGCTAGTGACTCCAAGAGGGGGTATTTATGCTCGATAGTGGGTTCATGCCTCTATTTCACCTGGGGGAGTGACAGAAACCTCTAAGGTGGTAGATGTGCTGTTGCTACTAGGGAGAAAACAACATTCATATGCTCAAGGGCGTATGCTTTGTTTACATTACACACTTTGCTTAATGCAATTATCTGTTGTTCGCAACTTAATACTTCTAGGGTGTTCGGATGATATCCCCGGGGGTGGATTATTAGTCATAGATGCAGTTGGATGGCGGTCTATGTATTTTGTTGTAATGCCCAGAGTAAATCTCATAGTGATCTTCTTGACATATCACGTTATCTTTATTCTATCAATTGCCCAACTGTAATTTGTTTACCCAGCATGTTATTTTATCTATGGAGAGACACCACTAGTGAACTGTGGACCCCGGTCCTATTTTAATCATATTGCAATCACCTGTTTACTTTTCCCGCACTGTTTACTTTACTAGCATACTCTACTGTTTTCCACTCGATACGCTCATAACCTTTGTTTCAAGCAAACCGGTGAGATTGACAACCTCATCGCAAGTTGGGAACAAAGTATTTGTTTGTGTGTGTGCAGGTTCCACAAACACCTTCAGTCGTCATCGTCTCCCTTCTCCTGTTCGATAAACCTTGGTTTCTTAACTGAGGGAAAACTAGCCGCTACACTCATCATACCTTCCGCTTGGGGTTCCCAACGGGCTGGTCATCACCACGCACAAGGACTTACTGCTCCCACGTCAATTACACGCCACAGCTCATTTCTGGCGCCATCATCACACGAGTAGCAATAACTACTATATTCAAAAAAACAATCTAGATAATAGGTCACATAAAATGACACTACAGAGTTTTTATCTTTTTTTGATTTTGTTTATGACTTTAGGCAAATACATTAGGGCTCTGATGAAATGACGTGATATGAAAACGTCTGCTTGTGGCCCAATTGGAGGGAGCCTAAAAATGATTTTTTTAAATGATACATATATTTTAAATTAGTCCCACTTCCAGATAAATTGATAGAAAGGTGTCAAAAGATGAGAAGTACCAAGAAAAGATATCAGGTTCAACTCTAGGATAGAAAATGATCTATATTTTTATAAACACTAGTAGAAACAGGGCTTTCGTCTGAAGCTTTAGTCTCGGTCGTGTTTGGAGCCGGGACTAATGTAAGCATTAGTCCCGGTTTCAATGGCTAGGATGCCCGCATGGGCCCGGGTAGCATTAGTCTCAGGTCAAATGGACTTTTAATCCCAGTTGGTATCACCAACCAAGACTAAAGGGTGTGGGGCAGGCTGCGGCATGGCGGGGCAGGGACTAGCAGTCTTTAGTCTGAGTTGGTGTTTCCCACGATTGGATACACCAACCGGGACTAAACTACTTCATATATATTCATCATCCCTCAGCTCGAGTTCATCGTCATTTTTTCCTACCTAAGTTCGAGTTTATCCCCATTTTTTTCCCACGATTTGTCAAGATTTGGTGACGCCTCATCTATCCAAGGGTACTAGAAGGTTAGCAACTTCATCATTTCATCTCTCATTGCTAGTTTAGCTTATTTCATGCTCTAGAAGTAGAGGTATTTGTGGGTTTTAATGTGGGAGTAATTATGTGGGAGTTTATTTTATTTATGCAATTTGAGCTCAAATAGTTGTTGCATTACTATATAGTTAGAAATAGAGTTGGAAATATTTATAAGAAACAGAGTTAGAAATATTTTTCAATTAGAATTAAAATAGAATTAGTTAATTGAGTTAGAAATATTTGGTAGAAATAGAGTTATTTGTCAATTAGAATTATTTGTCAATTGAAGTTATTTGTCAATTAGAATTAATTGAATTAGTAATTGATCAAAATGAGTATGGAGTATTAAGTTTTCAAATGAGCGCATAGTTTTTTATTTTTGCAATAATAGCATTTATAGCCATATAGTTGTTTGGTTTTTCATTCCATGTGTTTTAAGTATGAGGCGTATCTTGATTGTTGTATAATGTTTTTTGCTATACTTATATAATGCAAATGAGATGGCAATGGACGTACGATGACCGACACTCTGTCGAGTTCATTAATGACCTCATTATTTTCTCGGTGTGGATGAGGCAAACAAGCGGGATGGTTTTATGTGTTGTCTATATGGTATTGGCACGTAGTTGACGTGGGAGCGTGTAGTTGACATGGGAGCTTCTTCTTCTTCAATCCTCGGCAACGGCACCAGAAAAATTGCTTGATAGTGTATGTTAGGCACCCAGTTGGGAACCCCAAGAGGAAGGTATGATGAGCACAGCAGCAAGTTTCCCACAGTTGTGAAACCAAGGTTTATCGAACCAGTAGGAGAAAAAACCACACTTCCGAAGGTTGATGCCCACTAGCTTTGCGACACTCTGGACAGTGACGCTAGATAAATGCTTGTCGGCGTGTAGCTTTTCACCAGCAACAACGTGGAACCTGCACACAACACAACCAAGAACTTTGCCCCAACTTACGATGAGGTTGTCAATCTCACCGGTTTGCTGTAAACATAGGATTGAGCGTATCGAGTGGTAAAAGGTAATAATATGCAAGAATGTGAATAAGCAAGTAAAATAGTAAACGGTAATAGCAATGTAAAGGAATTGGACCGGGGTCCACAGTTCACTAGTGGTGTCTCTCCATAAGATAAATAACAACATGCTGGGTAAACAAATTAAAGTTGGGCAATTGATAGAATAAAGATACCATACATATGTCATGAGGATCACTATGAGATTCACTCTGGGCATTACGACAAACTACATAGACCGTAATCCAACTGCATTTATGACTAATAATCCACCCTCCAGATATCGTCCGAGCAACCATCGGGTATTAAGTTGCGAACAACGGATTATCGCCTTAAGCAAAGTGCGTAATGTAAACAATGCAAATGTCCTTGGACACAAGAATGTTATTTTCTCCCTAGTGGCAACAACACATCTACAACCTTAGAGGCACTCCCCCATATTACTAGAGGCATGAACCCAACTATCGAGCATAAATACTCCCTCTTGGAGTCACTAGCATCTACTCGGCCAAGATATCTACTAGAAACGGAGAGCATGCAAGATCATAAACAACATAGAGATAATATAAAGATAATAATTCAGCACATCAACTTGACATAGTACCAATACTCATCGGATCCCAACAAACACAACATGTAGAATTACACAAAGATGATCTTGATCATGATAGGCAGCTCACAAGATCTAAACATGAAGCACATGGTGGAGAAGACGACCATCTAGCTACTGCTATGGACCCGTAGTCTAAGGTATACTACTCACATATCACTCCGGAGGCGCCCATGGTGGTGGAGAAGGCCTCCGGCGGTGATTCCCCTCTCCGGCAGGGTGCCGGGAAGAGCTTCTGGACCTTCCTAATCTCGCGTCGATGACGGCGGCGGCTTGCAGTATGTTTCGAGAAAAATTGATTGGGTCTTTAGGTTTTTCCCGTCGAGGGGAATATATAGGCGGAAGGGTGGCATCATGAGGTGGACCAGCCAGTCTCACCCCTAGGTGGCGCGGGCCAGGCCTAGGCCGCGCCGCCCTAGGGTGTGGCCAGGCTCTGGCCCCCCTCCGTCTCATCTTTAGACTTCGCGACGCTTCGGGAAAAATAAGAGGTTCGGCTTTGTTTCGTCCAATTCTGAGAATATTTCCTGTGTAGCTTTTTTGAAACACAAAAATAACAGAAAACAGGGAACTGGCACTGTGTCATCTCGTTAGTAGGTTAGTTCCGGAAAATGCATAAAAACGCTACGACGTGTAACAAAACACAAAGCAGATGGTGTATAAACAAGCATGGAGCATCAAAAATTATAGATACGTTCGACACGTATCAAGCATCCCCAAGCTTCACTCCTGCTCGTCCTCGAGTAGGTAAGTGATAACAAAAGAATAATATTTGAGGTGACATGCACCATGACAATCTTGATCAACGAGGTAAAGCATTGAGTGCTGAGATCAAAGTACTTAAAACATGGGCATCAGAGATATAATCTTGACAATAAAACTTAGCAACTATGTTATAACATGAAAAGTAACACAAACGAAAGATCATGAATAATGAAATAGTGAAAGTCAAGTGTGTGTTCAAATCATATGGAAAAACATATCAAAGTGGTTTTCAGCTTGTCCTTCATGGAATAGCAAAACATAAATGCATAGGACACCTTCAAGTTTAAGAGGGCGACTAGATACAAATAATTTAAGAACAAGCAAAAGCATAATCATGAATCAATCAATGATAAACTTTCGGACTATGCACATTAAACTTAGAATGGCAACTATGCTCTCTTAGACGGTGCATAAAGGTAGAAGGTGGAGACTCAACATAAAAGTAAAAGAAAGGCCCTTCACAAAGGGAAGCAGTGATTAAACATGTGCTAGAGCTTTTCATTTGTAAAACAGAGAGATAAAAATTGGTTTTGAGAGGTGGTTGTCTTTGTCAATGACTAGCAATGGGGTTCTTACTATCTTCCATAGAAAGCAAGTTTTTGAGAGAGAGATTGGCAGTTTGGTGCTCTTTTATAAAGCTTGGCACTCCTCCCCACTTTTCCTTTCACAAACCATAGCTAACCGATTCCATCGGGTGCCCACCAACTTTCACATACCATGGAGGAGTGTCTTTTTTCTTTTCTTTTTTACTTTTTTTGGAATAAAACAATATGGAAGATAGCAAATCCGACCACTACGTCCCCATGAGCTGAAAACAGTGTCACAAAATGAGAAGTATTTTGAAAGGTAGCACATGAAATTTACTTGGGATGGCTTGCAAATACCATGCATAGGAATTTATAGTGGACACATTGGCAAACTTGTTTTTGGGAGTTGGATGCACGAGTAGAGCTCATACTCAGTACAATATGAAGGCTAGCAAAAGACTGGGAGCGACCAACTAAGAGAGCAATAACGGCCATAATCATGCATAGCGACAAAACATCATTAACCAAAGCATAAAGTGGTATCACAAGTCAAAAACCAAATGATCATAGAGGCTATATGGCGACTTGTTAGAGTCAAACATGTTGTAAGCATGCGCCAAGTCAACCCAAATTAAGCATCAATGAGAAAACCACAATAAATGCTTCCATATAATAAAAACAACGCATGATTTTTTCAAAGACTCATTAAGCAATCTCAGTCATTTGAGACAAGTCATGCTACAGCAAAAACTACTAAACATACTATCAAAATGACATCAAGCATGGCATGCAAAAGTCTAAGCCGCAGTCTAAACAAGCTCCTTTTTGTACCACTTTTTGCATGAAACTTTTTTCTTTTCCAACACCATTCAAACCTTTTTGAAACAACTCTTTTGATGAAAACCAACATAGACCAGTGGTCTAAATACACCTTGATGCAAAGATATAACAAGATCTGAACAAAAATCAAGGCGAAAAATAAAAGCTAAATGCTGTTCTAGAAAAAGAGAACACTCGTTGAACGATAAGAGTGAAAACTAGAGTGTTCTTGGCAAATGAAAAACGAAATATGTCTTCTCCAAAAGAAATTTGTTGGGGTCCAACCATTTATTGCAGCAAACAAAACAAAAGAAAAATGAAAGAAAAAGTAAAGACGCTCCAAGAAAAACGCATAGAATATGAAGCAATAAAAATATAGTGTGTTGAAAGGTGACCTGATTTTTGCCGATGAAGAAGGGGTGCCTTGGGGGCATCCCCAAGCTTTGACGCTTGTACCTATTGGATATTTCTTGGGGTGACATGGGCATCCCCAAGCTTGAGCTTTTGTCCATACTTCATCTCATCTCATCACTCTCCATTCCCTACACTTGAAAACTTCCTTCATACAAAACTTCACACAATTCTATTAGCAACATTAGCATAAACATAATAGTTAATCAACCCTTTTGGTTCAGTTTCAAACTCAAAAGCACCACATATAAAGCATATACTACTGTAGAAACTTCCTCAAAAGTTCCATGATCAAAAGAACTCAAAAAGAAAGCGATCGAGAGGCAAACACAAATAGTGGCAGAAATCTGTCAAAACAGAACAACTGACAAAGATCAATTTTTTCGAGGACCTTCTGTTGCTCAAATCGAAAAGTTAAAAACTAATGAAAGTTTGTAAATAACCTGGGACATATGCACAAGAAATCACAGATCAAAAAGATATCTGAGAATTTTCACGAATTTTTACGGTGTAGCGCAGAAAACTGTTTCAGGATAGCAACTTCCCCAAATCTTACCTCCCTCAAATTAGAGGTTCTTCTTGGAGCAACAAAGAAATAAAAATGATAAGGAGAGGTCATTACAGTAGTAATAACTTTCAAGACTCAAATAAAAGAAAAAGTACTGAAAAGAAAACATTGGGTTATCTCCCAAGAGTGCTTTTCTTTAACGCCTTTGAGCTAGGCACAGAAAGTGGAAATCAAGTAATATCCAGCGATGAAGCATCAAGTTCATAATTTGCTCTAAGAATAGAGTCAAAAAGTAATTTCTTCCTCTTTCTAGGGAAGTGTTCCATACCTTTCTTGAGTGGGAATTGATATTTGATGGTGCCTTCCTTCATATCAATGATGTCACCTATAGTTCAAAGAAAAGGTCTTCCCAAAATAATAGGACATGAAGCATTGCATTCAACATCCATAACAAGAAAATCAACAGGAACAAGGTTATTGTTAACCATAATAAGGACATCATTAATCCTTCCCAAAGGTTTCTTCTTAGCAACATCAGCAAGAGGAACATCAATATAACACTTTTCAAGCGGTGGTAAACCAAGCATATCATAAATCTTTCTAGGCATAATAGAAACACTAGCACCTAGTTCACATAAAGCATGGCAATCAAAACCATTAACATGCATATCAATGATGGGCTCCCAACCATTTTCTAACTTCTTGGGAATAGAGAATAGAAGCCTTTTGTTTCAACTTTTCCTCCCTAATTTGCATGAGAGCATTTGTAATATGCTTTGTAAAAGAAATATTCATGGAACTAGCATTAGGACTCAAAGCAAGCTTTTGTAAGAACAAAATAACTTCAGATATATTGCAGCCATCAACATTAAAATCATTAAAAGAAATAGAGCTATCATCTCCCATTGACGAGGTTCAACCCCGGCAATGCCCATGCTTGAGGGCTTTCAAGACATGAAGAGCTTGTGGGATCCGGCGAACTCGATGGTGATTAGACGGTGCAGAAAACACGGGTTTTACCCAGGTTCGGCCCCCATGATGGGTAACGACCTACGTCCTGCTTGTCTGACTTTATTGATGGGGTGGCTACAATGGATGAGTACAATGATGGCATAGATTCGATCTAGCCGAAAGGTGGAGAGCTCTCGAGATTATGAGTGCTCAGGTGGATGGTGGCGAAAAGTATCTAGAGGGGTTCTTGGATCTCCTTCCCAACCTCTTATATGCGAAGGTTGGGTCCCGGGATTGCTCTCCAAGCCAATTACAGATAGAGGTGGTTTGAATAAACCCTAGACAAGTCCTAATTTGACTAGGTCTCTTCCTTCGAGCCTTGCATTGCACGTCAAGTCTCGCTCCTGGGCCGCGCCAGACGATTAACTTCATGGGCCTTGCTATCCCTTCGGCGGATGTCCCTACTGGACCGAAAACCAGGTAGGCGAATATCGAGGGCCCATTTGGCATTCCTTCGTCACCCATACTCCAAAAAATTTCAGCACTTTTTGTAGAAAAGTTTTTGCAGTTTTGGGCTTTTTCGCACAAGGAGTAGGAGATTTCTCTACACCAATCAAAGTAAGAGGATTGCTAGCATTTGGAACAACATCATTAGAGGTGGTAATAGTACATACCTTCATCTTTCTAGCCATCTCATCTTCTCTTTCCCACCTGGCATGCAATTCTGCTAACATCCTAACATTTTCATCAATTCTAACTTGAATGGCATTAGTAGCAGCAAAAGGATCAGGTTTAGCAGACATTCTATTAATCAAAGAAGATTGTGCATCAGACAAAGATGAAATATTGGTTTCAGCTTTAGAAACCTTAGCTTGCAACTCAGGAATAGCCCTGTTCAAATTATCATGTTGATGACTAATAGTCTTCAACAAGGCAGATTGCTCCTCCATGGTCTTGGTGAACAACTTGTTCTGCTCATATTGCATATGCATAAAGTTCTTAGTAGCCCTTTCAACTTCTAAAATCCTTTCTTCACTAGGCATTTTAGGTCTACGAAGATAGCCATTATCACTATTAGAAAGATACGGCCTATAATTGTTGCTAGCAAAATTGTTCTTATAAGCACTGTTGTTGAAATTATTATTTCTAATAAAGTTTACATCAACATGCTCTTCTTGAGCAACCAAAGAGGCCAAAGGAACATTATTAGGATCAACATGAGCTCTATCATTAGTAAGCATAAGCATAATAGTATAAATCTTATCACTTAAGGAAGAGGTTTCCTCAACAGAATTTACCTTCTTACCTTGTGGAGCTCTCTCGGTGTGCCACTCAGAATAATTTACCATCATGTTGTCAAGAAGCTTCATTGCGGCGCCCAAGGTAAGGGACATAAAAGTGCCTCTAGCAACTGAATCCAATAGATTTCTTGAAGAAAAATTCAGTCCTGCATAAAAGGTTTGGACAATCATCCAAGTAGTCAGTCCATGAGTGGGACAATTCTTTATCATAGATTTCATTCTTTCCCAAGCTTGAGCAACATGTTCATTATCAAACTGTCTAAACTTCATAATATCACTACGCAAAGCTATAATCTTAGCAGGAGGATAGTACTTTCCAATAAAAGCATCCTTACACTTATCCCAAGAATCAATACTATTTCTAGGCAAAGATAGCAACCAATCCTTAGCTCTTCCTCTTAAAGAGAAAGGAAACAACTTAAGCTTAATAATATTATCATCTACATCCTTATACTTCTGCATCTCACATAGCTCAACAAAATTGTTGAGATGAGCTGCAGCATCATTAGAACTGGCACCAGAAAATTGCTCTTTCATAACAAGATTCAACAAAGCAGGTTTAATCTTATAAAAATTTGCCTCAGGAGCAGGTGGCGCAATAGGAGTGCAGATAAAATCATTGTTTTTGGTGCTAGTAAAATCACACAACTTGGTGTTCTCAGGAGTACCCATTCTAGCAAGACTAAAAGCAGACAAGTGAAAACAACTACAAAAGAACTAATTTTTTGTATTTTTGATAAAACGATGCAAGTAAAAATAAAGTAAAGCAAAACAATAACAAAGTAAAAGATTGGGCGTGAGAGACTCCCCTTGCAGAAATCTTCTTTCTCCCGGCAACGGCGCCAGAAAAATTGCTGGCGCGTAGTTGACGTGGGAGCATGTAGTTTACGTGGGAGCTTCTTCTTCTTCAAACCCGGCAACGGCGCCAGAAAAATTTGCTTGATAGTGCATGTTAGGCACCCAGTTGGGAACCCCAAGAGGAAGGTATGATGAGCACAGCAGCAAGTTTCCCTCAGTTGTGAAACTAAGGTTTATTGAACCAGTAGAAGAAAGAACCACACTTCCGAAGGTTGATGCCCGCTAGCTTTGCGACACTCCGGACAATGGCGCCAGATAAATGCTTGTCGGTGTGTATCTTTTCACCAGCAGCAACGTGAAACCTGCACACAACACAACCAAGAACTTTGCCCCAACTTACGATGAGGTTGTCAATCTCACCGGTTTGCTGTAAACAAAGGATTGAGCGTATCGAGTGATAAAGGTAATAGTATGCAAGAATGTAAATAAGCAAGTAAAATAGTAAACGGTAATAGCAATGTAAAGGAATTGGACCGGGGTCCACAATTCACTAGTGGTGTCTCTCTATAAGATAAATAACAACATGCTGGGTAAACAAATTACAGTTGGGCAATTGATAGAATAAAGATAGCGTACATATGTCATGAGGATCACTATGAGATTCACTCTGGGCATTATGACAAAATACATAGACCATAATCCAACTGCATCTATGACTAATAATCCACCCTCTGGATATCGTCCGGGCAACCATCGGGTATTAAGTTGCGAACAATGGATTATCGCCTTAAGCAAAGTGCATAATGTAAACAATGCAAATGTCCTTGGACACAAGAATGTTGTTTTCTCCCTAGTGGCAACAACACATCTACAACCTTAGAGGTTTCTGTCACTCCCCCATATTACTAGAGGCATGAACCCAACTATCGAGCATAAATACTCCCTCTTGGAGTCACTATCATCTACTCGGCCAAGATATCTACTAGCAACGGAGAGCATGTAAGATTATAAACAACATAGAGATAACATAAAGATAATAATTCAGCACATCAACTTGACATAGTACCAATACTCATCGGATCCCAACAAACACAACATGTAGAATTACACAAAGATGATCTTGATCATGATAGGCAGCTCACAAGATCTAAACATGAAGCATATGATGGAGAAGACAACCATCTAGCTACTGCTATGGACCCGTAGTCCAAGGTAGACTACTCACACATCACTCCGGAGGCGCCCATGGTGGTGGAGAAGGCCTCCGGTGGTGATTCCCCTCTCCGGCAGGGTACCGGGAAGAGCTTCTGGACCCTCCCGATCTCGCGTCGACAACGGCGGCGACTTGCAGTATGTTTCGAGGAAAATTGATCGGGTCTTTAGGTTTTTCCCGTCGAGGGGAATATATAGGCGGAAGGGCGGCGTCAGGAGGTGGACCAGCCAGTGTCACCCCTAGGTGGCGCGGGCCAGGTCTAGGCCACGCCGCCCTAGGGTGTGGCCAGGCTCTGGCCCCCCTCTGTCTCATCTTCGGACTTCGTGACGCTTCGGGAAAAATAGGAGGTTCGGCTTTTGTTTCGTCTAATTCCGAGAATATTTCCTGTGTAGCTTTTCTGAAACACAAAAACAGCAGAAAATAGGGAACTGGCACTGTGGCATCTCGTTAGTAGGTTAGTTCCGAAAAATGCATAAAAACGCCACGAAGTGTAACAAAACACAAAGCAAATGGTGTATAAACAAGCATGGAGCATCATAAATTATAGATATGTTTGAGACGTATTAGGTATCTACCTGAATAAGAAGGATTACTCTTCCTCAAAAATCCTTCACACCCACCTATTTCGGTCCGGTTTTATGCCCAGCTATAATTGTTGGACCAAGTACGGAGAAAGAGATGTTATAATGGAAGACAATAAATAAGAAGAGGATGATGACAACTATCCTGAGTTTCCTACAATGGTACTAGAATGTGTGATGATGAAGAAGAGGCACAAGATGAGCCTGCTGATAATCTTCGTCGCGCCATTGTTGATGCACAAAGAGATTGCGAAAGTAAAAAAGAGAAGTTGAAGTTGGAGCGCATATTAAAAGATCACAAAAAATAGTGTACCCAAATTGTGAATATGACAACAAAAAGTTGGGTACCACACTGGAATTGCTATAATGAAAGACAGAGAATGATGTATCTGATAAGAGATTTAAAACATTATTGAAAATGATAAAGAAGATGATTCCAATGGATAACAAATTTCCTGCTAGTACGTACGAAGCAAAGAAGACATCCTCTATCGTTGTGAGGAGTACGAGAATTTGAATACATGTCTGGTATATGGTGCATTGCGGTATAAGATCAGGCGAGACGACCCTGGTGGTGTTGAGGGCGAGCGCCTAAGGAAGAGGATTCCTGCTAAGGTAATGTGATATGCTCCTATAATATCAGGGTTGAAATGTTTATCAGAATCAAAAAGCATACCAAGTTGTTGCGATGACACAAAGAAGACCATAAGAAAGACGTCATGCTGAGACACCCTGCTGATGGGTTGTAGTGGAGAAAAATCGAGAGATAATTCCCGGACTTTGCAGATGACGCAAGGATCTTAAGGTTTGATCTAAGTACAGATGATATGATTCATTTTGGGGAGCAGAGCTGCAGTCATAACACCTAGCTTGTTACTCTATGTATTTATAACTTGGGTTAATTGGATAGATGCCACTGCAATTTTCAGCTATTTGAGAAACACCACTACAACTTTCAGCTTTTAAAAAACGCCACTCCAATTCTCTCTACATGTAAAAACACCATTATATCCATTTAAAGACACATACCAAACAATATACACTTGTATTTCTATCGGACATACGTATACAAGGTAAGCCACACCCGAATCAGGTTTGCGTGGTCCTGCTCAACTAGAGAAAAATCTTGAATTCATTTGTAGGTAAAATTAGGATAATTATTTTGGAAAAAATGAATTTATTTTGAGATAAAATTGAGATTCATATGGTAGCCTTTTGCAAACCAATATGACGTCATGCGCGATTGCATGTTCTTCAAACATATATGATAGCCATTTAAACATGAGCGCATGCCAAATGTTTCTGTATGCATGATACTTGGCCAAGTTAAGCTACAATATGATCCTATATTATGAGTGTTTAACCTGAAGCTATATAATAAAGGTCCCATTTTATCCCAAAATAAATTTATATTTTTTTTTGGTTGAGTTTGGCTTGATTCGAGTGGGTGCCACCATGTATACTCGTATCTACAAGGAAAATACAAGTGTATATTATCTTATATGTGTTTTTAAGTGGGCATAATGGCGTCTATGGAATG
Organism: Dactylis glomerata; assembly: GCA_007115705.1. Classification (NCBI taxonomy): domain Eukaryota; kingdom Viridiplantae; phylum Streptophyta; class Magnoliopsida; order Poales; family Poaceae; genus Dactylis; species Dactylis glomerata. Next base: position 205,922 of record QXEO01000039.1, on the reverse strand, counting down.
TAGAGAGAATTGTAGTGATGTTTTTCAAAAGTTAAAAGTTGTAGTGGCGTTTTTCAAATAGCCGAAAATTACAGTGGCATCTATCCAATTAATCCTTATTACTTTCCTTCTTAGTTGTATATAAAGCGAAAATTCATTATGATGTCAGTGCTCATCCGAGACCAGAAGCAACCCGACAACATATGTACCTAAGACCATTAATTTAAGAACTTTTTTTATAAAAAAGATTTACACGCAGCTTTTGTTGAGCTGAGCATGGCGAGTACGGGGACCAAGCATCGGAGGCGTATTACCAGTGTCCCGTCTCCGGTGCGTTTCCGAAACGGAGCAACCGCCACGTGTCCTGTCCTCATTGGCCCCGCTACGTGTTCCGTCCCCGGCATTTTCTTCTTCTCTTCTTCGTCTTCCTCCTTCGTACGCGAAATCAAATCTCGCCGAAACGGGACGGACCTCTGCGTGTGCTGCGGTGAGGCAGAGAGATCCGTGCTCACTCTCTCGGAGGCGGAGGACGAGGTGGACGGCGGTGCGAGGCGGACGGCGATGGCGCGCCCGTGGCGGCTGATGCTGCCGCTGCTCGTCCTCTACTCCCCCATCGTCTACTCACAAGGTGACAGCCCCCCTTTGCTTGCTCTCTTCCCACCTGCGCGATCCATTCCCGCTCGCGTTGCAAGCGGAGCTAGCTAGAACCACGAATCTACCCATGTAATACTAGTATTAGATTTCCTCTGCTCTGCTTTTAGTTTTAGGATGACGTCTATGCGCTACTTGAGTTGATACCTGTATTGTGCGAGGGGACGACATGCTCTGTTCGTGCCATTGACTCGCGCGCCCATGGATCTTGTATCGGCACCTCACATGCTTGTTTTTCTTCTTCAACTATTGTCATTTTCGATTCTTACCTGCCAGGCGCCAGCCAAACGGTTTGCTACTACCTCATTATGCCCTATGCTGAAAATTCAACTCCATCTACTTAGGTTGTGTTTGGGAATGGGGAGGGCTCTAATCATCCCTACTTCACTCCACCAGTCCACCTCTAAATCCACTCCACCCAAGGTGCTTTGGAGTAGTAAAACGCGTTTGGGATGGAAGTTAGCTTGAGATTCAGATTAGTGAGAGGATGCTGTGAAATGTCTAGAGTATCCTTTTTTTCTTCTTCGTAACTCCCAATTGATATGTTGTAGTGATCGTAGCATGTTTAGTTAATTTCTGCCAGCGTTCCTCTTATTTTTCTATTCCTGTTTGCCGTTCAATCTAGTACATAATAGTACCCATCTTTCCACCAATTTCATTTTATATGGATGACATGCGGTGTCTGCTACACGTGATGGATAAAATGAGTGACATGTTGAAATGGTATACCTGATTGATGTTAGATAATTTGGGATCTTGCACAAAATCATCATAAAAAAATATCGCTTAACTATTTTGGAATCGAACATAGATGACAGAGATAAGTTGGTTCCTGATAAAAAAAGACATACATTGAGTCCTCAACACAACAGATATATGCGAGTTCACAAAAATATCCGTAGTCATTCTCTTAAACTGAAAAAGACGCGTGATATATAACCGTGAAGTAGAAGGGTAGGCGGTGGATCCCTGGTGCAGGCCGAGTCTGTGCTGCAGGCAAACGGCGACGGCGGCGAGTCTCTGCTCAATATGCATATACATCAGGCCATATACATCAAACAGTGCTTGAATCAAGTAACAATCTCAGTAGGTGACTAGCATGGACACAAACAAACATGAAGTATCCCTTGCTGTTTTTCTACATGATTCTGCAGTGCCAACCCACACTAACTTCATCTAAATCGCAACCAAGTAATGTTAATTTTGACCAAATGTGTTTGTCTTCATCCATCATGTTACCTCCACCAAACATTTTTTTTCTTAGAGCTCCTTCCTGGATAACATACGGACCCTAGGTGCTGAAGCTAAACCGAAACAAAATGGGATGCCTGCATTTTGCTTCCTGCTAGACTAGTTCATAACATATCTCCTGTTTATTCTCATGTTTCAGAAGCCCAAGATAATGATCCCTCTACATTGTACAAACGAGCTTCGGAGATGATAAGCCTGAGGAAATATGATGGAGCACTCGGTCTGCTGAATGCTGTCTTGGAAGTTGACCCAAATCATTCAGAAGCTTACAGGCAGCGTGCATCCGTGCTCCGTCAAAGATGCAGGTAATTTATGTCCGTTAGGCTTATTTATAATCCCTATTTCCTTTCGGGTATCATACCCAAATACAAGCATAATGAATCCTTCGTCCTCACATCTCTAATGTGCTTTTTCTGAAGTTTAGTTACAAGGAAGCTGAGAGTGATTATAACAAATACCTGGAGTTAAAACCTGGTACTGCTTCAGTGGAGAAAGAATTATCTCAGTTGCTGCAGGCTCAAAATGCGTTAGAGTCTGCTTATAGCCAGTCTGATGCTGGAGACTTTTCAAAAGTCCTGGAATACGTCAAAAAAATTGTCCTTGTCTTTTCTCCAGGTTGCTTACAGGTACATCTTAAGGAGTATGTATACCTAGTAAACTCTGTGCCATCCTGTCTCAGTAAGCTGCAGTAATAATACGACGGTTGATTTTTTCAGGCAAAGCTTCTCAAGGCTAAAGCACTGCTAGCATTGAAAGACTATTCGAGTGTTATTTCCGAGACAGGATTTATTCTGAAGGAAGATGAAGATAACTTGGATGCACTGTTACTTCGTGGTCGAGCATACTATTACCTTGCTGATCATGATGTCGCCAACAGGTAAAGTAGGCCAGGTGTTTTTCATTTGAAAAGGTGTGCTTCCTTACCAGTACAGGCACAGAAGCTGGAGATAACATGCTAAGATTAAATATTTGCTACACCCATTAACAACACTCTCTGTTTAGGCACTATCAGAAAGGTCTCCGTCTAGATCCTGAACATTCAGAATTGAAGAAAGCATACTTTGGATTGAAGAAACTTCTGAAGAAGACCAAGAGCGTGAGTTTAATTCGACAATCTATTTGTACAATTTCTCTAGAGTTTACCGTCATAATAAATACAATTGCGTGCATGCAGGCTGAAGATAATGCTGCCAAGAGTAAGTTACGCATGGCTGCCGAAGACTACAAGGCAGCACTAGCGATGGACCCAGACCATACTTTGTACAATGTAAATCTTTATCTTGGGCTATGTAAGACTCTGGTTAAACTTGGAAGAGGCAAGGAGGCAATCAACAGCTGTACAGAAGCACTCAGCATAGATGAAGAACTTGTTGATGCTTTGGCACAGGTAATGTTTACCTGGTGATCATGCATTTACATTCAGAATGCAAATATAGCGTTTCTCAGGTCTTAGTATGCAATCTTTCCACTGCTGGGAACTACCTATGAGTACTTATACTTTTTTTTTAGAATATGAGTACTTATACTAGTGTTCCATTATTGAGCATGAATCGTAGGTCTTCTTGCCTTTCCCACTACTTGTCCATATTAAACTGTAGCATCAAGGAAATTGTTTACTGTACACAAAACTGCATTGTTTGCAGTTCCATATGCTTAGTTAATATGTGTAGAGTGCATAAGTAAATCACAACATATGTAGTAATCCACTTTTTCTTGTGGATTTACGTCAGTAAATCACAATAGAATGAACTTACTCATTATGCCAGATTTTCTGCGCCTGTTAGTTCAGCTGTTTATTCTATGGCACCCTTGATACTTGCTGCAGAGAGGTGAAGCTAAACTTCTAACAGAAGATTGGGAAGGTGCGGTTGAGGATCTAAAAGAGGCGGCCCAGAAGTCACCACAGGTGAATTTTATGCAATTTAGCTTTGCTGTGCTGTGCTAAATATATGTCCAGCAAAAAGATTTACTAATCTTCTCCCTGTAAACTTGGCTTCTGGCTTGTATACATAATTTGTGGGTAACAGCGAGTTTTCTGTTGACACTGACTCAGGACATGGGAATCCGAGAAGCATATATGAAAGCTGAAAAGCAGCTCAAGTTGAGCAAAAGGAAAGACTGGTACAAAATCCTTGGTATTTCGAAGACGGCATCAGCTGCGGACATAAAGCGTGCGTACAAGAGGCTGGCGTTGCAGTGGCATCCAGATAAAAACCAGGAGAACCGGGAGGAAGCAGAGAACATGTTTCGAGAGATCGCTGCTGCATACGAGGTATGAGTTAGCAGAAAAAGAAACATATTTGAAGAAACGTAAACACAGGATTTGAATCAGGTCCATGACTTAGATGTTGTTTTTTCAACTATGTGAATGTGAATGGATGTGTGCAGGTGCTCAGTGATGAAGACAAGCGTGTAAGATATGACCGAGGAGAGGATCTGGACGAGATGGGTGGAGGTGGCGGCGGCGGTGGATTCAACCCATTTGGAGGAGGCGGTGGCCAGCAGTACCATTTCCATTATGATGGTGGGTTCCCCGGCGGCGGTGGTGGCGGAGGATTTCCTGGAGGGTTTCAGTTCAACTTCGGTTAAAGTAGGGCAGGCTTTACTGATGACGTCTTTTTTCTTGTCATTGCTATGCTGTTTTAGGAGAGCTTAACGACATGTGTTAATTATAGGGCTTTACTCTCTTGTCACTACTTCGGTTAAAGTTTTGTAGCACCTACAGTACTACAATTTTTACCTGAAATTATGTTATACTCCCTCTGTTTTAAAATATAAGATGTTTTAGGTTTATGAAGCAAGTGTATCTAGACACGTTTTAGTGTGTCTATTCGAGTGAACCTACACACAAAAAGATATCTATATACATTTGCTTCACAAAGCTAAAACATCTTATATTTTAAAACGGAGGGAGTACCTGAGAACTTTGTGATGCGTCGATCAATTAATGGAAATAAACTAGCACTATTTTTCATGAATTGTCTATTAGTTTTGCAACAAGAAATAGCTTTGCATCAAGTAATGGCAAATGTTGGAATTTTCTGTATGGAGTCATTAGTAAATGTACATACCAGGTGCATGTAAATAACCCTAGCGCCCCACAAATTTTTTTTTGCACGGGAAGAGGGGTCTCAAATGACCCAGATACTTCATTGTAGCTTTTTGACCGGAAATCCACTTTGGCACATAGGAGTATATGCACCCGCTTGTCTAAAATCATTTTTCAAAATGACTAAAAATTCTGAAAAAAAATTCTTAGCGTGCATCTAGACATTTTATGTTCACTCACCAAGTTTTGTAAGAAAAAGATAATTTTTGTGACATGTGTAAAAAAGACAAATTTTTATACTACAAAATTGCTATTTACGTAACTGTTTTTTGTCATTTTTACACGGACTACAAAAAATGTCCTTTCTCACCAAAACTTTGATGGATGGACATAGAATGTTCATATGCATACCTGGATTTTTTTTGTTCAATTTTTTTGATTTTTTTGAAATGCATTAAAAATGTATTTTCGTAATAGGTGCATTTGCTCCTATGAGCCAAAACACCATGTCCCTTTTTGACCCCATATTGTAGGGTGGATCTCGAAAGATAGGGGCGGGTGGATCTCGAAAGATAGGAAAGATCTCCCTCCAAACCGTACATATGACTTTCATTGGATATGGCTTTCCACTAAATTCTATAGGGATCTATGCGATCGATTATAGAATTCTGTTCACTCACTATAAATTGATGAGTATCCGTTTCTCTCCTTTTCTAGCTAGGATTTGTATTTTCCATATCCATACGATTGAGTCCTTAGGTTTCAAAAATAGTGTAATGGAAAAAAGAAGTGCTTGGAATCATTGCTATTTGACTTGGACCTGTTCTAAAAAAGTCAAGGTATTTAAATTGTAAAAATGCGACTCCCTCCATCACCATCAAGATTTTGGCAGATCTTCTACACATAGTCGACCACAACACTATGGGGGACATGGCCGCTTGGGGCGCTACAGCGGCAACACAATGTGTCAGTCGAAGGGCATCCATGAAGGCACCAAAAGCATGAAGGTTGAACAAGAACCTTGTGCAAGCAAAGAGAGTACAGAGCAATCTCACCTGATGCCAACGACCAGGGTGGGAGTAGCCGCCTTCTAACTATCAAAATCAACGGTTGAACCTTATGAGCCACCGATAGAGTAGAGCGGTCGACTCGTTGGCCCAAGATCACAACAATGGATCCCCTATGCCGTGCATGAACTCCACCCGATAGCCAACATCTGCAATAAGAAGCTTTCCCGCTATCTTCCTGCTTCAGGGCTGGGTTCACCGGTCCGCCTCCTTCCCTTGCCACCAAGGCCGGCGAAGGATGCTTTCCAATGCCAGAAGTCCACATCAAGACATGGCACTCGGCCATGGTCTTATCAAAAGGAGCGGTGTTCCTCTCCTCCACCTTCATGACTGCTACTTGGTGATGGCACCAGAAAATAAGCTGATGGCGACCAGTTGATGTGGAAGCAGACTGTCCTTGTGCGTGGTGATGACCAGCCCGTTGGGAACCCCAAGAGGAAGGTATGATGAGTGTAGCGGCTAGTTTTCCCTCAGTTAAGAAACCAAGGTTTATCGATCAGGAGAGGAGAGACAATGACGACTGAAGGTGTTATGGAACCTGCACACACACAGACAAATACTTTGCTCCCAACTTGCGATGAGGTTGTCAATCTCACCGGTTTGCTTGAAACAAAGATTATGAGCGTATCGAGTGGAAAATAGTAGTAATATGCGAGTAAAGTAAACAGTGCGGGAAAAGTAAACAGGTGATAGCAATATGATTAAAATAGGACCGGGGTCCACAGTTCACTAGTGGTGTCTCTCCATAGATAAAATAACATGCTGGGTAAACAAATTACAGTTGGGCAATTGATAGAATAAAGATAACGTGATATGTCAAGAAGATCACTATGAGATTTACTCTGGGCATTACAACAAAATACATAGACCGCCATCCAACTGCATCTATGACTAATAATCCACCCCCAGGGATATCAATCCGAACACCCCGAAAGTATTAAGTTGCGAACAACAGATAATTGCATTAAGCAAAGTGTGTAATGTAAACAAAGCATATGCCCTTGAGCATATGAATGTTGTTTTCTCCCTAGTAGCAACAGCACATCTACCACCTTAGAGGTTTCTGTCACTCCCCCAGGTGAAATAGAGGCATGAACCCACTATCGAGCATAAATACCCCCTCTTGGAGTCACTAGCAACTACTCGGCCAAGATAGCTACTAACAACGGAGAGCATGCAAGATCATAAACAACATAGAGATAACAAAAGATATAATTCAGTACAGCAACTTAATCATAAACACCAATATTCATCGGATCCCAACAAACCAACATCATAGAATTACATAACGGTGATCTCAATCATGTAGGGCAGCTCATGAGATCTAAACATGAAGCACATGGTGGAGAAGACAACCATCTAGCTACTGCTATGGACCCATAGTCCAAGGTAGACTACTCACTCATCGCTCCGGAGGCAAGCATGGCGATGAAGAAGACCTCCGGTGGCGATTCCCCTCTCCGGCAGGGTGCCGGGAAGAGCTTCTGGACCCTCCCGATCTTCGGGTCGACGGCGGCGGCGGATCGCGATGTGTTCTGGAAATCTGATCGGGTCCTTAGGTTTTTCCCGTCAGGGGGTATATATAGGCGAAGGGGCGATGTCAGAGGAGGGACCACGCCCCCTCACACGGGGCTGGCGCGGCCAGGGGGGTGGCCGCGCCGCCCCTGTGTCTGGGGCCCACGTGGCCCCCCTCCGTCAGGTCTTCGGATGTCTGGAAGCTTCCCCGTGAAATATGACTTCAGGAACTTGTTTCGTCCAATTCCGAGAATATTTCCTGTGTATCACTTCTGAAACACAAAAACAGCAGAAAACAGGAAACTGGCACTGTGGCACTTGTTAATAGGTTAGTTCCTGAAAATGCATAAAAATGCCACTAAGTGTAACGAAACAATATGCAAATGGTGTAAAAACAAGCATGGAGCATCAAAAATTATAGATACGTTTGAGACGTATCAAGCATCCCCAAGCTTAACTCCTGCTCGTCCTCGAGAAGGTAAGTGATAACAAAAGAATAATTTTTGAGGTGACATGCACCTACACAATCTTGATCATATATGTAAGCATTGATGAGCTGGGATCAATAGAACTTAAAACATGGGCATGAAAGATATAATCATGACAATAAGAAACTTAGCAACCATGTTGTAAACATGCAAATGAACACAAACAAAAGATCATGATAATGAAACAATGAAAGTCAAACGTGTGTTCAAATCATAAGGAAAAACATACAAGTGGTTTTCAGCTTGTCCTTCAAAGAGAGCAAAACATAAATGCATAGGACACCTCAAAGTTTAAGAGGGCGACTAGATACAAATAATTTAAGAACAAGTGAAACCAATCATCATGAGTCAATCAATGAACTTTGGGACAATGCATATCACACTAAGAATGACAACTAAACTCTCTTAATGGTGCATAAAGAAAGAAGGTGGTGACTCAACATAAAAGTAGAAGAAAGGCCCTTCGCAGAGGGAAGCATTGATTGAGCATGTGCTAGAGCTTTTCATTTGTAAAACAGAGATAAAACTTGGGTTTTGAGAGGTGGTTGCTTTTGTCAACGACTGGCAATGTGGTTCTTACTATCTTCCATACACAAATAAAGCAAGTTTTTGAGAGAGAGATTGGCACTTTTGTGCTCTTTTTATAAAACTTGGCACTCCTCCCCACCTTTTCCTTTCACATACCATGGCTAACCGATTCCATCGGGTGCCCACCAACATTCACATTCTTGGAGGAGTGCCTTTTTTCTAATTTTTTCTTTTTTTTTTCTTTTTGGAATAAGCAATATGGAAGATAGCAAATCCGACCACTACGTCCCCATGAGCTGAAAACAGTGTCACAAAACGAGAAGTATTTTGAAGGTTTTGAAAGGTAGCACATGAGCATTTACTTTGGAATGGCTTAAAAATACCATGCATAGGAATTTATAGTGGACACAATGGAAAACTTTGGCTTTTAGGAGTTGGATGCACGAGTAGAGCTCATACTCAGTACAAGGCGAGGGCTAGCAAAAGACTGGGAGCGACCGACTAAGAGAGCAATAATGGCCATAATCATGCAAAGCGACAAAGCGACATTAAAAGAAGCATAAGATGGCATCAAAAGTCAAAAACTAAATGATCATGAAGGCTAATGGCGACTTTGTAAGAGTCTAACATGTGCGAGCATGCGCCAAGTCAACCCAAATAAAGCATCAAGGAGAAAACCAAAATAATGCTTCCATACAATAAAAACAACGCATGATTTTTTCAAAGGCTCATTAAGCAATCTCAGTTATTTGAGACAAGTCATGCTACAGCAAAACCACTAAGCATACTATCAAAATGACATCAAGCATGACATGAAAAAGCCTAAGCCGCAGTCTACACAAGCTCCTTCTTGTACCACTATTTTGCACAAAGCTTTTTCTCTTTTCCAACACCATTTGAAACTTTTATAAATACCTCTTTTGATGAAAACCAATAAAGATCAGAGGCAAAAATACACCTTGATGAAAAGATATGACAAGATCTGAACGCATATCAAGGCGAAATCGAAAACCAAAAGCAGTAGCAGAAAAAGTAGAACGCTCGATTTTTAATAAGAGTGAAAACTAGAGCATTCTTTGCAAATGAAAACGAGTACATCTCCTCCAAAGGAAATTTGTTGGGGTCCAACCTTTTATTGCAGCAAACAAACAAACTAAACCAACTAAGAAAACTAAAACAACTGACGCTCCAAGAAAAACACATAGTGCATGAAGCAATAAAAATATAGTGTCTTGAAAGGTGACCTGATTTTTGCCGATGAAGAAGGGGTGCCTCGGGGGCATCCCCAAGCTTTGACGCTTGTACTTCTTGGATATTTCTTGGGGTGATGCATGGGCATCCCCAAGCTTGAGCTTTTGTTCATTCTTCAACTCATCTCATCATTCTCCAATCCCTACACTTGAAAACTTCCTTCATACAAAACTAAACACAATTCTATTAGCAACATTAGTGTAAGCATAAAATATATTCAACCTCTTTTAGCTTCAGGTTTAAACTCAAAACCACCACATATAAAGTATACACTACTGTAGCAACTTCCCAAAAAGTTCCATGATCAAAAAGAACTCAAAAGAAAGCGATAAAGTGGCAAAAATAAATATTGGCAGAAATCTGTCAAAACAGAACAGCTGACAAAGGACGAATTTTTGAGGGATTTTCTGTTGCTCAAATCAAAAAGTGTTCAACTAAGAAAAGTTGGATATAACCTGGGGCATATGCACAAGAAATCGCAGGTCCAAAAGATAAACAGAGAATTTATACGAATTTTTACGGTGCAGCACCGAAAATAGTTTCAGGACAGCAATAACCCCAAATCTTTACCTCGCTCAAATTAGAGGCTTCTCTTGGCACAAAAACGAAATAAACAAGATAAGGAGCGGTCATAACAGTAGTAATGACTTCCAAGACTTAAATAAAAGAAAAAGTACTGAAAAGTAAACATTGGGTTATCTCCCAAGAGTGCTTTTCTTTAACGCCTTTGAGCTAGGCGCAGAAAATTGCGAATCAATTATTATCAATAGATGAAGTGCTAGGATCAGCGCGTGCCTTACGTCTTGCTTTCTTACTTTTGCTCTTGACTTTAGGAAAGACATGGTTATTGCAAGGTGGAGTGGTAAATGTTATATTGCCTTTTCCCACGTCGATGACGGCGCCCAAGAGCTTCAAGAGGGATCTTCCAAGTGTGATTTGTCCTTTCCCTACACATTCAATAACAAGATAATCAGTAGATATCATTCTTCCTAGGACTTTTGTAAAGACTCCTTCAGCAATTCCAAGGGGAAATATAGTGGCATTGTTAGTAAGAGAAATTTCTTCTCCCCCCTCAGAAAGCTTCCAAAGGCTCAAAGATTCATAGACACTCTTTGGCATTAGACAAAATTCAGACATAATATCACAACGAGCATGAAAAGTTTCACCATTAATGGTGATTTTTATTGTAGGATTCCAACTCGAAGGTTCAGAATTTATTGGCACATAATCAAAATGCTGGCGCAAAGTATTGTAGCAAGAATTCAAACTAGCAGTGCGAGCCTCAAGAGTATGAAGTCTATTAAAGATGCACACAAGAGAGGAATCAAAATAGGTCGGCATGCTATAAATTGTAATCAACTTTTTTATAGTATTGAAGGCTTGATCTCCATCACAATGAAGGAAATCTCCTTCAGAAGTAGCATCCAAAGCATATCTATAACGAAGAGAAAGTCCAAAGTAAAAACTACTAAGAAGCAAACTCAAAGTCATTTTAGGTTCAGTTTTTTCATACCAATCATAAATCCTAGACCAAGCTTCCTTAAAACTTTCCTCATCCTTTTGCTTAAAAGTGAAAATCATGTCCTCGGGAGACATAGTAGTAGCAACGGAACTAGACATAGTGAACTAAAGCAAACAAGTAAAAACAGCTACCAGGGATTCTAATTTTTTTGGGTTTTTGATAAAAAACAATGCAGGTAAAGTAAATAAAGTAAAGCAAAACAATAACAAAGTAAAGAATGTGTGTGCGAAAACTCCCCTCGCAGAAGTCTTCTTTCCTCCCCGGCAACGGCGCCAGAAAATTAGCTGCTACTTGGTGATGGCGCCAGAAAATAAGCTGATGGCGACCAGTTGATGTGGAAGCAGACTGTCCTTGTGCGTGGTGATGACCAGCCCGTTGGGAACCCCAAGAGGAAGGTATGATGAGTGTAGCGGCTAGTTTTCCCTCAGTTAAGAAACCAAGGTTTATCGATCAGGAGAGGAGAGACAATGACGACTGAAGGTGTTATGGAACCTGCACACACACAGACAAATACTTTGCTCCCAACTTGCGATGAGGTTGTCAATCTCACCGGTTTGCTTGAAACAAATATTATGAGCGTATCGAGTGGAAAATAGTAGTAATATGCGAGTAAAGTAAACAGTGCGGGAAAAGTAAACAGGTGATAGCAATATGATTAAAATAGGACCGGGGTCCACAGTTCACTAGTGGTGTCTCTCCATAGATAAAATAACATACTGGGTAAACAAATTACAGTTGAGCAATTGATAGAATAAAGATAACGTGATATGTCAAGAAGATCACTATGAGATTTACTCTGGGCATTACAATAAAATACATAGACCGCCATCCAACTGCATCTATGACTAATAATCCACCCCCAGGGATATCAATCCGAACACCCCAAAAGTATTAAGTTGCAAACAACAGATAATTGCATTAAGCAAAGTGTGTAATGTAAACAAAGCATATGCCCTTGAGCATATGAATGTTGTTTTCTCCCTAGTAGCAACAGCACATCTACCACCTTAGAGGTTTCTGTCACTCCCCCAGGTGAAATAGAGGCATGAACCCACTATCGAGCATAAATACCCCCTCTTGGAGTCACTAGCAACTACTCGGCCAAGATAGCTACTAACAACGGAGAGCATGCAAGATCATAAACAACATAGAGATAACAAAAGATATAATTCAGTACAGCAACTTAATCATAAACACCAATATTCATCGGATCCCAACAAACCAACATCATAGAATTACATAACGGTGATCTCAATCATGTAGGGCAGCTCATGAGATCTAAACATGAAGCACATGGTGGAGAAGACAACCATCTAGCTACTGCTATGGACCCATAGTCCAAGGTAGACTACTCACTCATCTCTCCGGAGGCAAGCATGGCGATGAAGAAGACCTCCGGTGGCGATTCCCCTCTCCGGCAGGGTGCCGGGAAGAGCTTCTGGACCCTCCCGATCTTCGGGTCGACGGCGGCGGCGGATCGCGATGTGTTCTGGAAATCTGATCGGGTCCTTAGGTTTTTCCCGTCAGGGGGTATATATAGGCGAAGGGGCGATGTCAGAGGAGGGACCACGCCCCCTCACACGGGGCTGGCGCGGCCAGGGGGGTGGCCGCGCCGCCCCTGTGTCTGGGGCCCACGTGGCCCCCCTCCGTCAGGTCTTCGGATGTCTGGAAGCTTCCCCGTGAAATATGACTTCAGGAACTTGTTTCGTCCAATTCCGAGAATATTTTCTGTGTATCACTTCTGAAACACAAAAACAGCAGAAAACAGGAAACTGGCACTGTGGCACTTGTTAATAGGTTAGTTCCTGAAAATGCATAAAAATGCCACTAAGTGTAACGAAACAATATGCAAATGGTGTAAAAACAAGCATGGAGCATCAAAAATTATAGATACGTTTGAGACGTATCAATGACCGACTAGAGAAGCAAGAACGTGAGGAGAAAGAACCCTAAGTTGCTTTGGATCTGATCATTGCGATCCCAAACTCTGCTCCAAACTATAGGCATAAAGCCCACTATCGACAACCGGCCGCAAACCCTAAAGCTACTTTGTACCGCCATCGTCGATCTTCCATGTCCATGTCGGATGGAAATGCCACCTGGGGAATAGGGAGACCGAGGTGGGGACTCGATGTGGGCTTTTAAAGGGAAGAGGAGAGAGAGAGAGAGACGGGAGGGGGTGAGAATAGTTACCTCCTTCAACTCACAACCCACTAGAGAAGTTGTCGAGGTTTTTGCTCCCTCGGGGAGCACACCGAAAGCTGATGCAGCGTCCTCGAGTGGAGAGGGTTGCATTGGCTCCTTGACCATATGGATGATGAGATGCGAGAGTTGTTGGTCCTGGTGGGAGGGATGATGTGTGGTGCCTAGTGACAGATCAGAAGGTTGGCATCTTCTCCATTCCCGCTCTCACCCTGTCTGATCTGGAGACCCTATTAGGGTACAACTACACCGATCGATACAATCCTCACACAGTTCACGAGTTCAGAACACAACGATCGGGGATCGAAGAGAAACCAATAGCTATCTATTACAAAGGAAGAACACCACCGTCGCTGCCGCCAGATAGTAGTGGTCTTGAGGACGGAGCCATGGCGTACTCTACTTGGTCCAGTCGGGCCCCAAATAGCGTTTGTTTGGTTGGACGAGTCTCTTGTGCTGGGCCTTGCGGAAGACGAGTCCAGTGTCGTTGTCAGTTGATGTAGTAGAAAAAGGAGTGCTAACACACCCCCACTCCACCCCCATGCGATTTTGGGTTTTGAGGAAGAAGAGATATCCGTGGTTGGCCCTGCTAGTCAAGACGGTGGTGTCTCCTGTGGGTGCCGTTTTCCTCCCCGATGGTACCGTCGAGGTAGGTTTCCCATATGCCCCCTCTCTTTCCCCGAATGAAAACCCATATCTGGCTCGCCGGCGGGTTGGTGTCCTTGACCTCTTACAGGGAGGGCAAAGGGTTCCTCTCCCTCCATTGTGGCGCTGCGACGAGGATGACATAAGCCGATGGACAAATTAATTAAGAAAGAAAGGAATGAGTGCCGTTGGATTGAAGATGGAATCAAGATCCAGCGAGTTGTTGGTTGTAGGCTTGACCGTGGACTGGTCAATTCAAGCTCCTTCAATCCAGTCCAACGCAAGGCAATGGAAGGAAGGAAGAAAGAGTAGCGAGTCAAAGAGTCGACTCAGCCTGGAGCCCTGGATGGATTGGAAAGGATGGCAAGAGGAAGGTAGCAAGGTCAGCAACAGCGACCTGGTCGGCCCTACTCTCCCTTTCCTCTCCTCCACTCGGAGACGATGATGATGAGCATCAGCATTCAGCATTCAGCAGCTGCACAGAAACCTGCACGCACGCGGAACACACACGCGCACAACACACCAGAGAAAGAAACGCGGTCAAGGGAAGCTTCGTCTTCTCCTCCTCTTCCGACAGCTCCACCCCCGTGCGCCTGCTGTCCGTCCGTGTATATAATCCACACTCCACCCGTCTTCCCGGCATCTCACATCCGAGCTCGCTCCCTCACATCCACCCATCCATCATCACCTCGCAGCTCGGCGAACAAGCAAGACTCGGCGACCACAGCTCAGCTCAGCTCGGCGACCATGTGTCCCGGACTTCGAAGCGTGACCGCCGCCAGCATGTCTCCCCGCGTCCACGACCAGCAGCCGTCCTCCTACCTCCTCGAGCTGGCCGCCGACGACGACCTCCTGGCCTTCCGCCGCGCCGTGCAGGAGGACAACCTCTCCCTGGTCGCCTCCTCCTCCTGGTACGGCCCGTCCCCCAAGGCCAAGACCCTCGGCCTCCACCTGCGCACGCCCGCCATGGTCGCCGCGCTCTACGGCAGCACCCAGGTGCTGTCATACGTCCTCTCCATCGCCCCCTCCGAGGCCGCCCGCGCCTCCGCCACCGACGGCGCCACGCCGCTCCAGCTCGCCGCCGCAGGCCGCGCCACCTCCGCGCTCGCCGCCGCGCGCATCCTCCTCGCCGCCGGCGCCTCCCCCTCCCCCTCCTCCAACCTCCTCCCCGTCGACCACCACCACCACCACCGCCCCACCAGCCCCGCCAAGCAGCAACCGGACTCGCCGGAAAGGAAGAAGAAGGACTACTCGTCGTCCGCCACCAACGGCAACGCCGCCCCGGCGGAGGACATCAACGCGGGCGTGTTCGGCACGGACGAGTTCCGGATGTACAGCTTCAAGGTCAACCCCTGCAGCCGCGCCTACACGCACGACTGGACCGAGTGCCCCTTCGCGCACCCGGGCGAGAACGCGCGCCGCCGGGACCCGCGCAGGCACGCGTACACCTGCGTCCCCTGCCCGGACTTCCGCCGCGACCCGGCGGCGTGCCGCAAGGGCGACGCCTGCGAGTACGCGCACGGCGTCTTCGAGTCATGGCTCCACCCGGCGCAGTACCGCACCAGGCTCTGCAAGGACGAGGTCGGCTGCCCGCGCCGCATCTGCTTCTTCGCGCACGGCGCCCGGCAGCTCCGCGCCGTCAACCCCTCCGCCGCCTCCATGTCCGACTCGCAGAACAGCTTCTCCTCCTCCTCGCAGGCGCAGAGCGGCTTCTCCTCTCCCTCGCTGGCGTCCTCGAGGCCCGCGCTCACGGCGTCGCTTAGCTCGCGGGAGCTCGACTTCGACGTCGACGGCTACGGCAGCGCGCGCAGGATGATGATGGCGAGAGCCACCTCGCCGCCGGGCTACTCGTCGGACCTCGTCGCCGCATACGCCCAGGCGCTCTCCTCCCTGCAGCTGCAGCAGCAGCAACAGCAGGCGCGCAACACCAAGCCGCCGATGAGCTCCCGCGCGGCCGCGTTCGCGAACCGCAGCCAGACCTTCGTGCACCGCTCTCCGGCTCCGGCTCCGTCCCCGGCCGCGCGGTCCTTCGCGTCCCCCTCGTCCGTGCTCGACGACTGGGGCTCGCCGGACGGGAAGCTGGACTGGGGCGTGCAGGTGCAGGCCGCGGAGCTGCGCAAGTCCACGTCTTTCGGGATCAGCAGCACCAGCAGGCCGCATGCGTCGGTGAGGCGGGACCAGGACATGTACTCGTGGCTGAACGATGGCGGCGGTGACGCCTTGGCGGCTGCTCGCTGGTCGGACCTGGAGCAGATGGTGGCCTGAATTTTTTTTGTACTCAAAGAATTACAGTAGTAGTATAACACGAGAGATACGACCTCCGTATGTGATCGATCATTTCTTTGTTTGAAATGGAAAAAATATACATATTATGGTTCATCCATGTCCAACTATTTCTTGTGTAGAGAGTGTGGACTCGTTATCTCACTACTAAAATCATTCACTTGTGTTTGTGATCAAGTGATGGCAATCTAGTCCACTAACTTAAAATACTCCATGAGTTACAAGTTACTAGAATAGAATGAATGATTGAGCATCGTGACCACATAAAACATGTAGTGGATGTTGACACGCGGAGACTTTTCCTGTCCTTGTGATGGTCCTGATCGGATCGGAATTGAACGGTAGTGGGGTGATGATGTATCGCCATCGTCTTTCTTCTTCTTTTGCGTTGATATCACCATCATCCATTTATGCGCAATCGTCTTTTCCCTTTTGATTCATAAATTTATAGGGACATATACAATGGAGAGTGATTACAGAGGTGCTTAATAAACTAGACTACTACTCAAGGGACAGACATTCGCTTTATCAGCATAAGTCAATTTTTCAACCAAGGGTGTGATTGGTTGCCATGTTGTCCACTATGTTTGGTTGCCTTGGTTACATGGCTAGCAACGTCGGAGTATCTTTGATTGGTTGGGTGCATGCTTATGTGTAGTCTTATCTTTCATTTATATGGTGAACTTATCTTACACCACCGCACTACCTCCATCCCGGTATGACGGGGTCATGGTCAAAGAGATGAGGGAGCGGCGGACAAGCGGTGTGACGGCGACAAGCATGGCGATGAAGCACGTGGAGATTGAGAGAAGGTTGGAGAGGCTCCCGAGTCGGTGAAGAAGGCGATGCAAGTTGTGGTGGCGAACATGGCCACCGTGGCGCATGGTGTGCCCTAGCACGACAATACCACGGCGAGACAAGGTGGCGCCATGTTGTCCCGTGTGATGTTGGTGAGGTACCTGACCTGCCCCATAGCATCACTAGCAGCACGATAGTCATCCCTGTGAGCGTGCCGAAGGCGACAAGACTATTTTCTGGCGCCGTTGCCGGGGAGTGAAGCACTATTGAAGAGTGGAATTGGTAAAGGTAACCGTCGCTGTGAGTTGATGACCCACAAGTATAGGGGGTGTATCGTAGTACTTTCGATAAATAAGAGTGTCGAACCTAACGAGGAGCAGAAGGTGTTGACAAGTGGTTTTGATCAAGGATTCACTGTAAATACTAGCAAACGGGTTTTCAGGGGTATTTGGTAATGCGAATAAATAAAATGCGAGTAAATGAAAGACAGTAATAATAATTGCAGCAAGTGACCAAATCCTTTCTAGAGCAAAGGACAAGCCAGTTGTGTAACTTATGATAACCAAACGTTCTCGAGGACATATGGGAGTTTCTGTCAAGTGCTTTCGCTTCATACCGCTAAATAATCTTTATTGGTTTGATAAGTGTTATGGAGATGAACCTGTGCTAGCGCACTACCCTTACTAGGATAAATACACACTTGTGATTATACCCCTTGTAAGCATCCGCAAATACAAGAAAGTAATTAAGATAAATCTAACCACAGGCTTAAACTCTAAGATCCTACGCTCCCTGGTGTAATGGTTTCCCAACGGAGGTTTAGGTTTCTGTCACTCTAGCAACCCCACAATTGATAGCCAAATACACAATGTATCTCACTAGGCCCAAAAATGGTGAAGTATCATGTAGTCGATGTTCACATGATACCACTAGTGAAATAACACCACAACAAATAAATATCAAACCATTAAATATTACTCAACATAATTCCACTACTAACGACTTGACTTCTCACATATCCTCAAGAACTAAATGAACTACTTACAAGACATCATATGGATCATGATCAGAGGTGAAATAATGATAAATAACAATCTGAACATAAACCTTAATTCAACGGTTCCACTCAATAGCATCAACCATAAGAGTAATCAACACCGGGAAAGTTTCCCCTAAGAATTTGACAAGATTCAACTCAAGATGTGTAATATCCCAGCACGTAGGACAACTCCGGGGTAGAATAGAGGGCTTTTGTGCATTGCATCTAAAATTATGGGATTTTTTCGCGCTTTTGTTACTAAAACCTAAGAGTGATCGAATCTCTCTTCGAGAGGGGATGGTGAACTCTCGGAATGCTAAAGAAATCGACATGACCTCTTTTGATCTATTACTTGTGGGAAACAATAAAGTTGATTAACTAAAGCCTAGAAGATCATTTGAATTCAAAACTAGAATTTGAATTATGAACTTAACTTAAATTCGGAAGGCACATTTAGAAAGGATAAACATTTCAAATAAGAAAAACTTTGGACTTTATTAATTACCAACACAATATACATTATCTTCACAAAGTTTGAGAATAAAAGAATATTACAATAGTTGACAATCACTGAATGTTACAATCTGAAGCTAAAAGAAAATAAAGAAGAAAAGAAAATAAATACAAGTTGGAAAATAAAACTAAATTATAAACTATCTTGATCTTCAAATCTTTCTTTCCTTCTTCTTTATTCTTCTTGTCACCTGCACACAAAGGAAAATGCAAAGGGAAATGCCACCAAGGTAATACAAGTGGCAGTAATAGTAAAATGAAAATACTGTTGATAATCATCAAAGTGTTGATCTTATCAACATGACTCACACACAAAATATCTGCCAAGGACCAAGCTGGCCGGCCAAGCCACCCAGTTAGCAAGCAGCTGGTCATCAAATGCATGCAAGGAGGTGTCAAGACACCAGAACTCAGGGGGTGGTATAAAATAGAACAGTGTGTGTGAAACTGGTCGACCAGGAACCCTAGTCGACCAGCACCACAGCAACACCAGCACCAGCACGACAGCACCACAGTACCAGCACCACAGCACCACAGCACCACAGCACCACAGTACCAGCACCACAGCACCAGCACAGAACACTCACCAGGTTCTCCCTGCTCATGAGCTGAGCATCAGGGGGGAATTCACCTCACCAAATCAAAAACCATAGCCAAAGCCAATCAACATGGTTACTTAAGCAAGATCAGAAGCAGCAAGGAGCAGGCCAAGCACCAAGGAGGTGCAGAGCAGGCAAGGAGGGGAGCCAAGCACAAGGAGGTGCAGGGCAAGCCACTTGGGAGGAGCAGAGCAAGTACCAAGAGCCACTGATCAAGCTCAACCAAGAGCATCATCAACATCACCACCAGCCAATTATAAAGGCCAGCACAGGACCAAGGTACAATAGGCCTTGCATATCCATGAATAAAACATTGCAAGCATCCAGGTTATTGCATACACAAGATAACACAGCAACAAAGAATCACTCACCACCAAACCCTTCTACTAAGAATAACACTTAGGAGGTTTTGGGGAGGTTTTTCTCCTCAGACCTACAGAGAAGTGCTCGGTATAATCTTCATAGGAAGATTTAGATAACTGGGAAGCAAATCAACATGCACCATCAAGAATAAAGGCCTCAGACCATGCATCATAGGCCAGGACTAAGATCATCATGTGAATCTGTTCTTATCAGTAATTTTAATTGCCCAAAATGATGAATTAGCCACAGATGAGAAGCCACCAAGCATGTTTTAGGAACACAAAACAGCAGCCATCCAGTTAAATTATCAAGAAATCATTGTGTACCTCACATGGAGGTAACACAACTAAACTCAATAATAACAGTTACTTGCTGTCAATTAGATAACATGCTATATGAAGCAAACAAAGCCACTAGCAAAATACTATTCAAGCATGAATTGCTTGATAGAAACAATCATCACTGAAACAAGTTTTGGTTCATATAAATCAAATAGAAGTACACCTCTGAACAAGTTATAGCAAGCATAAGCTCAGCATGTTTATGCCATCATGAAAACAATCATCAGCATACACATCAACTAGCACAGAAAGCTAGTACTGTCTACACACCATCACAGACAACCCAGCAAAACAATCATCATATGAATCAACTGACGACAGTTTGCACTGCAAGTCAGAGAGCATCACATAAACATTGGATGATAAGCACACCACCAGAGAGCCAAGATAGTATCAAACAGGGTGAAGACCAAGCTAAATGAATTCTGGAGATTCAGTTAAGAAACTCTTAACTGAATCTTATACTAAAACTAACAGTAGCAATAGTTGCACATCACTTGATTAAGCTAGCATCACAGGGGAAACATCCTAAGTAAAACATACAAAATTTAGTTAAGAAACTCTTAACTGAATCTTGCCCTGAACTTTGCACTGAAACTGACAGTAGCAGTAGACAGTAGCAGCAGCACAAGCTCGAGCAGGACAGCAGCAGCAGCATAGGCAAGCATGCCTGGCTCGCTGGCCAGGCCACCATAGCATGAACACAGAAACAAGGGGAGGAGAAGGAACTCACAGGTGTGCTCACAAAGGAGCAAGGCATAGGGCCATGGCGGCGATGTCGGGGTTGCAAGGCTGCCGTCCAACCGACGAGGCGACGAAGAGCCACCGCAAGCACCGAGAAGCTAGGGCGAAAGCTCCAGCAGGGCCAGCCGGAGCAGATCAAGCCGCAAGGGCGAGATCCACTGGGCGGAGCTCGGCGGCGATGGCAACGATTGGAGGCAAGGACGATGAATCCCCACGGTCAGGAGGAAGCACACGGCGAGGCGGAGCAGATGCGCCAAAGGGCGGCGGCGGAGCTCGTCGGAATCAAGCGAGGGAGTCGTCGGCGAGGGAGTCGCCAGAGGGGGATTAGGGTTAGGAGACGACCGAGCGGGGAAAGTGAGTGAGGGGCGGCCGGCTGGGCCGAGCCGGTTCGGTCAAGCCCACCCGGGTTGACTGACCGGTGGGGCCAGGCTGTCAGCCTAGCTTTTTATTTGATTTAATTCAAAAAACCCTAAGAAAACCCTAATCTGCCTAAAATAAATCTAGAAAAATACCTAAAATAAACTAAAAATAGAAAGTAGTTATTTTTAGCTCTTCTAGAGTTTTTTAACCCATTGGGTAAATAAAATAATCTCATGAGTCAATTGCACAAAAGAAAAAGAAGTTAATTGATTTTGTCTGAAAATAATAAAAATAGTTATCCATTTAAGAAAATCTGGTAATTCTTAATTCTTTACAAATAAATTCCATTCAAGAATATTTGATGAATATCCTTGAATGAAATTACCCTTAACATATATTCTTTAAAGTCATAAAAAGAATATATCAAGCAAGCCTAATAAATAAATAAATCACTTCTGGGGGTATAAATTATAACACACCATAAAGCATGCATTTTTGAATCTTTAACCATTGCCCTTACCGGACAATGATGTTGTTTTCCAGAACCCGAGGTCCCGGGTCACTTCAACAAATCCAATTGCACTACCTTGCAGTTTGCAGGCAAGTTCACTCTTGCTCATATCTCTTGATTACTTTTAGCAAATTACTTGCAAATATACCGGTGGTATTATTATTACTGCATTTAAAAGCAAAAGGTTCTGTCTTCATAAATAACATGAAGTAGTGGTTTCGACCGTAATGGTTGTTGCCCTAGGATGGTGGGTAGTGGGACCATGGTAAGAGTATGGTGGAGGTCCCACTGCAACTGGAAAGTTCACCTAGGACTAATAACAAATGTCGCCAGTGATTCTAGCGCCGTAAATAGCGGTCAACCATGAGATCTGGAATGGGACAGAGAAGTCAGCTGTATCTTTTCCCTCTCGCATGCCAACGGATCAGTAGTCTAGGATTGTCCTGTTTGGGGTACTATAGTGCAAAGGGGGAAAATGTGTTTCCTGTTTGGTCTGCCTATAGTATAGGGGGGACAAACTGGCTAATTGATCTATGATGGATTGTAAGAGTCATCCGGGTTGGTCTACCCATATTGCATAGGAGCGGGCATCTCGGTCTGGGCTGGTCTACCTATGGGAGCGTCCATAGTGTAAAGGGGAAGGACCAGTGCGCCAATCGGTCAGCATATGTGGTATAGGAGATGGATGGACTTACAAATGGGTGGGCCTGCGGGGTCGCGGAGAAGAACGGTGATTGGGTTGGATCATCAACTGGGCCCCATACATAAGAAGTATGGACGGGAAAGTATGCCCGGTTGTGCAGCAAAGTGTTGATCTCTCATGGGTACAAGTGACCACCTCTACAGAGTGTACAAAAAGTATCAAGATACTCCCTGTTCTGGGAAGGAGCTACGAATGCGGCAGGAAAGGAGCCCATCGAAGCTCTAATCAACCTGTGAAAACTGACGGACATAGTTCTTTTAAATAAAAGCAATCTTTGAAGAAATGATTATAAAAACTGCATTTGACCTAAGACACTTGAGTCTATGGTTGTAGCTAGTGCATCAAACACCTCTATCCTGTTAAATGAACTTGTTAGGTAACGCTTGTTACTCACCACATTCCCTCTTAACCCTTGCTTAGACTTGGAGGGCCAGAACAAGGAAACTGAAGGAGCATCGGAGGACTATGAGGAAGTCTTCTATGAAGAGCCGGACCTTTCCGGTGGAGTCGAAGGCATGGATTACACCATCGCCTACGGAAACAACAAAGGAACCGAGGACTTACCGCTATGTTTCTGTTGTACCACTCTGAGGGATGTAATATTTGTGAAACGGTACTTCACGAGTGTTATGTCAACGACTTGCATACTACAACATGCAGTGGTATGCTGGGTCACCACAAGATGTTACAGCGGGATGGCGTGGTGATGGTGGAGATGAAGGTGCTGGTGGTGGAGATGATGATGATGATCCCGATGAAGTCCGGTGCGATGGTGATTGATGTCTTCGCACTTCTATTCTTGTAGACACTTGTTGGGCCTCCAAGTGCAGAGGTTTGTAGAACAGCAGCAAGTTTCCCTTAAGTGGATCACCCAAGGTTTATCGAACTCAGGGAGGAAGAGGTCAAAGCTATCCCTCTCAAGCAACCCTGTAATTACGAAACAGAAAGTCTCTTGTGTCCCCAACACACCCAATACACTTGTCAGATGTATAGGTGCACTAGTTCGGCGAAGAGATAGTGAAATACAAGTGGTATAGATGATTATAAGTAGCAAATGTGATGTGAAATAAATATCGCTGCGAGCAAACAAGTAACAAAACAGCAAGTAAACGGTGTGCAATGCTTGGAAACAAGGCCTAGGGATCATACTTTCACTAGTGGACACACTCCCAACAATATAACATGATTGAACAAATAAACAACTTCTCTCCACTATGGTACTCTAAATTACTCTCCTATTGAATAACACTAATCATTGCGTAGTGGCTACAGAAGCACCCCTTAAAGTTCATCAAGTACTTGACAAACACCACTCATAGAGACATCCAAATCAGATCACAATTCAAGATAGAAATCATTGCAACTTAGACCAAGTACTAACACGGTGCACACACTGTCAACATTACACCATGAAAGGAGGAATAGATCACTCAATACTATCATAGTAATAATTACTCTCATAATCCACAAGAGATCACGATCATAGCCTAAACCAAGTACCACCACGATGCATGCACTGTCACCGTTACACCATGGCAGGAGGAATAGATTACTTTAATAACATCACTAGAGTACACTATAATAATTAAGCATAGGAGTAGCATAATATCTGAATAATAACATCTACTTGTTCAACATGATGCAAAGCTCACGATCACATAAAGATCACATCATGGGAGAGAGAGGTGAACCACATAGCTACCGGTAGAGCCCTCAGCCCCGGGGATGAACTACTCCCTCCTCATCATAGGAGACAGCAAGGTTGATGGAGATGGCGGTGAGGTCGATGGAGACGGCAGAGACGGCGATGGAGATCGATGGAGATGGCTCTAGGGGCACTTCCCCGTCCCGGCAGGGTGCCGGAACAGAGACTTCTGTCCCCCGAAATTCGTCGGTGGCAGCGGCGGAACTGCGGAACTCTTTCTGGAAAATTGTCGACTCCTTTAGGGTTTTCCGTCCCGAGACTTCTTATAGGCGAAGGGGCGATGTCAGAGGGCTGCCAGGGCCTCCTCACACAGGGGCGGCGCGGCCAGGGCCTGGGCCGCGCCAGCCCTATGTGAGGGAGGCCTGTGGCCCCTCTCCTTCCTCTCTTCGGATGTCTGGATGCTCCCGGGAAAAATAAGACTTCTGGCTTTTGTTTCGTCCAATTCTGAGAATATTTCCTGTGTATCACTCTAAAACACAAAAACAGCAGAAAACAGGGAACTGGCACTGTGGCATCTTGTTAATAGGTTAGTTCCGGAAAATGCATAAAAGTGCCACGAAGTGTAACGAAACAATAGGCAAATGGTGTAAAAACAAGCATGGAGCATCAAAAATTATAGATACGTTGGAGACGTATCAGCATCCCCAAGCTTAACTCCTGCTCGTCCTCGAGTAGGTAAGTGATAACAAAAGAATAATTTTTGAGGTGACATGCACCTACACAATCTTGATCATATATGTAAGCATTGTGAGCTGGGATCATAAGAACTTAAAACATGGGCATGAAAGATATAATATTGACAATAAGAACTTAGCAACCATGTTGTAAACATGCAAATGAACACAAACAAAAGATCATGAAAATGAAACAATGAAAGTCAAACGTGTGTTCAAATCATAAGGAAAAACATACAAATGGTTTTCAGCTTGTCCTTCAAAGAGAGCAAAACATAAATGCGTATGACACCTTCAAGTTTAAGAGGGCGACTAGATACAAATAATTTAAGAACAAGTGAAACCATAGTCATGAATCAATCAATGAAAACTTTGGGACAATGCACATTATACTAAGAATGACAACTATGCTCTCTTAATGGTGCATAAAGATAGAAGGTGGTGACTCAACATAAAAGTAAAAGAAAGGCCCTTCGCAGAGGGAAGCAGTGATTAAACATGTGCTAGAGCTTTTCATTTGTAAAACAGAGAGATAAAAATTGGGTTTTGAGAGGTGGTTGCTTTTGTCAACGACTGGCAATGGGATTCTTACTATCTTCCATACAAAAATGAAGCAAGTTTTTGAGAGAGAGATTGGCACTTTTGTGCTCTTTTATAAAGCTTGGCACTCCTCCCCACCTTTTTTCCTTTCTCAAACCATGGCTAACCGATTCCATCGGGTGCCCACCAACATTCACATACCATGGAGGAGTGCCTTTTTTTCTTTCTTTTTTCCTTTTTTTCTTTTTGGAATAAGCAATATGGAAGATAGCAAATCCGACCACTACGTCCCCATGAGCTAAAAACAGTGGCACAAAACGAGAAGTAGTTGAAAGTTTTTGAAAGGTAGCACATGAAAATTTACTTGGAATGGCTTGCAAATACCATGCATAGGAATTTATAGTGGACACAATGGCAAACTTGGTTTTTGGGAGTTGGATGCACGAGTAGAGCTCATACTCAATACAAGGCGAGGGCTAGCAAAAGACTGGGAGCGACCAACTAAGAGAGCAATAACGGCCATAATCATGCAAAGCGACAAAGCAACATTAAAAGAAGCATAAGATGGCATCAAAAGTCAAAAACTAAATGATCATAGAGGCTATAGGCGACTTATTTTGTAGTCAACATGGTGTAAGCATGTGCCAAGTCAACCCAAATAAAGCATCAAGGAGAAAACCAAAATAATGTTTCCAAACGATAAAAACAACGCATGATTTTTTCAGAGGCTCATTAAGCAATCTCAGTTATTTGAGACAAGTCATGCTACAACAAAACCACTAAGCATACTATCAAAAAGACATCAAGCATGACATGAAAAAGCCTAAGCCACAGTCTACACAAGCTCCTTCTTGTACCACTTTTTTGCATAAAGCTTTTTCTCTTTTCCAACACCATTTGAAATTTTTAAAGACACCTCTTTTGATGAAAACCAATAAAGATCAGAGGCAAAAATACACCTTGATGAAAATATATAACAAGATCTGAACGCAAATCAAGGCGAAAACGAAAACCAAAAGCAGTAGCAGAAAAAGAAGAACACTCGGTTTTTTATAAGAGTAAAAACTAGAGCGTTCTTGGCAAATGAAAAGCGAGTTCATCTCCTCCAAAAGAAACATGATGTGATCTAACCATTTATTGCAGCAAACAAAGCAAAATAAAACTGAAAACAAAAACAACTGACGCTCCAAGAAAAATGCATAATGCATGAAGCAATAAAAATATAGTGTCTTGAAAGGTGACCTAATTTTTGCCGATGAAGAAGGGGGTGCCTCGGGGGCATCCCCAAGCTTTGAAGCTTGTACTTCTTGGATATTTCTTGGGGTGATGTATGGGCATCCCCAAGCTTGAGCTTTTGTCCATTCTTCAACTCATCTCATCATTCTCCAATCCCTACACTTGAAAACTTCCTTCATACAAAACTAAACACAATTCTATTAGCAACATTAGTGTAAGCATAACATATATTCAACCTCTTTTTGCTTCAGGTTTCAACTCAAAACCACCACATATAAAGTATATACTACTGTAGCAACCTCTCTAAAAGTTTCGTGATCAAAAGAACTCAAAAGAAAGCGATAAAGTGGCAAACACAAATATTGGCAGAAATCTGTCAATACTGAACAGCTGACAAAGGTCGAATTTTTTAGGGGTTTTATGTTGCTCAAATCAAAAAGTGTTCAACTAACAAAAGTTTGGATATAACATGGGGCATATGCACAAGAAATCGCAGGTCCAAAAGATATACAGAGAATTTTCACGAATTTTTACGGTGCAGCACCGAAAACAGTTTCAGGACAACAACATCCCCAAATCTTTACCTCACTCAAATTAGAGGCTTCTCTTGGCACAACAACGAAATAAAAAGGATAAGGAGCGGTTATTACAGTAGTAATAACTTCCAAGACTCAAATAAAATAAAAAGTATTGAAAATAAAACAATGGGTTATCTCCCAAGAGTGCTTTTCTTTAACGCCTTTGAGCTAGGCGCAGTAATTTGCAAAGATGCTCATGTAGGCGCCATATAAGAGCTTGAGGCAAAGGCGCCATATAGGAACTTAAAGCAAAAGAGAGCATCAAAAAGCAAGTATGGAACATATTTATATCTGAACCACTTCCTATGAAAAATAGTCTTGTAAAGAGACAAGTCATAAAAGCGCAAAGCAAAAAGCATAGGAAGGCAAAACAAGTACAACTTCAAGAATTGCAACATAAAGAGGGGAAAATCAATATTGTTGAGATCCATCAAACCATGTTTCCCTCTCTCATAGTAACTTTCAGTAGCATCATGAATAGAACTAACAATATAACTATCACATAAAGCATCCCTATCATGAGCCACATGCATAAAAGGATTAATACTCTCTACATGAACAATAGTAGTAGGAGCAGATTCAATAGAATAATTATTCTCATCACCATAATCATCAAAAACAGGAGGCATATTGTAATCATAACTAATTTTCTCCTCAAAAGTAGGTGAACTGAAAATATTATACCCATCATCACAAGCTAGAGAACTACTATGTCGCAAAGCATACTTATCAAACATATCATCATAAGAAGGAACATGGATAGCACTAATGGTACAACAATTATTAACCTTAGAATTGGTACCAAAAAGATTTTCAATATCAAAAGTAGAGTGCTTTTCCCAATCATGATCACTAACATAGGTAACAGGCATAGGAACATCATCCCAATCAGAATTATCATAATCTATAGCAGGATCATAACGCTTAGGGGAAGATACCGTGTCCTCTCGCCTTTTACTCCTCTTCTTCTTCTTCTTCATACTCTTCTTACTCTCTTCTTTAGGAGGGAGAGACTTGAAGGGCATCTTCTCCACATATTCTCTAGGAGGGAAAGGCATCTTCTCCACATAATCTGGTTTACTAACAGAAACAACAGAAGAAACTTTGGAGGATTCCTCCTCTCTATTAATAAGATAAAAACATCTATCAGCCCTGTCATAGCTTGGCAAAATATCAAGTTTTATAAGATTATGAATGTAAGTATTTGCAAGGTTATCTTTAGCACAATAGAGACAACAACCACGAAGGGTGCTATTAATATCAACATCATTCATATCTATCAAAGCAATCTTTCTAGATATCTCTTCACACGCCAAGAACAAAGTGAGCTCATCATGCTGATTGGGAGTAATCTTGTCATCACAATACAAACTTAAGGTACTAGAAGAGTAACTATTAGGGCTTGAGCATTGGAAATTAAAATGACCTATGTCATCGCAATGTTTACAAAGAAAAGGATAAAGCTCACAAACCTTCTTACCGATCTCGCCTATATCCTTGTACCATATTCGGGTTTCTTCATTTGCATTATGGACACAATAATCTTCCTTGCTGTAACTTTGTTCACAAGGTCTATGTACTCCACAAAAATTAACATGCTTATAAGAAATAGGACTTTTAGAAGTTTGAGCATTTTTATTGCAATCATCAATAACAATATCACTTTCTATGCAAGTATCCTTAAAAGGTTCATGATACATGTCCCCATTTCCTTTAGGAACATTTATATGGGAAGCAAAGGCTTTAAAGCAATCAACCATAATTTAAGGATCAAGACCATACTTAGCACTAAGCTCTTGACAATTAGCAGTTTCAGTGAAAGACTTAATGCAATCAAACTCATAATTCATACCTGATCCTTTACCTTTGTCGCTATCCCAACCTTCAATATTGTTTTGAATTGTTTCAAGCAGACCCCACTTGGTGTCGACATCCTTGCTTATGAAAGACCCATCAAAGCATGCATCTAGATAGTCCTTGTAATGTCCTGAAAGCCTTGCATAAAAATTATTAATAATAATATTACGGGGAAGATCATGAATAGGACATTTATGCATTAGTAACTTCAATCTTCCCCACGCTTGGGCAATGCTTTCTCCCTCATGAGGCCAAAAGTTATATATCCGATTACGATCTTTATGAATTTCACTTGGAGGATAAAACTTGGAATAAAAGAGAGACACAATTTCCTCCCATGCAATAGATGGGCCATCTTCAAGCAGCCGATACCATTCCTCAGCTCTGCCTTTCAGTGAATAAGAGAATAGCTTCCTCTTAACTTGGCTTGACGAAATACCTGCACACTTGAACAACTCGCATAATTCTTGTATAAAGAGTAAATGATCACCCGGAGGGACTGTTCCATCTCCTGAATAGCGGTTATTCATAACACGTTCAACAATCTTCGTAGGTATTTTAAAAGGATGAGGAGCACAAGCATCACTAGAAACATCACTTATGGGAGATAAAATATTATCAGAACAGACCTTCTCCACTAAAGCTGGGGGACTAAAAATATCATACTTAACAAAACCAGCTTCCCCAAGCTTAGACTTTTCTATAGCATTAGTAATGACAGTGTTCGAAACATTCATACTAACAACACTATTAGCATGCAAATTAAGCTCTAAAGGTTTTTCAATTTTCTCTTCAAACACTTCATATCTAAACTCAGGAAAAAGACTAAAGAACTCTTTGTTTTCCATTAAGCCTAACTAGTGAAAATAAAAACAAGAAACAAAAAGATGTAATTGCAGAATCTAAAGGAAATAACTCCGAGCACTCACACAGGAGGATGCGAGTACCTTTTACCTTACCTCCCCGGCAACGGCGCCAGAAAAGAGCTTGATGTCTACGCACTTCTATTCTTGTAGACACTTGTTGGGCCTCCAAGTGCAGAGGTCTGTAGAACAGCAGCAAGTTTCCCTTAAGTGGATCACCCAAGGTTTATCGAACTCAGGGAGGAAGAGGTCAAAGCTATCCCTCTCAAGCAACCCTGCAATTACGATACAGAAAGTCTCTTGTGTCCCCAACACACCCAATACACTTGTCAGATGTATAGGTGCACTAGTTCGGCGAAGAGATAGTGAAATACAAGTGGTATAGATGATTATAAGTAGCAAACGTGATGTGAAATAAATATCGCTGCGAGCAAACAAGTAACAAAACAGCAAGTAAACGGTGTGCAATGCTTGGAAACAAGGCCTAGGGATCATACTTTCACTAGTGGACACACTCCCAACAATATAACATGATTGAACAAATAAACAACTTCTCTCCACTATGGTACTCTAAATTACTCTCCTATTGAATAACACTAATCATTGCGTAGTGGCTACAGAAGCACCCCTTAAAGTTCATCAAGTACTTGACAAACACCACTCATAGAGACATCCAAATTAGATCACAATTCAAGATAGAAAGCATTGCAACTTAGACCAAGTACTAACACGGTGCACACACTGTCAACATTACACCATGAAAGGAGGAATAGATCACTCAATACTATCATAGTAATAATTACTCTCATAATCCACAAGAGATCACGATCATAGCCTAAACCAAGTACCACCACGATGCACGCACTGTCACCGTTACACCATGGCAGGAGGAATAGATTACTTTAATAACATCACTAGAGTACACTATAATAATTAAGCATAGGAGTAGCATAATATCTGAATAATAACATCTACTTGTTCAACATGATACAAAGCTCACGATCACATAAAGATCACATCATGGGAGAGAGAGGTGAACCACATAGCTACTGGTAGAGCCCCGGGGATGAACTACTCCCTCCTCATCATAGGAGACAGCAAGGTCGATGGAGTTGGCGGTGAGGTCGATGGAGACGGCGGAGACGGCGATGGAGATTGATGGAGATGGCTCCGGGGGCACTTCCCCGTCCCGGCAGGCTGCCGGAACAGAGACTTCTGTCCCCCAAAATTCGTCGGTGGCGGCGCCAGAACTGCGGAACTCTTTCTGGAAAATTGCCGACTCCTTTAGGGTTTTCCGTCCCGAGGCTTCTTATAGGCGAAGGGGCGA
The DNA here is from genome assembly GCA_007115705.1 of Dactylis glomerata. NCBI lineage: Eukaryota > Viridiplantae > Streptophyta > Magnoliopsida > Poales > Poaceae > Dactylis > Dactylis glomerata. The sequence goes on along the minus strand of QXEO01000039.1, from coordinate 174,740 downwards.
TGTCAGAGGGCTGCCAGGGCCTCCTCACACAGGGGCGGCGCGGCCAGGGCCTGGGCCACGCCAGCCCTGTGTGAGGGAGGCCTGTGGCCTCTCTCCTTCCTCTCTTCGGATGTCTGGATGCTCCCGGGAAAAATAAGACTTCTGGCTTTTGTTTCGTCCAATTCCGAGAATATTTCCTGTGTATCACTCTAAAACACAAAAACAGCAGAAAACAGGGAACTGGCACTGTGGCATCTTGTTAATAGGTTAGTTTCGGAAAATGCATAAAAGTGCCACGAAGTGTAACGAAACAATAGGCAAATGGTGTAAAGACAAGCATGGAGCATCAAAAATTATAGATACGTTGGAGACGTATCAGTGATGACGATGGCGACGATCTCCCCTCTCCGGGAAGGAATTTCCTCGACAGATTTCTGCCTGCCGGAGAGCTTTTCTATCTCTGGTGTTTTCTGCACCGCAGAGGCGGAGGTGTCTATCTCTGAGCCCCCCTAACTTAGGTTTTCGGGGACGATGAAATATGCAAAGGGGCTCTAGCAGAAGTGGGCCAGGGTGCCCTCACCATAGGGCAGCGCGGCCAGGGGCTGGGCCGCGCCCCCTGGTGGTGAGGCTGCCCTGTGGCCCCTCTGGCCTTCTCCTTCTGGCTTCTTTAGTCTTCTGGTAAAATATAATTTTCTGGTATTTTTTCCGGAATTTCCTGATCTTCCGAAATATGGTATCTTGATGGTCCTTTTTCCAGCAGAATCCTCACTCCGGCAACAAATCCTCCAATGATCATCAAACATGTAAAAATAGAGGAAACAACATAAGTATCATCTCTAAATGTGAAATATATCAATGAATAATAGTAAATTATGATACAAAATAGTGATGCAAAATGGACATTTCAACCCCCCCAAGCTTAGACCTCGCTTGTCCCCAAGCGAAAACTGAACTCGGTAAACATGACCACAGGTTTATGGAGTGAAGTGTCGATAATCAAAATACGGACAAGAAGCATCACATGCACCAAGGCACAAGTTATAATAGACAGCAACTTCCCTTTATATGATATAGACTTGCAATAGGTAAAAGGGAATCACAAATAAGGATGCACAAGGTAAACTATAATTGGTGGTGCCAAACCTTAGTTCTTGGTCAGAGAACAATGAACAAACTATACTTATTTTTGAATGGAGCCTTTTTTAAAACAGAGCTAATATAGCAAAAACCATATGCTCAATGAAACAAACTTTTGTATTCATAGAGAGCTTTCAAAGATATATTCCTTCAGACAAAAGCATTGTACTAACAAAAGAAGTTAGTAAACATGATTAAACGGATCAACATATGGATGAGTGAAACATAACAACTCAAATGCTTGCTTGAGATAGAAGGGAATAGGTTGACTCAACATGAAAGTAAAAGACAAGCCCTTCGCAGAGGGAAGCAGGGATTAAACATGTGCTAGAGCTTTTCATTTGCAAAACAGAGGTAAAAGTTGTTTTGGGAGGTAGTTGCTTTTGTCAACGACTAGCAACGGAGTTCTTGATATCTTCCATACTAAACAAGTGAGAGCAGTTCCGAGATGTTTGATTAGTTGGCTCAATTGTGCTCTTTTATAGCTTGGCACTCCTCCCCACCTTTTCCTTTCTCAAACCATGGCTAACCGATTCCATTGGGTGCCAGTCAACTTTCACATACCACGGAGGAGTGCCTTTTTCTTTTCTTTTTGAGATTACAATGGTCTGACCAGCTCCCTTGCAAAATTAATGACGAGCAGATGAAGCTGCCTAGTCGAGGGGTACTTAATTTAGTATGGAAGATAACAAACCCATCCACTACGTCCTCATGAGCTAAAAACAGTGGCACAAAATGAGAAGTATTTGAAGGTTTTTGAAAGGTAGCACATGAAAATTTACTTGGAATGGCTTGAAATACCATGCATAGGAATTTATAGTGGACTCGTTGGAAGTAACTTGGTTTTTGGGAGTTGGATGCACGAGAAGTATTTCCTCTCAGTACAGGTTTTTGGCTAGCAAGGCTAGGTAGCAAGCATAAGAGTTGCATGAAACAAACAAACATACATATAATAGGAACAATCATGCAAACTTCCTTAAAGGTACAATGATTTTAACTTTGAGAATAATAATACTTATAAGCCAACCATGAAGGAAAATTGAAGTGATGTAACTACAAACACTTCTTTCTTCTTTTCTACTCAAATCTCAAGGTAATGTTGCTACCGACCAAGCTAAGTTTGCCAAAACCAACTAAATTTACTCATGCTCCCAAAGTGATACCAATAATAATCAATAAGACTAATCATATGAGAGACATTGCAAACTAAAATAAAATGTGCGGAAAGTAAACGATAAAACTTCTCATTAACATTTCATTACCGCAACTCAAACCAAGGGATACATAGATAACCAACTAAGGAGGATACTTCCACACTGCAAACTATTCTATAAGATAACTTCTTTATTCATGATATGACTCTACTTGAAAAGTAAATGAGTAAAAGGTGATGATGTGATACCGCGGCACTCCCCCAAGCTTGGAACAAGCCAAGGGGATGCCTATACCATGATGAATTACTCCTTTGGCGGTGGCGGTGAGTCTTTATCATCATCGTACTTCCAAGGCAGAGGTCCCCCGTCAAGGAAGGATGTCTTGGTCTCCAATATCCTGAAACTTGCAGCAACACTCATTTGTTGAAATCTAGCTTCATACTCACAGTTTTGGTTCTGCAAGTTGTAGAGTTGTGCTTGTAATTGGTTAGTGGTCTCATGGAGTGAAAACATGTCCTTCCAGAGTTCTGTAGTCTCCTTCTTGTACTTGGTAACAAACTCTTGATTAATCCTATGGATGATGTCCACCTCGCGTTCCGCCATCTTCTTATATTTAAAAACTTCTTGTTCCAGTGCTTCCATCCTGGCTTTGAGACTCCCTTCTCCCTTAGGGACTTGGACATCTTTGATCTGTAACTCCCCATCTTTGAGCAACAACTCCTTCGGATGCATCTTTAGCTCCCTCATATACGGATTAATGGTATCCGCAAGAGGGTTCTCCTCGGATGGACCGGACGAAGACATTGCAACTCAAAGCTGAGAACAATCCCCTGACAGAAATAGCTCGAAACAAAAACACTACAAAAACATGATTACAGACCTCGGGTACTCGGGGGGTTATATAGGCAAAAATTATACATCAAGACGAAATCACATGAGGAAACCGGGACGGAAACGAGCTCCGAGGTGGTCTCACCACAGGGCGGCCCGGCCTGGAGTGGGCCCACGCCCCCTGGTGGTGAGAAGCCACCGGACTCCGTCTCCTGCCCGTTTTTGTCTCGTGATTTTTCATATTTAATAAAAACAACAAAAATATTAATAGAAAAGTTTTTTGTGAACTTTTTCTGACTAGAACTGTTACCTATTCGAAAACGAACTCTGCAGGTTCCTTATATTGTCCTGGATGAATTCTTCCGGAGAAACCGTTTGAATAACATCAACATCTTCATTATATGAATCTCCAGCAATATAATGTTTCAGTCTTTGCCCATTCACCACTTGTGTAGTGTCATCTTTCAATGACGCAATCTTTATCGCACCTGAGCGGTATACTTCCACAATGACATATGGTCCTTCCCATTTCGAGAGTAATTTTCCTGCAAACAATCTGAGACGGGACCTATACAATAGAACTTTCTCACCAACATGAAACTCTCTCTTAAGAATTCTCTTATCGTGCCATTGCTTGACTTTCTCTTTGAAAAGTCTGGCATTCTCATAAGCTTCATTTCTCCACTCATCTAGAGAACTCAAATCTAACAACCTTTTCTTACTGGCAAGTTTAAAATCCCTATTAAGCTCTTTCACTGCCCAAAAAGATTTGTGTTCTAATTCTAAAGGCAAGTGACACACTTTTCCGTAAACCATTTTGTAAGGAGACATGCCCATGGGGTTCTTATAAGTAGTTCTATAAGCCCATAAAGTATCGTTTAACTTGCTATCCCAGTTTTTCCTAGATCTATTGACAGTCTTCTGCAAGATAGACTTGATCTCTCTATTTGAAAGCTCTACCTGCCCACTAGTTTGGGGATGATAAGCAGAAGCAATTCTATGATTAATGTCATATCTAGCAAGAGTTTTTCTAAAACCGCCATGAATAAAATGAGAACCTTCGTCAGTCATAAGATACCTAGGCACACCAAACCTAGGAAAAATAACATCCTTAAGCATTTTTAACGAGGTCTCACCATCGGCACTCTTTGTAGGTATGGCTTCTACCCACTTGGTAACATAATCAACAGCAACAAGTATGTGAGTATAGCCTTTTGAAGGAGGAAAAGGACCCATAAAGTCAAATCCCCAACAATCAAATGGTTCAATAACAAGAGTGTAACTCATAGGCATTTTGTTGCGTCTAGAAATATTACCTACTCTTTGACATTCATCACAAGATAAAACATACCTTCTAGCATCTTTAAAGAGGGTTGGCCAATAAAAACCTGATTGTAGAACCTTTTGTGCGGTTCTATCTCCAGCATGATGTCCTCCATAAGCGCTTCTATGGCATTTTCTTAATATTTCTTGTTGCTCATACTCTGGTACACATCTTCGCATAATACCATCAACTCCTTCTTTATATAAGTGTGGGTCATCCCAAAAGTAATGCCTCAAATCATAAAAGAATTTTATTCTTTGCTGAGCTGTAAAGGTTGGAGGCAAATACTTGGAAACAATAAAATTAGCATAATCAGCATACCAAGGAAGGTCTCGCAAAGTTACATTTATTGAAGCCAACTGTTCATTTGGAAAACTATCATTAACATGAATGGGATCAAAAGAAATGTTTTCCAATCTAGACAAGTTGTCAGCCACAGGATTTTCAGCACCTTTCCTATCTACAATATGCAAATCAAACTCTTGTAAAAGCAACACCCATCTGATAAGCCTAGGTTAGCATCCTTCTTAGTCATAAGATATCTAATAGCAGCGTGATCAGTGTGAATAGTAACTTTAGAATCAACAATGTAAGGTCTAAACTTATCCCATGCAAAAACAACAGCAAGAAACTCTTTCTCAGTGGTAGCATAATTCTTCTGAGCAGCATCAAGAATCTTACTAGCATAGTGGATAACATTCAACTTATTATCTACGCGTTGTCCAAGAATAGCACCAACAACAAAATCACTAGCATCACACATAATCTCAAAGGGTAAATTCCAATCAGGTGGTTGAACAATAGGAGCAGTAGTTAAAGCCTTCAAAAGCTTCCTTACAATCATCATCTAAGACAAATGGTACATCTTTTTGAAGAAGATTAGTAAGAGGATTTGAAATCTTAGAGAAATCTTTAATAAACCTCCTATAGAAACCAGCATGACCAAGAATACTACGAATACCTTTAACATCTCTGGGACAAGGCATTTTCTCAATTGCCTCAACCATTGCTCTGTCAACTTCAATACCTCTTTCAGAAATTTTATGTCCAAGGACAATTCCTTCATTTACCATAAAGTGGCATTTCTCCCAATTAAGAACAATATTAGTTTCTTCACACCTCTGCAAAACTTTATCAAGATTGTGCAAACAATTATCAAAATAAGTTCCATAGACGGAGAAATCGTCCATGAAAACCTCCACAATTTCTTCACAAAAACCATGAAAAATAGCAAACATGCATCTTTGAAAAGTAGCAGGAGCATTGCATAAACCAAATGGCATACGTCTATAAGCATAAGTTCCATAAGGACAAGTAAAAGTGGTTTTCTCTTGATCTTCCGGTTTAACAACAATCTGAGAGAAACCGGAATAACCATCAAGAAAACAAAAATGAGTCTTCTTAGATAACCACTCTAGCATTTGATCTATAAACGGTAAAGGATAATGATCTTTCTTAGTAACTTTGTTTACCTTCCTAAAATCAATGCACATTCTATAACCAACTACTAGACTTTGAGGAATAAGCTCATTATTCTCATTAGGCACAACAGTCATACCTCCTTTCTTAGGAACACAATGAACGGGACTAACCCATCTACTATCAGCAATAGGATAAATAATACCAGCATCACGGAGCTTCAATACCTCATTTCTTACCACTTCCTTCATCTTGGGAATTAAGCGGCATTGATGTTCAACAACTGGCTTTGCGTCTTCCTCCATATTAATAGCATGCTGACATAAGTGGGAGAAATCCCTTTTAAATCATCAAGAGTATATGATGTCTACGCACTTCTATTCTTGTAGACACTTGTTGGGCCTCCAAGTGCAGAGGTTTGTAGAACAACAGCAAGTTTCCCTTAAGTGGATCACCCAAGGTTTATCGAACTCAGGGAGGTTAGAGGTCAAAGCTATCCCTCTCAAGCAACCCTGCAATTACGATACAGAAAGTCTCTTGTGTCCCCAACACACCCAATACACTTGTCAGATGTATAGGTGCACTAGTTCGGCGAAGAGATAGTGAAATACAAGTGGTATAGATGATTATAAGTAGCAAACGTGATGTGAAATAAATATCGCTGCGAGCAAACAAGTAACAAAATAGCAAGTAAACGGTGTGCAAATCTTGGAAACAAGGCCTAGGGATCATACTTTCACTAGTGGACACACTCCCAACAATATAACATGATTGAACAAATAAATAACTTCTCTCCACTATGGTACTCTGAATTACTCTCCTATTGAATAACACTAATCATTGCGTAGTGGCTACAAAAGCACCCCTTAAAGTTCATCAAGTACTTGACAAACACCACTCATAGAGATATCCAAATCAGATCACAACTCAAGATAGAAATCATTGCAACTTAGACCAAGTACTAACACGGTGCACACACTGTCAACATTACACCATGAAAGGAGGAATAGATCACTCAATACTATCATAGTAATAATTACTCTCATAATCCACAAGAGATCACGATCATAGCCTAAACCAAGTACCACCACGATGCACGCACTGTCACCGTTACACCATGGCAGGAGGAATAGATTACTTTAATAACATCACTAGAGTACACTATAATAATTAAGCATAGGAGTAGCATAATATCTGAATAATAACATCTACTTGTTCAACATGATACAAAGCTCACGATCACATAAAGATCACATCATGGGAGAGAGAAGTGAACCACATAGCTACCGGTAGAGCCCTCAGCCCCGGGGATGAACTACTCCCTCCTCATCATAGGAGACAGCAAGGTTGATGGAGATGGCGGTGAGGTCGATGGAGACGGCGGAGATGGCGATGGAGATCAATGGAGATGGCTCCGGGGGCACTTCCCCGTCCCGGCAGGGTGCCAGAACAGAGACTTATGTCCCCCGAAATTCGTCGGTGGCGGTAGCGGAGCTGTGGAACTCTTTCTGGAAATTTGCCGAATCCCCTAGGGTTTTCCGTCCCGAGGCTTTATATAAGCGAAGGGGCGATGTCAGAGGGCAGCCAGGGGCTCCTCACACAGGGGCAGCACGGCCAGGGCCTGGCCCACGCCAGCCCTGTGTGAGGGCGGCCTGTGGCCCCTCTCCTTCCTCTCTTCGGATGTCTAGATGCTCCCAGGAAAAATAAGACTTCTGGCTTTTGTTTTGTCCAATTCCGAGAATATTTCCTGTGTATCACTTCTGAAACACAAAACAGCAGAAAACAGGGAGCTGGCACTATGGCATCTTGTTAATAGGTTAGTTCCGGAAAATGCATAAAAGTGCCACGAAGTGTAACGAAACAATAGGCAAATGGTGTAAAAACAAGCATGGAGCATCAAAAATTATAGATACGTTTGAGACGTATCAAGCATCCCCAAGCTTAACTCCTGCTCGTCCTCGAGTAGGTAAGTGATAACAAAAGAATAATTTTTGAGGTGACATGCACCTACACAATCTTGATCATAAATGTAAGCATTGGTGAGCTGGGATCATTAGAACTTAAAACATGGGCATGAAAGATATAATCTTTGACAATAAGAACTTAGCAACCATGTTATAAACATGAAAATGAACACAAACAAAAGATCATGAAAATGAAACAATGAAAGTCAAATGTGTGTTCAAATCATAAGGAAAAACATACAAATGGTTTTCAGCTTGTCCTTCAAAGAGAGCAAAACATAAATGCATAGGACACCTTCAAGTTTATGAGGGTGACTAGATACAAATAATTTGAGAACAAGTGAAACCATGATCATGAATCAATCAATGAAAACTTTGGGACAATGCACATTATACTCAGAATGACAACTATGCTCTCTTAACGGTGCATAAAGATAGAAGGTGGAGACTCAACATAAAAGTAAAAGAAAGGCCCTTCGCAGAGGGAAGCAGTGATTAAACATGTGCTAGAGCTTTTCATTTGTAAATCAGAGAGATAAAAATTGGTTTTGAGAGGTGGTTGTCTTTGTCAACGACTGGCAATGGGGTTCTTACTATCTTCCATACAAAAATGAAGCAAGTTTTTGAGAGAGAGATTGGCACTTTTGTGCTCTTTTATAAAGCTTGGCACTCCTCCCCACCTTTTTTCTTTTCACAAACCATGGCTAACCGATTCCATCGGGTGCCCACCAACATTCACTTTCCATGGAGGCGTGCCTTTTTTTCTTTCTTTTTTTCCTTTTTTTTCTTTTTGGAATAAGCAATATGGAAGATAGCAAATCCGACCACTACGTCCCCATGAGCTGAAAACAGTGTCACAAAACGAGAAGTGTTTTGAAGGTTTTTTTGAAAGGTAGCACATGAAAATTTTACTTTGGAATGGCTTACAAATACCATGCATAGGAATTTATAGTGGACACAATGGCAAACTTGGTTTTTGGGAGTTGGATGCATGAGTAGAGCTCATACTCAGTACAAAATGAGGGCTAGCAAAAGACTGGGAGCGACCAACTAAGAGAGCAATAATGGCCATAATCATGCAGAGCGACAAAGCGACATTAAAAGAAGCATAAGATGGCATCAAAAGTCAAAAACTAAATGATCATAGAGGCTATAGGCGACTTATTTTTGTAGTCAACATGGTGTAAGCATGTGCCAAGTCAACCCAAATAAACCATCAAGGAGAAAACCAAATAAATGCTTCCATATAATAAAAACAACGCATGATTTTTTTCAAAGGCTCATTAAGCAATCTCAGTTATTTGAGACAAGTCATGCTACAGCAAAACCACTAAGCATACTATCAAAAAGACATCAAGCATGACATGAAAAAGCCTAAGCCGCAGTCTACACAAGCTCCTTCTTGTACCACTTTTTTGCATAAAGCTTTTTCTCTTTTCCAACACCATTTGAAATTTTTAAACACCTCTTTTGATGAAAACCAATAAAAATCAGAGGCAAAAATACACCTTGAAGAAAAGATATGATAAGATCTAAATGCAAATCAAGGCAAAAACGAAAACCAAAAGCAGAAGCAGAAAAGGAGAACACTCATTGAATGATAAGAGTGAAAACTAGAGTGTTTTGGCAAATGAAAAGCGAGTTCATCTCCTCCAAAAGAAACATGATGTGATCTAACCATTTATTGCAGCAAACAAAACTAAACTAACTAAGAAAACTAAAACAACTGACGCTCCAAGAAAAACACATAGTGCATGAAGCAATAAAAATATAGTGTTTTGAAAGGTGACCTGATTTTTGCCGATGAAGAAGGGGTGCCTCGGGGGCATCCCCAAGCTTTGACGCTTGTACTTCTTGGATATTTCTTGGGGTAATGCATGGGCATCCCCAAGCTTGAGCTTTTGTCCATTCTTCAACTCATCTCATCATTCTCCAATCCCTACACTTGAAAACTTCCTTCATACAAAACTAAACACAATTCTATTAGCAACATTAGTGCAAGCATAACATATAATCAACCTCTTTTTGCTTCAGGTTTCAACCTAAAACCACCACATATTAAGTATATACTACTGTAGCAACTTCCCCAAAAGTTCCATGATCAAAAGAACTCAAAATAAAGCGATAAAGTGGCAAACACAAATATTGGCAGAAATCTGTCAAAACTGAACAGCTGACAAAGGTCGAATTTTTGAGGGATTTTCTGTTGCTCAAATCAAAAAGTGTTAAACTAATAAAAGTTTGGATATAACCTGGGGCATATGCACAAGAAATCGCAGGTCCAAAAGATAAATAAAGAATTTTTACGAATTTTTACAGTGCAGCACCGAAAACAGTTTCAGGACAGCAACATCCCCAAATCTTACCTCACTCAAATTAGAGGCTTCTCTTGGCACAAAAACGAAATAAACAAGATAAGGAGCGGTTATTACAGTAGTAATAACTTCCAAGACTCAAATAAAAGAAAAAGTACTGAAAATAAAACAATGGGTTATCTCCCAAGAGTGCTTTTCTTTAACGCCTTTGAGCTAGGCGCAGTAATCCGCAAAGATGCTCAAGTGGGCGCCATATAAGAGCTTGAAGCAAAGGCGCCATATAGGAACTTAAAGCAATAGAGAGCATCAAAAAGCAAGTATGGAACACATTTAAATCTAAACCACTTCCTATGAAAAATAGTCTTGTAAAGAGACAAGTCATAAAAGCGCAAAGCAAAAAGCATAGGAAGGCAAAACAAGTACAACTTCAAGAATTGCAACAAAAAGAGGGGAAACTCAATATTGTTGAGATCCATCAAACCATGTTTCCCTCTCTCATAATAACTGTCAGTAGCATCATGAATATAATTAACAATAGAAGTATCACATAAAACATCTCTATCATGAGCCACATGCCTAAAAGAATTAATACTCCCCACATGAACAATCGTAGTAGGAGTAGATTCAACATAATAATTATTCTCATCACCATAATCATCAAAAACAGGAGGCATATTGTAATCATAACTAATTTTATCCTCAAAAGTAGGTGAACTGAAAATATTATACCCATCATCACAAGCTAGAGAACTACTATGTCGCAAAGCATACTCATCAAACATATCATCATAAGAAGGAACATGGATAGCACTAATGGTACAACAATTATTAACCTTAGAATTGGTACCAAAAAGATTTTCAATATCAAAAGTAGAGTGTTTTTCCCAATCATGATCACTAACATAGGTAATCGGCATAGGAACATCATCCCAATCAGAATTATCATAATCTATAGCAGGATCATAACGCTTAGGGGAAGATACCGTGTCCTCTTGCCTCTTACTCCTCTTCTTCTTCTTCTTCTTCTTCTTCTTACTCTTCTTACTCTCTCCTTTAGGAGGGAGAGACTTGAAGGGCATCTTCTCCATATATTCTTTAGGAGGGAAAGGCATCTTCTCCACATAATCTGGTTTGCTGACAGAAACAACAGAAGAAACTTTGGAGGATTCCTCCTCTCTATTAATAAGATAAAAACATCTATCAGTCCTGTCATAGCTTGGCAAAATATCAAGTTTTATAAGATTTTGAATGTAAGTATTTGCAAGGCAATCTTTAGCACAATAGAGACGACAACCACGAAGGGTGCTATCAATATCAACATCATTCATATCTATCAAAGCAATCTTTCTAGATATCTCTTCACACGCCAAGAACAAAGTGAGCTCATCATGCTGATTGGGAGTAATCTTGTCATCACAATACAAACTTAAGGTACTAGAAGAATAACTATTAGGGCTTGAGCATTGGAAATTAAAATGACCTATGTCATCGCAATGTTTACAAAGAAAAGGATAAAGCTCACAAACCTTTTTACCGATCTCACCTATATCCTTGTACCACATACTGGTTTCTTCATTTGCGTGGGTGATGCAAAAATCTTCCTTGTTATAACTCTGTTCACAAGGTCTATGTACTCCACAAAAATTAACATGCTTGTAAGAAATAGGACTTTTGGAAGTTTGAGCATGTTTATTGCAATCATCAATAACAATATCACTTTCTATGCAAGTGTCCTTAAAAGGTTCATGATACACGTCCCCATTTCCTTTAGGAACATTCATATGGGAAGCAAAGGCTTTAAAGCAATCAACCATAATTTGAGGATCAAGACCATATTTAGCACTAAGCTCTTGAAAATTAGCAGTTTCAGCGAAAGACTTAATGCAATCAAACTCGTAATTCATACCTGATCCTTTATCTTTATCGCTATCCCAATCTTCAATATTGTTTTGAATTGTTTCAAGCAGATCCCACTTGGTGTCGACATCCTTGCTTGTGAAAGACCCATCAAAGCATGCATCTAGATAGTCCTTGTAATTTCCTGAAAGCCTTGCATAAAAATTATTAATAACAATATTACGGGGAAGATCATGAATAGGACATTTATGCATTAGTAACTTCAATCTTCCCCAAGCTTGGGCAATGCTTTCTCCCTCATGCGGATGAAAATTATAAATATAATTCCTATCTTTATAAACCTGACTAGAAGGATAGAATTTAGAATAAAAGAGAGGTTCAATTTCCTCCCAATCAATAGATCGGCCATCCTTCAATGTTTTATACCATTCCTCAGCTCTGCCTTTTAGCGAAAAAGAGAATAGCTTCTTCTTAACTTGGTTCATTGAAATACCTGCACACTGGAACAACTCGCATAATTCATGTATAAAGAGCAAATGATCACCAGGATGGATAGTTCCATCTCCTAAATAGCAGTTATCCCTAACACATTCAACAATCTTCGTAGGTATTTTAAAATGATGAGGAGCACAAGCATCATTAGAAACATCACATATGGGAGATAAAATATCATCAGAGCAAACTTTCTCCACTAAAGCTAGGGGACTAAAAATATCATACTTAACAAAACCAGCTTCCCCAAGCTTAGACTTTTCTACAGCATTAGCATTAACGGTATTCAAAGCATTCGTACTAATAACATTGCTATGCGAAATAAGCTCCAAAGGATTTTCAATTTTCTCTTCAAATCTAAAATCAGGAAAAAGACTAAAGAACTCTTTGTTTTCCATTAAGCCTAACTAGTGAAAATAAAAACAAGAAACAAAAAGATGTAATTGCAGAATCTAAAGGAAATAACTCCGAGCACTCACACAGGAGGATGCGAGTACCTTTTACCTTACCTCCCCGGCAACGGCGCCAGAAAAGAGCTTGATGTCTATGCACTTCTATTCTTGTAGACACTTGTTGGGCCTCCAAGTGCAGAGGTTTGTAGAACAGCAGCAAGTTTCCCTTAAGTGGATCACCCAAGGTTTATCGAACTCAGGGAGGTTAGAGGTCAAAGCTATCCCTCTCAAGCAACCCTGCAATTACGATACAGAAAGTCTCTTGTGTCCCCAACACACCCAATACACTTGTCAGATGTATAGGTGCACTAGTTCGGCGAAGAGATAGTGAAATACAAGTGGTATAGATGATTATAAGTAGCAAACGTGATGTGAAATAAATATCGCTGCGAGCAAACAAGTAACAAAATAGCAAGTAAACGGTGTGCAAAGCTTGGAAACAAGGCCTAGGGATCATACTTTCACTAGTGGACACACTCCCAACAATATAACATGATTGAACAAATAAATAACTTCTCTCCACTATGGTACTCTGAATTACTCTCCTATTGAATAACACTAATCATTGCGTAGTGGCTACAAAAGCACCCCTTAAAGTTCATCAAGTACTTGACAAACACCACTCATAGAGATATCCAAATCAGATCACAACTCAAGATAGAAATCATTGCAACTTAGACCAAGTACTAACACGGTGCACACACTGTCAACATTACACCATGAAAGGAGGAATAGATCACTCAATACTATCATAGTAATAATTACTCTCATAATCCACAAGAGATCACGATCATAGCCTAAACCAAGTACCACCACGATGCACGCACTGTCACCGTTACACCATGGCAGGAGGAATAGATTACTTTAATAACATCACTAGAGTACACTATAATAATTAAGCATAGGAGTAGCATAATATCTGAATAATAACATCTACTTGTTCAACATGATACAAAGCTCACGATCACATAAAGATCACATCATGGGAGAGAGAAGTGAACCACATAGCTACCGGTAGAGCCCTCAGCCCCGGGGATGAACTACTCCCTCCTCATCATAGGAGACAGCAAGGTTGATGGAGATGGCGGTGAGGTCGATGGAGACGGCGGAGATGGCGATGGAGATCGATGGAGATGGCTTCGGGGGCACTTCCCCGTCCCGGCAGGGTGCCGGAACAGAGACTTCTGTCCCCCGAAATTCGTCGGTGGCGGCGGCGGAGCTGTGGAACTCTTTCTGGAAATTTGCCGAATCCCCTAGGGTTTTCTGTCCCGAGGCTTTATATAAGCGAAGGGGCAATGTCAGAGGGCAGCCAGGGGCTCCTCACACAGGGGCGGCGCGGCCAGGGCCTGGCCCGCGCCAGCCCTGTGTGAGGGCGGCCTGTGGCCCCTCACCTTCCTCTCTTCGGATGTCTGGATGCTCCCAGGAAAAATAAGACTTCTGGCTTTTGTTTCGTCCAATTCCGAGAATATTTCCTGTGTATCACTTCTAAAACACAAAACAGCAGAAAACAGGGAACTGGCACTGTGGCATCTTGTTAATAGGTTAGTTCCGGAAAATGCATAAAAGTGTCACGAAGTGTAACGAAACAATAGGCAAATGGTGTAAAAACAAGCATGGAGCATCAAAAATTATAGATACGTTTGAGACGTATCAGTATATCCCATAGCTCCTCGATGTTTCCTTAATATCTCCAATAACCTTTCTTCTTCCTTTCCTGAAAGCTTAGAACTGATAGTAACAGGATATATTTTATTATCATCTATATAAGCATATTTAAGATCATCACGTAAATGTTTTAATTCAAAAAAGGATCTTCCTTAGGTGGTAAAGTGGTACCAAGATCCTCCACACGTAAATTGTGCTTGATAAACGGTGGTTGACAAAAGAAAATATCGTCAATCTCTTCTCTTTCCTTCTTGTAGACATCACTTTCATGGTCCTCCATGAATTGCTGCAAAGCATTATTAGGAGCAAGAGCAATAGAAGCAAGCTGTTAAACTCGAAAATTTTCATTAGGCATGTCATTTTCATAAGAAGTCTTAGCAAACTTAGAAAAATTAAACTCATAAGATTCTCCATTAAATTTAGTAAAAAAATTCTCCTTCTTACAGTCTATCACAGCACCACAAGTATTCAAAAAGGGTCTACCAAAAATAATAGGACAAGTTTTACTAGCTTCTATACCAAGTACTAGGAAATCAGTGGGATATTTGGTCTTCCCGCAAAGAACTTCCACATCTCGAACAATACCCAGAGGCCAAATAGTCTCTCTGTTAGCAAGCTGAACAACCACATCAATATCCTCAAGTTCACAAGGGCCAATATCATGCATGATTTCTCTATAAAGCTCTAAAGGAATGGCACTTGAACTATCACCAATGTCGCATAAACCATAATAGCAATGATCGCCAATCCTGACAGAAATAACAGGAACACTTGTTTTCCTACGCCTATTAGGATGTGAAATAATGTTAGTAGCATCTTCACAAAAGATAATATATTCATCCCCTACATCTTTAGTAACAAGGTCCTTCAATATAGCCACAGGAGACTTAATAGTAATTTGCTCATCAGGTTCTATAGCTTTCTTAGTACTTTTATTAGACACACTTACCAAAGTAGAGTGCTCTTTCACCTTAGCAGGGAAAGGTGTCTTCTCAAAATAAGGTTCAGGCAAAATGCTATCAACAGTACAAACTTCAGTAGCTGCAGCAGGAATATGACTAACAGAATCTTTATAAGGCGTCTGATATTTGTTCCAATCTTTCTTTGGAACATCAAGATAAGAGGCAAAAGCCTTAAAATAGTTAGCAAGTATTTGAGAATCAAGACCATAAGCAGTGCTAACATTATGAAAGTCATCGGTTCCCATAAAAGTTTTAATGCATTCATAATCATAATTTATACCTGACTTCCTACCTTTGTCCTTTTTCCATCCTTCAGCATTTTCTTGAATACGGTCTAGGAGATTCCACTTAGCATCTTCTTTCATATGAGTAAATGATCCAAAACAGGAGGCATCCAAATAATCCTTATCATGAAGAGCAAGCCTCGCATAAAAATTATCAATAACAATATTACTGGGGCGCTCATGAATGGGACATTTGAGCATTAGTAACTTCAATCTCCCCCACGCTCGGACAATACTCTCTCCATCATGAGGCCAAAAGTTATATATGCGATTACGATCTTTATGAATTTCACTTGGAGGATAAAACTTGGAATAAAAGAGAGGCACAATTTCCTCCCATGCAATAGATGGACCATCTTTAAGCAGCCGATACCACTCCTCAGCTCTGCCTTTCAGTGATAAAGAGAATAGCTTCCTCTTGACCTGGCTAGGTGAAATACCTGCACACTAGAATGACTCGCATAATTCATGTATAAAAAGTAGGTGATCACCCGGATAGACAGTTCCATCTCCTAAATAGCAGTTATCCATAACACGTTCAATAATTTTCATAGGTATTTTCAAGGGATCTAATTGAGCAGGTGGTGGTGGTGGTTCATCCACACATGCAGCAGTGGTAGTAGTGTTCCCAAATAGGAAACCAAATGGAGAACTCTCCATAGCAAAATAAAATAAAAATAAAAGACAAAAATAAAAACAATACTCACAGCGACGGTTACCTTTACCAATTCCACTCTTCAATAGCGCTTCACTCCCCGGCAACGGCGCCAGAAAATTGTCTTAATGACCCACAAATATAGGGGGTGTATCATAGTACTTTCGATAAATAAGAGTGTCGAACCCAACAAGGAGCAAAAGGTGTTGACAAGTGGTTTTGATCAAGGATTCACTGTAAATACTAGCAAACAGGTTTTCAGGGGTATTTGGTAATGCGAATAAATAAAATGCGAGTAAATTAAAGACAGTAATAATAATTGCAGCAAGTGGCCCAATCCTTTCTAGAGCAAAGGACAAGTCGGTTGTGTAACTTATGATAACCAAACGTTCTCGAGGACACACGGGAGTTTCTGTCAAGTGCTTTCGCTTCATACCGCTAAATAATCTTTATTGGTTTGATAAGCATTATGGGGGTGAACCTGTGCTAGCGCACTACCTTACTAGGATAAATACACACTTGTGATTATACCCCTTGCAAGCATCCGCAAATACAAGAAAGTAATTAAGATAAATTTAACCACAGTCTTAAACTCTAAGATCCTATGCTCCCTGGTGTAATGGTTTCCCAACGGAGGTTTAGGTTTCTGTCACTCCAGCAACCCCACAATTGGTAGCTGATACGTCTCCAACATTTCTATAATTTTTGATGCTCCATGCTTGTTTTTACACCATTTGCCTACTATTTTGTTACACTTCGTGGCACTTTTATGCATTTTCCGGAACTAACCTACTAACAAGTTGCCACAGTGCCAGTTCCCAATTTTCTGCTATTTTTTTGTTTCAGAAAAGCTACACAGGAAATATTCTCGGAATTGGACGAAACAAGTTCCTGAAGTCTTATTTTTCCCGGAAGCTTCCAGAGATCTGAAGAGGAGTCAGAGGGGGGCCACGAGGGCCCCACACACTAGGGCGGCGCGGCCCTGGCCCTGGCCATGCCCCCTATGTGTGAGGACACCTCGGTCCACCTCTGACGATGCCCCTTCGCCTATAAAGACCCCCCGACGGAAAAAAACCTAAGTACCCGATCAATTTTCCAGAACACATCACGATCCGCCGCCGCCGTCGACCCGAAGATCGGGAGGGTCCAGAAGCTCTTCCCGACACCCTGTCGGAGAGGGGAATCGCCACCGGAGGTCTTCTTCATCGCCATGCTTGCCTCCGAAGCGATGAGTGAGTAGTCTACCTTGGAGTATGGGTCCATAGCAGTAGCTAGATGGTTGTCTCCTCCACCATGTGCTTCATGTTTAGATCTCATGAGCTTCCCTACATGATTAAGATCACCGTTATGTAATTCTACATGTTTGGTTTGTTGGGATCCGATGAATATTGATGTTATGATTGAGTTGCTATACTGAAATATATCTTATGTTATCTCTATGTTGTTTATGATCTTGCATGCTCTCTATTGTTATTAGCTATCTTGGCCGAGTAGTTGCTAGTGACTCCAAGAGGGGGTATTTATGCTCGATAGTGGGTTCATGCCTCTATTTAATCTGGGGGAGTGACATAAACCTCTAAGGTTGTAGATGTGATGTTGCTACTAGGGAGAAAACAACATTCATATGCTCGAGGGCATATGCTTTGTTTACATTACACACTTTGCTTAATGCAATTATCTGTTGTTCGCAATTTAATACTCATAGGGTGTTCGGATGATATCCCCATGAGTGGATTATTAGTCATAGATGCAGTTGGATGGCGGTCTATGTATTTTGTTGTAATGCCCAGAGTAAATTGCATAGTGATCTTCTTGACATATCACGTTTATCTTTATTCTATCAATTGCCCAACTGTAATTTGTTTACCCAGCATGTGTTATTTATCTTATGGAGAGACACCACTAGTGAACTATGGACCCCGATCCTATTTCCATCATATTGCTATCACCTATTTACTTTACTCGCACTGTTTACTTTACTCACATACTATTATCACTTTCCACTCGATACGCTCATACCCTTTGTTTCAAGCAAACCGGTGAGATTGACAACCTCATCGCAAGTTGGGAACAAAGTACTTGGTTGTGTGTGTGCAGGTTCCGCGTTGCCGCTAGCAAAGCAAAGCTTGGATGAGGCGCCATATATAAATTGTCCAAAGCTGTTGCTAAGCCAGTCTGCATCACCTTCAGTCGTATTTTCTGCTCTTCTCCTGATCGACATACCTTGGTTTCTTAACTGAGGGAAAACTTGCTGCTATATTCATCAAAACCTTCTCTTGGGGTTTTCCAACTGGCCGGTCATTTACTACAAGCCAACAAGTTTTCTGGCATCATCATCACCGTGCCCCCATCAGTAGCCAAATACACAATGCATCTCACTAGGCCCAAAAATGGTGAAGTATCATGTAGTCGACATTCACATGACACCACTAGTGAAATAACACCACAACAAATAAATATCAAACCATTAAATATTACTCAACATAATTCCACTAGTAACGACTTGACTTATCCAATGTCCTCAAGAACTAAATGAACTACTCACAAGACATCATATGGATCATGATTAGAGGTGAAATAATGATAAATAACAATCTGAACATAAACCTTAATTCAACGGTTCCGCTCTATAGCATCAACCATAAGCGTAATCAACACTGGGAAAGTTTCTCCTAAGAATTTGACAAGATTCAACTCAAGATGTTACAGCGGGATGGCGTGCTGATGGTGGAGATGAAGGTGCTGGTGGTGGAGATGATGATGATGATGATGATCCCGCTGAAGTCCGGTGCGATGGTGATGACGATGGCGATGATCTCCCCTCTCCGGGAAGGAATTTCCCCGGTAGATTTCTGCCTGCCGGAGAGCTTTTCTCTCTCTGGTGTTTTCCGCCACGCAGAGGTGGCGGTGTTGATACGTCTCTGACGTATCCATAATTTTTGATGCTCCATGCTTGTTTTTACACCATTTGCCTATTTTTTCATTATAGTTAGTGGCACTTTTATGCATTTTCCGGAACTAACCTATTAACGAGTTGCCACAGTGCCAGTTCCCTGTTTTCTGCTATTTTTGTGTTTCAGAGTGATACACAGGAAATATTCTCGGAATTGGACGAAACAAAAGCCAGAAGTCTTATTTTTCCCGGGAGCATCCAGACATCCGAAGAGAGGAAGGAGAGGGGCCACAGGCCTCCCTCACACAGGGCTGGCGTGGCCCAGGCCCTGGCCGTGCCGCCCCTGTGTGAGGAGCCCCTGGCTGCCCTCTCGCGACGCCCCTTCGCCTATATAAAGCCTCGGGACGGAAAACCCTAGGGGAGTCGGCAATTTTCCAGAAAGACTTCCGCAGTTCCGCCACCGCCGCCGACGAATTTTGGGGGATAGAAGTCTCTGTTCCGGCACCCTGCCGGGACGGGGAAGTGCCCCCGGAGCCATCTCCATCGGTCTCCATCGCCGTCTTCGCCGTCTCCATCGACCTCACCGCCATCTCCATCAACCTTGCTGTCTCCTATGATGAGGAGGGAGTAGTTCATCCCCGGGGCTGAGGGCTCTACCGGTAGCTATGTGGTTCACCTCTCTCTCCCATGATGTGATCTTTATGTGATCGTGAGCTTTGTATCATGTTGAACAAGTAGATGTTATTATTCAGATGTTATGTGTACTCTAGTGGTGATTGTTAAAGTAATCTATTCCTCCTGCCTTGGTGTAACGGTGACAGTGCATGCATCATGGTGGTACTTGGTTTAGGCTATGATCGTGATCTCTTGTGGATTATGAGAGTAATTATTACTATGATAGTATTGAGTGATCTATTCCTCCTTTCAAGGTGTAATGTTGACAGTGTGTGCACCGTGTTAGTACTTGGTCTAAGTTGCAATGATATCTATCTTGAGTTGTGATCTAATTTGGATGTCTCTATGAGTGGTGTTTGTCAAGTACTTGATGAACTTTAAGGGGTGCTTCCGTAGCCACTATGCAATGATTAGTGTTATTCAATGGGAGAGTAATTCAGAGTACCATAGTAGAGAGAAGTTGTTTATTTGTTCAATCATGTTATATTTTTGGGAGTGTATCCACTAGTGAAAGTATGATCCCTAGGCCTTGTTTCCAAGCTTTGCACACCGTTTACTTATTGTTTTGTTACTTGTTTGCTTGCTACCATTTTTTATTTCATATTGCATTTACTACTTATAATTATCCATACCACTTGTATTTTACTATCTCTTCGCCGAACTAGTGCACCTATACATCTGACAAGTGTATTGGGTGTGTTGGGGACACAAGAGACTTTTTGTATCGTAATTGCAGGGTTGCTTAAGAGGGATAGCTTTGACCTCTTCCTCCCTGAGTTCGATAAACCTTGGGTGATCCACTTAAGGGAAACTTGCTGCTGTTCTACAAACCTCTGCACTTGGAGGCCCAACAAGTGTCTACAAGAATAGAAGTGCGTAGACATCAAGCTCTTTTCTGGTGCCATTGCCGGGGAGGTAAGGTAAAAGGTACTCGCATCCTCCTGTGTGAGTGCTCGGAGTTATTTCCTTTAGATTATGCAATTACATCTTTTTGTTTCTTGTTTTTATTTTCACTAGTTAGGCTTAATGGAAAACAAAGAGTTCTGTAGTCTTTTTCCTGAGTTTAGATATGAAGTGTTTGAAGAGAAAATTGAAAAAACTTTGGAGCTTAATTTGCATGCTAATAGTGTTGTTAGTATGAATGCTTTGAACACCATTTTTACTAATGCTATAGAAAAGTCTAAGCTTGGGGAAGCTGGTTTTGTTAAGCATGATATTTTTAGTTCCCCAGCTTTAGTGGAGAAAGTTTGCTTTGATAATATTTTATCTCCCATATGTGATGTTCCTTCTTATGATGATATGTTTGAAGAATATGCCTTGCGAAATAGTTGCTCTCTAGCTTGTGATGATACTGAACCTCTAGTTTATGATGGCTATGATGATGAGTATAATATTTTCAGTTCACCTACTATTGAGGATAAAATTAGTTATGATTACAATATGCCTCCTACTACTACTGTTCCTGTGGTGAGTATTAATCCTTTTATGCATGTGGCTCATGATAGGGATGCTTTATGTGATAGTTATATTGTTAGCTCTATTCATGATGCTACTGAAAGTTACTGTGAGAGAGGGAAACATGGTTTGATGGATCTCAACAATATTGAGTTTCCCCTCTTTATGTTGCAATTCTTGAAGTTGTACTTGTTTTGCCTTCCTATGCTTTTTGCTTTGCGCTTTTATGACTTGTCTCTTTACAAGACTATTTTTCATAGGAAGTGGTTTAGATTTAAATATGTTCCATACTTGCTTTTTGATGCTCTCTATTGCTTTAAGTTCCTATATGGCGTATTTGCCTCAAGCTCTTATATGGCGCCCACATGAGCATCTTTACAAATTACTACGCCTAGCTCAAAGGCGTTAAAGAAAAGCACTCTTGGGAGATAACCCATTGTTTTTACTTTCAGTACTTTTTCTTTTATTTGAGTCTTGGAAGTCATTACTACTGTAATGACCGCTCCTTATCTTGTTTATTTCGTTTTTATGCCAAGAGAAGCCTCTAATTTGAGTGAGGTAAAGATTTGGGGATGTTGCTGTCCTAAAACTGTTTTTGGTGCTGCACCGTAAAATTTCGTGAAAATTCTCTGTTTATCTTTTGGACCTGCGATTTCTTGTGCATATGCCCCAGGTTATATCCAAACTTTCATTAGTTGAACACTTTTTGATTTGAGCAACATAAAACCCCTCAAAAATTCGACCTTTGTCAGCTGTTCAGTTTTGACAGATTTCTGCCAATATTTGTGTTTGCTACTTTATCGCTTTCTTTTGAGTTCTTTTGATCACGGAACTTTTTGGGAGGTTGCTACAGTAGTATTTGCTATATATGTGGTGGTTTTGAGTTGAAACCTGAAGCAAAAAGAGGTTGATTATATGTTATGCTTACACTAATATTGCTAATAGAATTGTGTTTAGTTTTGTATGAAGGAAGTTTTCAAGTGTAGGGATTGGAGAATGATGAGATGAGTTGAAGAATGGACAAAAGCTCAAGCTTGGGGATGCCCATGCATCACCCCAAGAAATATCCAAGAATTACAAGCGTCAAAGCTTGGGGATGCCCCCGAGGCACCCCTTCTTCATCGGCAAAAATCAGGTCACCTTTCAAGACACTATATTTTTATTGCTTCATGCACTATGTGTTTTTCTTGGAGCGTCAGTTGTTTTAGTTTCAGTATTAGTTTAGTTTAGTTTGCTGCAATAAATGGTTAGATCACATCATGTTTCTTTTGGAGGAGATGAACTCCGTTTTTCATTTGCCAAGAACACTCTGTTTTTCACTCTTATCGTTTCAATGAGTGTTCTCTTTTTCTGCTACTGCTTTTGGTTTTCGTTTTCACCTTTATTTGCATTCAGATCTTCTTATATTTATTTATCAAGGTGTATTTTTGCCTCTAGACCATGTTGGTTTTCCTCAAAAGAGTTGGATTAAAAAAGTTTGAATGGTGTTGGAAAAGAGAAAAAGCTTTATGCAAAAAAGTGGTACAAGAAGGAGCTTGTGTAGACTGCGGCTTAGGCTTTTTCATGTCATGCTTGATGTCTTTTTGATAGTATGCTTAGTGGTTTTGCTGTAGCATGACTTGTCTCAAATAACTGAGATTGCTTAATGAGTCTTTGAAAAAATCATGCATTGTTTTTATTATATGGAAGCATTTATTTGGTTTTCTCCTTTGATGCTTTATTTGGGTTGACTTGGCACATACTTACACCATGTTGACTACAAAATAAGTCGCCAATAGCCTCTATGATCATTTAGTTTTTGACTTTTGATGCCATCTTATGCTTCTTTTAATGTCGTTTTGTCGCTTTGCATGATTATGGCCGTTATTGCTCTCTTAGTTGGTCGATCCCAGTCTTTTGCTAGCCCCCATTTTGTACTGAGTATGAGCTCTACTCGTGCATCCAACTCCCAAAAACCAAGTTTGCCATTGTGTCCACTTTAAATTCCTATGCATGGTATTTGTAAGCCATTCCAAGTAAATTTTCATATGCTACCTTTCAAAAACCTTCAAAACACTTCTCGTTTTGTGACACTGTTTTCAGCTCATGGGGACGTAGTGGTCGGATTTGCTATCTTCCATATTGCTTATTCCAAAAAGAAAAAAAAAGAAAAAAAAAGAAAGAAAAAAAGGCACTCCTCCATGGAATGTGATTGTTGGTGGGCACCCGATGGAATCGGTTAGCCATGGTTTGAGAAAGGAAAAAAGGTGGGGAGGAGTGCCAAGTTTTGTAAAAAGAGCACAAAAGTGCCAATCTCTCTCTCAAAAACTTGCTTCATTTTTGTATGGAAGATAGTAAGAACCCCATTGCCAGTCGTTGACAAAGACAACCACCTCTCAAAACCAATTTTTATCTCTCTATTTTACAAATGAAAAGCTCTAGCACATGTTTAATCACTGCTTCCCTCTGCGAAGGGCCTTTCTTTTACTTTTATGTTGAGTCACCACCTTCTATCTTTATGCACCATTAAGAGAGCATAGTTGTCATTCTTAGTGTAATGTGCATTGTCCCAAAGTTTATCATTGATTGATTCATGACTATGGTTTCACTTGTTCTTAAATTATTTGTATCTAGTCACCCTCTTAAACTTGAAGGTGTCCTATGCATTTATGTTTTGCTACTCCATGAGGGACAAGCTGAAAACCATTTGTATGTTTTTCCTTATGATTTGAACACACGTTTGACTTTCATTGTTTCATTTTCATGATCTTTTGTTTGTGTTCATTTGCATGTTTACAACATGGTTGCTAAGTTTTTATTGTCATAATTATATCTTCATGCCCATGTTTTAAGTTCTTATGATCCCAGCTCACAAATGCTTACATATATGATCAAGATTGTGTAGGTGCATGTCACCTCAAAAATTATTCTTTTGTTATCACTTACCTACTCGAGGACGAGCAGGAGTTAAGCTTGGGGATGCTGATACGTCTCTGACGTATCCATAATTTTTGATGCTCCATGCTTGTTTTTACACCATTTGCCTATTGTTTCGTTACACTTAGTGGCACTTTTATGCATTTTCCGGAACTAACCTATTAACGAGTTGCCAGAGTGCCAGTTCCCTGTTTTTTGCTGTTTTTGTGTTTCAGAGTGATACACAGGAAATATTCTCGGAATTGGACGAAACAAAAGCCAGAAGTCTTATTTTTCCTGGGAGCATCCAGACATCCGAAGAGAGGAAGGAGAGGGGCCACAGGCCTCCCTCACACAGGGCTGGCGCGGCCCAGGCCCTAGCCGCGCCGCCCCTGTGTGAGGAGCCACTGGCTGCCCTCTCGCGACGCCCCTTCGCCTATATAAAGCCTCGGGACGGAAAACCCTAGGGGAGTCGGCAATTTTCCAGAAAGAGTTCCGCAGTTCCGCCACCGCCGCTGACGAATTTCGGGGGACAGAAGTCTCTATTCCGGCACCCTGCCGGGACGGGGAAGTGCCCCCGGAGCCATCTCCATCGGTCTCCATCGCCGTCTTCACCGTCTCCATCGACCTCACTGCCATCTCCATCAACCTTGCTGTCTCCTATGATGAGGAGGGAGTAGTTCATCCCCGGGGCTAAGGGCTCTACCGGTAGCTATGTGGTTCACCTCTCTCTCCCATGATGTGATCTTTATGTGATCGTGAGCTTTGTATCATGTTGAACAAGTAGATATTATTATTCAGATATTATGTGTACTCTAGTGGTGATTGTTAAAGTAATCTATTCCTCCTGCCTTGGTGTAGCGGTGACAGTGCGTGCATCATGGTGGTACTTGGTTTAGGCTATGATCGTGATCTCTTGTGGATTATGAGAGTAATTATTACTATGATAGTATTGAGTGATCTATTCCTCCTTTTATGGTGTAATGTTGACAGTGTGTGCACCGTGTTAGTACTTGGTCTAAGTTGCAATGATATCTATCTTGAGTTGTGATCTGATTTGGATGTCTCTATGAGTGGTGTTTGTCAAGTACTTGATGAACTTTAAGGGGTGCTTCTGTAGCCACTACGCAATGATTAGTGTTATTCAATAGGAGAGTAATTCAGAGTACCATAGTAGAGAGAAGTTGTTTATTTGTTCAATCATATTATATTGTTGGGAGTGTGTCCACTAGTGAAAGTATGATCCCTAGGCCTTGTTTCCAAGCTTTGCACACCGTTTACTTATTGTTTTGTTACTTGTTTGCTTGCTACCATTTTTTATTTCATATTGAATTTACTACTTATAATTATCCATACCACTTGTATTTTACTATCTCTTCGCCGAACTAGTGCACCTATACATCTGACAAGTGTATTGGGTGTGTTGGGGACACAAGAGACTTTCTGTATCGTAATTGCAGGGTTGCTTAAGAGGGATAGCTTTGACCTGTTCCTCCCTGAGTTCGATAAACCTTGGGTGATCCACTTAAGGGAAACTTGCTGCTATTCTACAAACCTCTGCACTTGGAGGCCCAACAAGTGTCTACAAGAATAGAAGTGCGTAGACATCAGGTGTCTATCTTTGAGCCCCCCTGACTTAGGTTTTTGGGGATGATGAAATACGCGAAGGGGCTCTGGCAGAAGTGGGTCAGGGTTCCCTCACCATAGGGCGGCGCGGCCAGGGGCTGGACCGCGCCCCCTGGTGGTGAGGCTGCCTTGTGGCCCCTCTCGCCTTCTCCTTCTGGCTTCTTCAGTCTTCTGGTAAAATATAATTTTCTGGTATTTTTCTGGAATTTCCTGATCTTCCGAAATATGGTATCTTGATGGTCCTTTTTCCAGCAGAATCCTGACTCCAGCAACAAATCCTCCAATGATCATCAAACATGTAAAAACAGAGGAAACAACATAAGTATCATCTCTAAATGTGAAATATATCAATGAATAACAGTAAATTATGATACAAAATAGTGATGCAAAATGGACGTATCATGAGTATTGTTTTTATTTCTATCTTTTATTTTGCTATGGAGAGTTCTCCATTTAGTTTCCTATTCGGGAACACTACTACCACTGTTGCGGATGTGGATGAACCACAACCACCACCTGCTCAAGTAGATCCTTTTAAAATACATATGAAAATCGTTGAACGTGTTATAGATAACTGCTATTCAGGAGATGGAACTGTCCATCCGGGTGATTATTTACTCTTTATACATGAGTTATGCGAGTTGTTCAAGTGTGCAGGTATTTTATCGAGCAAAGTTAAGAGGAAGCTATTTTCTTTATCACTAAAAGGCAGAGCTGAGGAGTGATATCAGCTGCTTAAAGATGGTCCATCTATTGCTTGGGAGGAAATTGTACCTCTCTTTTATTCCAAATTTTATCCTCCAAGCGAATTTCATAAAGATCGTAATCGAATATATAACTTTTGGCCTCATGATGGAGAGAGTATTGCCCAAGCATGGGGGAGATTGAAGTTACTAATGCTCAAATGTCCCATTTATGAGCTCCCCATTAATATTGTTATTGATAACTTTTATGCGAGGCTTGCTCTTCATGACAAGGATTATTTGGATGCTTCCTATTTTGGATCATTTACTCATATGAAAGGAGAAGCTAAATGGGATCTTCTTGACCGTATTCAAGAAAATGCTGAAGGATGGGAGAACGACAAAGTTAGGAGGTCAGGTATAAATTATGGTTATGAATGCATTAAAACTTTTATGGAAACCGATGACTTTCATAATGTTAGCACTGCTTATGGTCTTGATTCTCAGATACTTGCTAACTGCTTTAAGGCCTTTGCCTCTTATCTTGATGTTCCAAAGAAAGATTGGAACAAATATCATGCGCCTTATAAAGATTCTATTAGTTATATTCCTGCTACAGCTACCAAAGTTTGTACTGTTGACAGCATTTTGCCTGAACCTTATTTTGAGAAGACGCCTTTCCCTACTAAGTTAAAAGAGCATTCTACTTTGGTAAGTGTGCTTAATAAAAGTACTAAGAAAGCTGCAGAACCTGATGAGAAAATTACTATTAAGTCTCCTGTAGCTATAGTGAAGGACCTTGTTACTAAAGATGTTGGAGATGAACATATTGTGTTTTGTGAAGATGCTACTAACATTGTTTCACATCCTAGTAGGCGTAGGAAAACAAGTGTTCGTGTTATTTCTGTCAGGATTGGCGATCATTGCTATTATGGTTTATGTGACATTGGTGAGTGTTCAAGTGCTATTCCTATAGAGCTTTACAGAGAAATCATGCATGAAATTGCCCCTTGTGAACTTGAGGATATTGATGTGGTTATTCAGCTTGCTAACAGAGAGACTGTCTTGCCACTTGGTATTGTTCGAGATGTGGAAGTTTTATGCAGTAAGACTAAATATCCTACTTATTTTCTAGTACTTGGTAAGGAAGCTAGTAAAACTTGTCCTATTATTTTTGGTAGACCCTTTTTGAATACTTGTGGTGTTGTGATAGACTGTAAGAAGGAGATTTTTTTTACTAAGTTTAATGGAGAATCTTATGAGTTTAATTTTTCTAAGTTCGCTAAGACTTCTTATGAAAATGAATTGCCTAATGAAAATTTTCGAGTTGAACAACTTGCTTCTATTGCTCTTGCTCCTAATAATGCTTTGTAGCAATTCATGGAGGACTATGAAAGTGATGTTTTCAGGGAGGAAAGAGAAGAGATTGACGATATTCTTCTTTGTCAACCACCATTGATTAAGCACAATTTACCTGTGGAGGATCTTGGTACCACTTTGCCACCTAAGGAAGATCCTGTTTTTGAATTAAAACCTTTACCTGATGATCTTAAGTATGCTTATATAGATGATAAGAAAATTTATCCTGTTATTATCAGTTCTAAACTTTCAGGAAAGGAGGAAGAAAGGTTATTGGAAGTATTGAGGAAGCACCGAGGAGCTATGGGATACACTCTTGATGATTTAAAAGGGATTTCTCCTACTATATGTCAGCACGCTATTAACATGGAAGAAGATGCAAAGCCAGTAGTTGAACATCAATGCCGCCTAATTCCAAATATGAAAGAAGTGGTAAGAAATGAGGTATGGAAGCTCCTTGATGCTAGTATTATTTATCCTATTGCTGATAGTAGATGGGCTAGTCCTGTTCATTGTGTTCCTAAGAAAGGAGGTATCACCGTTGTGCCTAATGAGAATAACGAGCTTATTCCTCAAAGGGTAGTAGTTGGTTATAGAATGTGCATTGATTTTAGAAAGGTAAATAAAGTTACTAAGAAAGATCATTATCCTTTACCGTTTATAGATCAAATGCTAGAGAGGTTATCTAAGAAGACTCATTTTTGTTTTCTTGATGGTTATTCCGGTTTCTCTCAGATTGCTGTTAAAAAGCAAGATCAAGAGAAAACCACTTTTACTTGTCCTTATGGAACTTATGCTTATAGACGTATGCCTTTTGGTTTATGCAATGCTCCTGCTACTTTTCAAAGATGCAGGTCTGCTATATTTTATGGGTTTTGTGAAGAAATTGTGGAGGTTTTCATGGACAATTTCTCCGTCTATGGAACTTCTTTTGATAATTGTTTGCACAATCTTGATGAAGTTTTACAGAGGTGTGAATAAACTAATCTTGTTCTTAATTGGGAGAAATGCCACTTTATGGTGAATGAAGGAATTGTTCTTGGACATAAAATATCCGAAAGAGGTATTGAAGTTGCAGAGCAAAGGTGGAAGCAATTGAGAAAATGCCCTGTCCCAGTGATGTTAAAGGTATTCGTAGTATTCTTGGTCATTCTGGTTTCTATAGGAGGTTTATTAAAGATTTCTCTAAGATTTCAAAGCCTCTTACTAATCTTCTTCAAAAAGATGTACCATTTGTTTTTGATGATGATTGTAAGGAAGCTTTTGAAACTCTTAAGAAGGCTTTAACTACTGCTCCTATTGTTCAACCACCTAATCGGAATTTACCCTTTGAAATTATGTGCGATGCTAGTGATTTTGCTGTTGGTGCTGTCCTTGGACAGCGCATAGATAAGAAGTTGAATGTTATTCATTATGCTAGTAAGACTCTTGATGCTGCTCAGAAGAATTATGCTACCACTGAGAAAGAGTTTCTTGCTGTTGTTTTTGCATGTGATAAGTTTAGACCTTACATTGTTGATTCTAAAGTTACTATTCATACTGATCACGCTGCTATTAGATATCTTATGACAAAGAAGGATGCTAAGCCTAGGCTTATTAGATGGGTGTTGCTTTTACAAGAGTTTGATTTGCATATTGTAGATAGGAAAGGTGCTGAAAATCCTGTTGCTGACAATTTGTCTAGATTGGAAAACGTTTCTTTTGATCCTATTCCTGTTAATGATAGTTTTCCAAATGAACAGTTGGCTTCAATAAATGTAACTTCGCGAGACCTTCCGTGGTATGCTAATTATGCTAACTTTATTGTTTCCAAGTATTTGCCTCCAACCTTTACAGCTCAACAAAGAAGAAAATTCTTTTATGATCTGAGGCATTATTTTTGGGATGACCCACACTTATATAAAGAAGGAGTTGATGGTATTATGCGAAGATGTGTTCTAGAGTATGAACAACAAGAAATATTGAGAAAATGCCATGGAAGTGCTTATGGAGGACATCATGCTGGAGATAGAACTGCACAAAAGGTTCTACAATCAGGTTTTTATTGGCCAACCCTTTTTAAAGATGCTAGGAAGTATGTTTTATCTTGTGATGAATGTCAAAGAGTTGGTAATATTTCTAGACGTAATGAAATGCCTATGAGTTACACTCTTGTTATTGAACCATTTGATTGTTGGGGATTTGACTTTATGGGTCGCTTTCCTCCTTCAAAAGGTTATACTCATATACTTGTTGCTGTTGATTATGTTACCAAGTGGGTAGAGGCCATACCTACAAAGAGTGCCGATGGTGAGACCTCGTTAAAAATGCTTAAGGATGCTATTTTTCCTAGGTTTGTTGTGCCTAGATATCTTATGACTGATGGAGGTTCTCATTTTATTCATGGCGGTTTTAGAAAAACTCTTGCTAGATATGACGTTAATCATAGAATTGCTTCTGCTTATCATCCGCAAACTAGTGGGCGGGTAGAACTTTCAAATAGAGAGATCAAGTCTATCTTGCAAAAGACTGTTAATAGATCTAGGAAAAACTGGGCTAGCAAGTTAAACGATGCTTTATGGGCTTATAGAACTGCTTATAAGAACCCCATGGGCATGTCTCCTTACAGGATGGTTTACAGAAAAGCGTGTCACTTGCCCTTAGAATTAGAACACAAAGCTTTCTGGGAAGTGAAAGAGCTTAATAGGGATTTTAAACTCGCCGGTAAGAAAAGGTTGTTAGATTTGAGTTCTTTAGATGAGTGGAGAAACGAAGCTTACAAGAATGCCAGACTTTTCAAAGAGAAAGTCAAGCAATGGCATGATAAGAGAATTCTTAAGAGAGCGTTTCATGTTGGTGAGAATGTTCTATTATATAGGTCTTGTCTCAGATTTTTTGCAGGAAAAATTACTCTCTAAATGGGAAGGACCATATGTTATTGAAGAGGTGTACCGCTCAGGTGCGATAAAGATTGTTCGTTAAAAAATGACACTACACAAGTGGTGAATGGGCGAAGACTCAAACATTATATTGCTGGAGATTCATATAATGAAGATGTTGATGTTTTTCAAACGGTTTCTCTGGAAGAATTCATCCAGGACAATATGCAGGAACCTGCAGAATTCGTTTTCGAATAGGTAACAGTTCTAGTCAGAAAAGGTTCGTGTTAAACTTTTCCATTAATATTTTTGTTGTTTTTATTAAATATGAAAAATCAAGAGACGAAAACGGGTCGGAGACGGAGTCCGGTGGCTCCTCACTACCAGGGGGCGCGTGCCCACTCTAGGCCGTGCCGCCCTGTGGTGAGACCACCTCGGAGCTCGTTTCCATCCCGGTTTCCTCCTGTGATTTCGTTTTGATGTTTAATTTTCGCCTATATAACCCCCCGGATTGCCCGAGGTCTGTATATATTGTTTTCTCGTCGTGTTTCCATTTCGAGCTGTTTCTGTCAGGAGTTGATCTCATTTTTGGGAGCACCATGGCTCCTTCAAGTGACGACAAGGGAAAAAAGCCTATGGAAGAGGATCACCAAGACCGCAAGCTGAAGGAAGAACAAGTGGCTAGAGGATCGAGGGCAAGAGACCCTACTTTTGTAGGATCAATGAACACTGGACGTGTCTTTTCTCATAATATGCAGGGGCCAACATTACCAGTCTTGGATCTAAATTTCATGCCTATAATAAAAGAGGGTATGCTAGTCACTGACGAGCTTTGTGCCCAATACCAAGTTCTGGAGAGGGAGATACAGATACTTCAAGAAGAGAATCTCAGGCTTCGCAGGATGCTGGAACTTTTACTTGGTCCAAGGATGATCTTACCACCACCGCCGAAGGAGTAACTCATCATTGGTATTGGCATCCTCTTGGCTTGTTCCAAGCTTGGGGGAGTGTCGCGGTATCACATCATTATCTTTTACTCATTTACTTTTCAAGTAGAGTCATATCATGAATAGAGAAGTTATCTTATAGAATAGTTTGCAGTGTGGAAGTATCCTCCTTAGTTGGTTATCTATGTATCCCTTGGTGTGAGTTGCGGTAATGAAATATTAATGAGAAGTTTTATCGTTTACTTTCCGCACACTTTATTTTAGTTTGCAATGTCTCTTATATGATTAGTCTTGTTGATTAGTATTGGTATCACTTTGGGAGCATGAGTAAATTTAGTTGGTTTTGGCAAACTTAGCTTGGTTAGTAGCAACATTACCTTTAGGTTAGAGTAGAAAAGAAGAAAGAAGTGCTTGTACTTACATCACTTCAGCTTTCCTTCATGTTTGGTTTGTAAGCATTAGTATTCTCAAGTTAAAATTGTTGTACTTTCAAGGAAGTTTGCATGATTGTTCCTATTATATGTATGTTTGTTTGTTTCATGCAACTCTTATGCTTGCTACCCAGCCTTGCTAGCCAAAAACCTGTACTGAGAGGGAATACTTCTCGTGCATCCAACTCCCAAAAAACCAAGTTACTTCCAAAGGGTCCACTATAAATTCCTATGCATGGTATTTTAAGCCATTCCAAGTAAATTTTCATGTGCTACCTTTCAAAAACCTTCAAATACTTCTCATTTTGTGCCACTGTTTTTAGCTCATGAGGACGTAGTGGATGGGTTTGTTATCTTCCATACTAAATTAAGTACCCCTCGACTAGGCAGCTTCATCTGCTCGTCATTAATTTTGCAAGAGAGCTGGTCAGACCATTGTAATCTCAAAAAGAAAGAAAAGAAAAGGGCATTCCTCCATGGTATGTGAACGTTGGTGGGCTCCCGATGGAATCGTTTAGCCATGGTTTGAGAAAGGAAAAGGTGGGGAGGAGTGCCAAGCTATAAAAGAGCACAATTGTGCCAATTAATCAACATCTCGGAACCGCTCTCACTTGTTTAGTATGGAAGATATCAAGAACTCTGTTGCTAGTCGTTGACAAAAGCAACCACTTCTCGAAATAACTTTTATCTCTGTTTTGCAAATGAAAAGCTCTAGCACATGTTTAATCTAAAGTTGGGACTCGGTTCCCCTTTAACCATTGGTTAGGTTAACCTAACCTAAAAAAGAGCCCATTGGGCTAAACGGTTAACGCTATAAAGATTTAGGTCCAAACAGTTCAATCCTCTTTTAACCAAAGGTTAACCCTGCACGCCGCCGGCTCCCGAGCAAGCGCCGCGCCGCTGCGTCCACGCCTTTCACCGCGCCGACAAGTCGCCCGCCAGCTTATCAACTTCCATCTCCTTCACGGCTTCGTGCGCCCGTTAGGCGGCGGCTAGAAGAATAGCGGCCTAAATGCGAGGTAGGTGGGGAGAACGACAATAGCAGCAATGGCGGACGGGGCAAACATCGAAGAAGATCCTGCTGCGGATGATGGGGACGTTTGGCCACGAGGTGTTGTGTAGCGAGCGGGCGGGGTGAGGTCCAAGTCATCCACATCCGCGGTGGCGTCGCCGGCCTCGTGTCCGCGTCCATGCGGCTGGTCGGCGGAGGCAGCAGGGCCGAGCACACGTTCCTTGTCCACGGTGTGTGTTGAGTTGACTCGCTTGAGAGCAGCTTCGGCCTAGCCTACCAAAGCTTGGATCCTTGGTGACCCAGGCATCTCCGCTAATTAGCTTGATCGATCTGATTAATTTTCCATGTAAATTTCTTTTTCTTGCCCCTTCGCAGGTCCATGTTCCATTTTTTGGTATATATTAACCATCCTGATTCCTCTAGTAGTCTAATCCATATAATCACCTAGAACTTTCTTGGTTGAATAGGGAAATATGTTATTTTTTTAACGGGAAGATGAGGAACCAGGGTGCTGCGTGAGCTTCTCATTTGGTAGCCTACAGCTTCATGATTTTAAAGGTGGTTCGAACCTTGATAACCGATGCTTAACCTTTCCTGACTCAGTTAAACTAATAACCCATTTACCCATTTGTAAGAAATGGTTCAATAGGTTAGAACTCAGAATATAAATGGTTAACCAAATCCCATCTATAGTTTAATCCCTGCTTCCCTCTGCGAAGGGCCTGTCTTTTACTTTTATGTTGAGTCAACCTATTCCCTTCTATCTCAAGCAAGCATTTGAGTTGTTATGTTTCACTCATCCATATGTTGATCCGTTCAATCATGTTTACTAACTTATTTTGTTTAGTACAAAGCTTTTATTTGAAGGAATATATCTTTGAAAGCTTTCTATGATCGCAAAAAGTTTGTTTCGTTGAGCATATGGTTTTTACTATACTAGCTCTGTTTTAAAAGGCTCTGTTCAAAAGCAAGTATAGTTTGTTCATTGTTCTCTGACCAAGAACTAAGGTTTGCCATCACCAATTATAATTCACTTTGTGCATCTTTATTTGTGATTCCCTTTACTTATTGCAAGTCTATATCATATAAAGGGAAGTTATTGTCTATTATAATTTGTGCATTGGTGAATGTGATACTTCTTGTCCGTATTTTTATTATCGACACTTCACTCCATAAACCTGTGGTCATGTTTACCAAGTTTAGTTTTCTCTTGGGGACAAGCGAGGTCTAAGCTTGGGGGGTTGATACGTCCATTTTGCATCACTATTTTGTATCATAATTTACTGTTATTCATTGATATATTTCACATTTAGAGATGATACTTATGTTGTTTCCTCTGTTTTTATATGTTTAATGATCATTGGAGGATTTGCTGCCAGAGTTAGGATTCTGCTGGAAAAAGGACCGTCAAGGCACCATGTTTCGGAAGATCAGGAAATTCTAGAAAAATAACAGAAAATTATATTTTGCCAGAAGACTGAAGAAGCCAGAAGGAGGAGACGAGAGGAGCCACAGGGCGGCTGATGTCTACGCACTTCTATTCTTGTAGACACTTGTTGGGCCTCCAAGTGCAGAGGTTTGTAGAACAGCAGCAAGTTTCCCTTAAGTGGATCACCCAAGGTTTATCGAACTCAGGGAGGTTAGAGGTCAAAGCTATCCCTCTCAAGCAACCCTGCAATTACGATACAGAAAGTCTCTTGTGTCCCCAACACACCCAATACACTTGTCAGATGTATAGGTGCACTAGTTCGGCGAAGAGATAGTGAAATACAAGTGGTATAGATGATTATAAGTAGCAAACGTGATGTGAAATAAATATCGCTGCGAGCAAACAAGTAACAAAATAGCAAGTAAACGGTGTGCAAAGCTTGGAAACAAGGCCTAGGGATCATACTTTCACTAGTGGACACACTCCCAACAATATAACATGATTGAACAAATAAACAACTTCTCTCCACTATGGTACTCTGAATTACTCTCCTATTGAATAACACTAATCATTGCGTAGTGGCTACGGAAGCACCCCTTAAAGTTCATCAAGTACTTGACAAACACCACTCATAGAGACATCCAAATCAGATCACAACTCAAGATAGAAATCATTGCAACTTAGACCAAGTACTAACACGGTGCACACACTGTCAACATTACACCATGAAAGGAGGAATAGATCACTCAATACTATCATAGTAATAATTACTCTCATAATCCACAAGAGATCACGATCATAGCCTAAACCAAGTACCACCATGATGCACGCACTGTCACCGTTACACCATGGCAGGAGGAATAGATTACTTTAATAACATCACTTCATGGGAGAGAGAGGTGAACCACATAGCTACCGGTAGAGCTCTCAGCCCCGGGGATGAACTACTCCCTCCTCATCATAGGAGACAGCAAGGTTGATGGAGATGGCGGTGAGGTCGATGGAGACGGCAGAGACGGCGATGGAGACCGATGGAGATGGCTCCGGGGGCACTTCCCCGTCCCGGCAGGGTGCCGGAACAGAGACTTCTGTCCCCCGAAATTCGTCGGTGTTGGCGGCGGAACTGCGGAACTCTTTCTGGAAAATTGCCGACTCTCTTAGGGTTTTCCGTCCCGAGGCTTTATATAGGCGAAGGGGCGACGTCAGAGGGCAGCCAGGGGCTCCTCACACAGGGGTGGCGCGGCCAGGGCCTGGGCCGCGCCAGCCCTGTGTGAGGGTGGCCTGTGGCCCCTCTCCTTCCTCTCTTCGGATGTCTGGATGCTCCCGGGAAAAATAAGACTTCTGGCTTTTGTTTCGTCCAATTCCGAGAATATTTCCTGTGTATCACTTCTGAAACACAAAACAGCAGAAAACAGGGAACTGGTGATGTCTACGCACTTCTATTCTTGTAGACACTTGTTGGGCCTCCAAGTGCAGAGGTTTGTAGAACAGCAGCAAGTTTCCCTTAAGTGGATCACCCAAGGTTTATCGAACTCAGGGAGGTTAGAGGTCAAAGCTATCCCTCTCAAGCAACCCTGCAATTATGATACAGAAAGTCTCTTGTGTCCCCAACACACCCAATACACTTGTCAGATGTATAGGTGCACTAGTTCGGCGAAGAGATAGTGAAATACAAGTAGTAGTGATGATTATAAGTAACAAATGTGATTTAAAGTAAATATCGCTGCAAGCAAACAAGTAACAAAATAGCAAGTAAACGGTGTGCAATGCTTGGAAACAAGGCCTAGGGATCATACTTTCACTAGTGGACACACTCCCAACAATATAACATGAATGAACAAGTAACTTCTCTTTGCTAAGGTACTCTGAATTACTCTCCTATTGAATAACACTAATCATTGTGTAGTGGCTACAGAAGCACCCCTTAAAGTTCATCAAGTACTTGACAAACACCACTCATAGAGATATCCAAATCAGATCACAACTCAAGATAGAAATCATTGCGACTTAGACCAAGTACTAACACGGTGCACACACTGTCAACATTACACCATGAAAGGAGGAATAGATCACTCAAACTATCATAGCAATAATTATTCTCATAATCCATAAGAGATCACAATCATAGCCTAAACCAAGTACCACCCTGATGCACGCACTGTCACCGTTACACCAAGGCAGGAGGAATAGATTACTTTAATAACATCACTAGAGTACACAAAATATCTGAATAATAACATGTACTTGTTCAACATGATACAAAGCTCACGATCACATAAAGATCACATCATGGGAGAGAGAGGTGAACCACATAGCTACCGGTAGAGCCCTCAGCCCCGGGGATGAACTACTCCCTCCTCATCATAGGAGACAGCAAGGTTGATGGAGATGGCGGTGAGGTCGATGGAGAAGGCGGAGACGGCGATGGAGACCGATGGAGATGGCTCCGGGGGCACTTCCCCGTCCCGGCAGGGTGCCGGAACAGAGACTTCTGTCCCCCGAAATTCGTCGACTGTGGCGGCGGAGCTGCGGAACTGTTCTGGAAAAATCGTCGAATCCCCTAGGGTTTTCCGTCCCGAGGCTTCTTATAGGCGAAGGGGCGATGTCAGGGGGTGGACCAGGCACCCTCACACGTGGCTGGCGCGGCCAGGGGCCTGGCCGCGCCACCTGTGTGTGTGGGGCCCCTGTGGCCCACCTCCTACTCCTCTTCGGATCTCTGGAAGCTTCCGGGCAAAATAAGACTTCATGAACTTGTTTCGTCCAATTCAGAGAATATTTCCTGTGTATCACTTCTGAAACACAAAAATAGCAGAAAACAGGAAACTGGCACTGTGGCACTTCGTTAATAGGTTAGTTCTGGAAAATGCATAAAAGTGCCACTAAGTGTAACGAAACAATATGCAAATGGTGTAAAAACAAGCATGGAGCATCAAAAATTATAGATACGTTTGAGACGTATCAAGCATCCCCAAGCTTAACTCCTGCTCGTCCTCGAGTAGGTAAGTGATAACAAAAGAATAATTTTTGAGGTGACATGCACCTACACAATCTTGATCATATATGTAAGCATTGTGAGCTGGGATCATAAGAACTTAAAACATGGGCATGAAAGATATAATCATGATAATAGAACTTAGCAACCATGTTGTAAACATGCAAATGAACACAAACAAAAGATCATGAAAATGAAACAATGAAAGTCAAACGTGTGTTCAAATCATAAGGAAAAACATACAAATGGTTTTCAGCTTGTCCTTCATGGAGAGCAAAACATAAATGCATAGGACACCTTCAAGTTTAAGAGGGCGACTAGATACAAATAATTTAAGAACAAGTGAAACCAACAATATGAATCAATCAATGAACTTTGGGACAATGCATATCACACTAAGAATGACAACTATGCTCTCTTAATGGTGCATAAAGAAAGAAGGTGGTGACTCAACATAAAAATAAAAGAAAGGCCCTTCGCAGAGGGAAGCAGTGATTGCAAGTTTTATAACCTTCAAAAATTATGGTACTTACCGGCTTTGAGCTCTCATTGCCCCCATCATAAGCATCTTGAATGGTTAAAGTTAATGCGAGAACAATTATGATGCATATGCTTGACAAATCATAAGTTGAAAACCTCGTGTCCCGTGAATACGAGTACCCAAATCTCATGCTACTTTACTTAGAGTCCCAAGCAAGGCTCTTGTCATTGTAAGTATATGCATATCATTGAGAACCACCAATGGGGTACCTCCGTGCCCGATGACATGTAACAAGCCCACACCAAAATGACAGGACAAGCAGACAATGAACACCTCGACATCTCTTTTATTTGCTATATTGTTTAGCTTTTTATTGTGAGATGCGTCGTCGAATGTTCACCATGGGTATGCTGCAAATTTCCACCATGAATTATGCATGGCTTAGATTGGCGGCCCGGTGCTGACTGTGGTGATGGCGCCAGAAAATGTGCTGATGCCTAGTGAAAGCAGACGTCCTTGTGCGTGGTGAATGACCAGCCCGTTGGGAACCCCAAGAGGAAGGTATGATGAGTGCAGCGACAAGTTTTCCCTCAGTTAAGAAACCAAGGTATATCGAACAGGAGAAGGGAGACGGTGACGACTGAAGGTGATGCGGACTGGCTTAATGACACTCCAACAAGGGCGCCGTTAACGATACTTGTTGACTCGTCTTCGGCCAGCGGCAACGTGGAACCTGCACACACACAAACAAATACTTTGTTCCCAACTTGCGATGAGGTTGTCAATCTCACCGGTTTGCTTGAAACAAAGGTTATGAGTGTATCGAGTGGAAAATAGTAGTAATATGCTAGTAAAGTAAACAGTGCGGGAATAGTAAACAGGTGATTGCAATATGATTAAAATAGGACCGGGGTCCACAGTTCACTAGTGGTGTCTCTCCATAGATAAATAACATGCTGGGTAAACAAATTACAGTTGGGCAATTGATAGAATAAAGATAACGTGATATGTCAAGAAGATCACTATGAGATTCACTCTGGGCATTACAACAAAATACATAGACCGCCATCCAACTGCATCTATGACTAATAATCCACCCCCGGGGATATCATCCGAACACCCTAGAAGTATTAAGTTGCGAACAACAGATAATTGCATTAAGCAAAGTGTGTAATGTAAACAAAGCATATGCCCTCGAGCATATGATTGTTGTTTTCTCCCTAGTAGCAACAGCACATCTACCACCTTAGAGGTTTCTGTCACTCCCCCAGGTGAAATAGAGGCATGAACCCACTATCGAGCATAAATACCCCCTCTTGGAGTCACTAGCAACTACTCGGCCAAGATAGCCACTAACAACGGAGAGCATGCAAGATCATAAACATCATAGAGATAACATAAGATAAAATTCAGTACAGCAACTTAATCATAAACACCAATATTCATCGGATCCCAACAAACCAACATCATAGAATTACATAACGGTGATCTCAATCATGTAAGGCAGCTCATGAGATCTAAACATGAAGCACATGGTGGAGGAGACAACCATCTAGCTACTGCTATGGACCCATAGTCCAAGGTAGACTACTCACTCATCGCTCCGGAGGCAATCATGGCGATGAAGGAGACCTCCGGTGGCGATTCCCCTCTCCGGCAGGGTGCCAGGAAGAGCTTCTGGACCCTCCCGATCTTCGGGTCGACGGCGGCGGTGGATCGCGATGTATTCTGGAAAACTGATCGGGGCCCTTAGGTTTTTCTCGTCAGGGGGTATATGTAGGCGAAAGGAGGCTGTCAGAGGGTGGACCACGTGGCCTCACAAGGGGGTGGCGCGGCCAGGGGCTAGGCCGCGCCGCCCCTGTGTGTGGGGGCCTCGTGGCCCCCCTCCGTCAGGTCTTTGGATGTTTGGGAGCTCCCCGATGAAATATGACTTCAGGAACTTGTTTCGTCCAATTCGGAGAATATTTCCTGTGTATCACTTCTGAAACCAAAAACAGCAGAAAACAGGGAACTGGCACTGTGGCACTTCGTTAATAGGTTAGTTCCGGAAAGCGTATAAAAATGCCACTAAGTGTAACGAAACAATAGGCAAATGGTGTAAAACAAAGCATGGAGCATCAAAAATTATAGATACGTTTGAGACGTATCAAGCATCCCCAAGCTTAACTCCTGCTCGTCCTCGAGTAGGTAAGTGATAACAAAAGAATAATTTTTGAGGTGACATGCACCTACACAATCTTGATCATATATGTAAGCATTGATGAGCTGGGATCAATAGAACTTAAAACATGGGCATGAAAGATATAATCATGACAATAAGAACTTAGCAACCATGTTGTAAACATGCAAATGAACACAAACAAAAGATCATGATAATGAAACAATGAAAGTCAAACGTGTGTTCAAATCATAAGGAAAAGCATACAAGTGGTTTTCAGCTTGTCCTTCAAAGAGAGCAAAACATAAATGCATAGGACACCTCAAAGTTTAAGAGGGCGACTAGATACAAATAATTTAAGAACAACTGAAACCAACAATATGAGTCAATCAATGAACCTTGGGACAATGCATATCACACTAAGAATGACAACTATGCTCTCTTAATGGTGCATAAAGAAAGAAGGTGGTGACTCAACATAAAAGTAAAAGAAAGGCCCTTCGCAGAGGGAAGCAGTGATTTAAACATGTGCTAGAGCTTTTCATTTTGTAAAACAGAGAGAAAACTTGATTTTGAGAGGTGGTTGTCTTTGTCAACGACTGGCAATGGGGTTCTTACTATCTTCCATACAAAAATAAAGCAAGTTTTTGAGAGAGAGATTGGCACTTTGGTGCTCTTTTTATAAAACTTGGCACTCCTCCCCACCTTTTCCTTTCACATACCATGGCTAACCGATTCCATCGGGTGCCCACCAACATTCACATTCTTGGAGGAGTGCCTTTTTTCTTTTTTTCTCTTTTTTTTTCTTTTTGGAATAAACAATATGGAAGATAGCAAATCCGACCACTACGTCCCCATGAGCTGAAAACAGTGTCACAAAACGAGAAGTATTTTGAAGGTTTTTGAAAGGTAGCACACGAAAATTTTACTTTGGAATGGCTTAAAAATACCATGCATAGGAATTTATAGTGGACACTTTGAAAAACTTGGCTTTTAGGAGTTGGATGCACGAGTAGAGCTCATACTCAGTACAAGGTGAGGGCTAGCAAAAGACTGGGAGCGACCAACTAAGAGAGCAATAATGGCCATAATCATGCAGAGCGACAAAGCGACATTAAAAGAAGCATACGATGGCATCAAAAGTCAAAAACTAAATGATCATGAAGGCTAATGGCGACTTTGGAAGAGTCTAACATGTTTGAGCATGCGCCAAGTCAACCCAAATAAAGCATCAAGGAGAAAACCAAAATAATGCTTCCATATAATAAAAACAACGCATGATTTTTTCAAAGGCTCATTAAGCAATCTCAGTTATTTGAGACAAGTCATGCTACAGCAAAACCACTAAGCATACTATCAAAAAGACATCTAGCATGACATGAAAAAGCCTAAGCCGCAGTCTACACAAGCTCGTTCTTGTACCACTATTTTGCACAAAGCTTTTTCTCTTTTCCAACACCATTTGAAATTTTTATAAACACCTCTTTTGATGAAAACCGATAAAGACCAGAGGCAAAAATACACCTTGATGGAAAGATATGACAAGATCTGAACGCATATCAAGGCGAAAACGAAAACCAAAAGCAGTAGCAGAAAAAGATGAACGCTCGATTTTTAATAAGAGTGAAAACTAGAGCATTCTTTGCAAATGAAAACGAGTACATCTCCTCCAAAGGAAATTTGTTGGGGTCCAACCATTTATTGCAGCAAACAAACAAACTAAACAAACTAAGAAAACTAAAACAACTGATGCTCCAAGAAAAACACATAGTGCATGAAGCAATAAAAATATAGTGTTTTGAAAGGTGACCTGATTTTTGCCGATGAAGAAGGGGTGCCTCGGGGGCATCCCCAAGCTTTGACGCTTGTACTTCTTGGATATTTCTTGGGGTGCTGGGCATCCCCAAGCTTGAGCTTTTGTCCATTCTTCAACTCATCTCATCATTCTCCAATCCCTACACTTGAAAACTTCCTTCATACAAAACTAAACACAATTCTATTAGCAACATTAGTGTAAGCATAAAATATATTCACCCTCTTTAAGCTTCAGGTTTCAACCGAAACCACCACATATAAAGTATATACTACTGTAGCAACTTCCACAAGAGTTCCATGATAAAAAAGAACTCAAAAGAAAGCGATAAAGTGGCAAAAACAAATATTGGCAGAAATCTGTCAAAACTGGACAGCTGACAAAGGACGAATTTTTGAGGGATTTTCCGTTGCTCAGATCAAAAAGTGTTCAACTAAGAAAAGTTTGGATATAACCTGGGGCATATGCACAAGAAATCGCAGGTCCAAAAGATAAACAGAGAATTTTCACGAATTTTTACGGTGCAGCACCGAAAACAGTTTCAGGACAGCAATAACCCCAAATCTTTACCTCACTCAAATTAGAGGCTTCTCTTGGCACAAAAACGAAATAAACAAGATAAAGAGCGGTCATTACAGTAGTAATGACTTCTAAGACTCAAATAAAAGAAAAAGTACTGAAAGTAAACAATGGGTTATCTCCCAAGAGTGCTTTTCTTTAACGCCTTTGAGCTAGGCGCAGAAAATTGCGAATCAAGTAATATCAAGCGATGAAGCATCAAGCTCATAATTTGCTCTAAGAATAGAGTCAAAAAGTAATTTCTTTCTT
This sequence comes from Dactylis glomerata, assembly GCA_007115705.1. Lineage (NCBI taxonomy): Eukaryota > Viridiplantae > Streptophyta > Magnoliopsida > Poales > Poaceae > Dactylis > Dactylis glomerata. The sequence goes on along the minus strand of QXEO01000039.1, from coordinate 131,715 downwards.
TTCCTAGGGAAGTGTTCCATACCTTTCTTTAGTGGGAATTGATACTTGATAGTGCCTTCCCTCATATCAATAATAGCACCTACAGTTCGAAGAAAAGGTCTTCCCAAAATAATAGGACATGAAGCATGGCATTCAACGTCCATAACAAGAAAATCAACGGGAACAAGGTTATTGTTAACCATAATAAGAACATCATTAATCCTTCCCAAAGGTTTCTTCTTAGCAACATCAGCAATGGGAACATCAAAATAACACTTTTCAAGCGGTGGTAAATCAAGCATGTCATAAATCTTTCTAGGCATGATAGAAATACTAGCACCTAGATCACATAAAGCATGGCAATCATAACCATTCACATGCATATCAATGATGGGTTCCCAACCATCTTCTAATTTCTTGGGAACAGAGGCTTTTTGCTTCAACTTTTCATCCCTAATCTTTATGAGAGCATTGGTAATATGCTTAGTAAAAGCAATATTTAAAGAACTAGCATTGGGAGTCAAAGCAAGCTTTTGCAAGAACAAAATAACTTCAGATATATTGCAGCCATCAACATCAAAATCATTAAAAGAAATAGAGCTATCATCTCCCACACTCCGAAAAATTTCAGCACTCTTTTGAGAAAAAGTTTTGGCAGTTTTAGGCTTTTTAGCACAAGGAGTGGGAGTTTTCTCTACACCAATCAAAGTAAGAGGATTGCTATCAGTAGGAGCAACATCATTAGAGGTAGTAATAGTACATACCTTCATCTCTCTAGCCATCACATCTTCTCTTTCCCACCTGGCATGCAATTCCGCTAACAATCTAATATTTTCATCAATTCTAACCTGGTTAGCATTAGCGGCAGCAACAATATTGCTCACATTCACATCATTAGGAAACACTTTTAATTTCAGAAGTTCAACATCATGAGCAAGGCTATCAACTTTAGAAGCAAGAGCATCAATTTTGCCTAACTTTTCCTCAACAGACTTATTAAAAGCAGTTTGCTTACCGATGAAGTCCTTGAGCATTACCTCAAGCTCGGAGGGCGCGGCCCTAGTGTTGTTGTAGGAATTACCATAAGAGTTACCATAACTATTACCATTGGTAGAAGGATATGGCCTATAATTGTTACTAGCAAAATTGTTCCTATAAGCATTGTTATTAAAATTGTTGTTTCTAATGAAATTCACATCAACTTGCTCTTCTTGAGCAACCAAAGAGGCCAAAGGAACATTATTAGGATCTACATGAGTCCTATCATTAGCAAGCATTGCCATAATTGTATCAATCTTATCACTCAAGGAAGAGGTTTCCTCAACAGAATTTACCTTCTTACCTTGTGGAGCTCTCTCGGTGTGCCATTCGGAATAATTTACCATCATGTTGTCTAGTAGCTTTGAGGCGGCGCCCAATGTAAGGGACATAAAAGTGCCTCCAGCAGCTGAATCAAGTAGGTTCCTCGAAGAAAAATTCAGTCCTGCATAAAAAGTTTGGATAATCATCCAAGTAGTCAGTCCATGAGTGGGGCAATTCTTTATCATAGATTTCATTCTTTCCCAAGCTTGAGCAACATGTTCATTATCAAACTGAGTAAACTTCATAATATTGCTACGCAACGATATAATCTTAGCAGGAGGATAGTATCTACCAATAAAAGCATCCTTACACTTAGCCCATGAATCAATACTATTCTTAGTCAAAGACAGCAACCAATCTTTAGCCTTTCCTCTCAAAGAAAAAGGAAACAACTTGAGCTTAATAATATCACTATCAACATCCTTATATTTCTGCATCTCACATAGCTCAACAAAATTGTTGAGATGAGCTGCAGCATCTTCAGTACTAGCACCAAAAAATTGCTCTTTCATAACAAGGTTCAATAAAGCAGGCTTGATCTCATAAAAGGTGGTAGCAGGAACAGGTGGTGCAATAGGAGTGCAGATAAAATCACTATTGTTCGTGCTAGCAAAGTCACACAACTTGGTGTTTTCAGGATTGGCCATTTCAGCAAAACGAAAGTAAACAAGTAAAAACAGCTACCAAGGATTCTAATTTTTTTGGGTTTTTGATATAAAACAATGCAGGTAAAATAAAATAAAGTAAAGCAAAACAAATCACAAAGTAAAGAATGTGTGTGCGAAGAACTCCCCTCGCAGAAGTCTTCTCTTCCTTCCCCGGCAACGGCGCCAGAAAAAGTGCTGCTGACTGTGGTGATGGCGCCAGAAAATGTGCTGATGCCTAGTGAAAGCAGACGTCCTTGTGCGTGGTGAATGACCAGCCCGTTGGGAACCCCAAGAGGAAGGTATGATGAGTGCAGCGGCAAGTTTTCCCTCAGTTAAGAAACCAAGGTATATCGAACAGGAGAAGGGAGACGGTGACGACTGAAGGTGATGCGGACTGGCTTAATGACACTCCAACAAGGGCGCCGTTAACGATACTTGTTGACTCGTCTTCGGCCAGCGGCAACGTGGAACCTGCACACACACAAACAAATACTTTGTTCCCAACTTGCGATGAGGTTGTCAATCTCACCGGTTTGCTTGAAACAAAGGTTATGAGTGTATCGAGTGGAAAACAGTAGTAATATGCTAGTAAAGTAAACAGTGCGGGAATAGTAAACAGGTGATTGCAATATGATTAAAATAGGACCGGGGTCCACAGTTCACTAGTGGTGTCTCTCCATAGATAAATAACATGCTGGGTAAACAAATTACAGTTGGGCAATTGATAGAATAAAGATAACGTGATATGTCAAGAAGATCACTATGAGATTCACTCTGGGCATTACAACAAAATACATAGACCGCCATCCAACTGCATCTATGACTAATAATCCACCCCCGGGGATATCATCCGAACACCCTAGAAGTATTAAGTTGCGAACAACAGATAATTGCATTAAGCAAAGTGTGTAATGTAAACAAAGCATATGCCCTTGAGCATATGAATGTTGTTTTCTCCCTAGTAGCAACAGCACATCTACCACCTTAGAGGTTTCTGTCACTCCCCCAGGTGAAATAGAGGCATGAACCCACTATCGAGCATAAATACCCCCTCTTGGAGTCACTAGCAACTACTCGGCCAAGATAGCCACTAACAACGGAGAGCATGCAAGATCATAAACATCATAGAGATAACATAAGATAAAATTCAGTACAACAACTTAATCATAAACACCAATATTCATCGGATCCCAACAAACCAACATCATAGAATTACATAACGGTGATCTCAATCATGTAAGGCAGCTCATGAGATCTAAACATGAAGCACATGGTGGAGGAGACAACCATCTAGCTACTGCTATGGACCCATAGTCCAAGGTAGACTACTCACTCATCGCTCCGGAGGCAATCATGGCGATGAAGGAGACCTCCGGTGGCGATTCCCCTCTCCGGCAGGGTGCCGGGAAGAGCTTCTGGACCCTCCCAATCTTCGGGTCGACGGCGGCGGCGGATCGCGATGTATTCTGGAAAACTGATCGGGGCCCTCAGGTTTTTCTCGTCAGGGGGTATATGTAGGCGAAAGGAGGCTGTCAGAGGGTGGACCACGTGGCCTCACAAGGGGGTGGCGCGGCCAGGGGCTAGGCCGCGCCGCCCCTGTGTGTGGGGGCCTCGTGGCCCCACTCCGTCAGGTCTTCGGATGTTTGGGAGCTCCCCGATGAAATATGACTTCAGGAACTTGTTTCGTCCAATTCGGAGAATATTTCCTGTGTATCACTTCTGAAACCAAAAACAGCAGAAAACAGGGAACTGGCACTGTGGCACTTCGTTAATAGGTTAGTTCCGGAAAGCGTATAAAAATGCCACTAAGTGTAACGAAACAATAGGCAAATGGTGTAAAACAAAGCATGGAGCATCAAAAATTATAGATACGTTTGAGACGTATCACCCGGCGTTTCCCTAACACATATACAAACTCCATGATCCCCACAAGATTCCCAATTCATTTCACACCGCGGGCATCCATAAACAAAAGATCACAATATCAACTCAAATAGGAAGTGCAATGTTGAAAGCTTGCCCCATGACAGCATGGCTGGGCTAGTCTCCAACTTACAACTTGCAAGCATAACAACTCAGCATAAGAGACCACAATGTCAAATTTTTAAGAACAGGAAAAAGTAAAGTGTGCCTTCCGGTTCGTGAGAGCTTTACTAACCGAATTTCGCATAACACTGGTAAGAGTTTAATTTGAAGAGAATATAAAAGCAAGTCAAATTTACTTCGAATAGCAAATTGCTAGTAGGTATGTATGGTGGACACTTTGAAAAACTTTGGCTTTTAGGAGTTGGATGCACGAGTAGAGCTCATACTCAGTACAAGGCGAGGGCTAGCAAAAGACTGGGAGTGACCAACTAAGAGAGCAATAATAGCCATAATCATGCAAAGCGACAAAGCGACATTAAAAGAAGCATAAGATGGCATCAAAAGTCAAAAACTAAATGATCATGAAGGCTATTGGCGACTTTGTAAGAGTCTAACATGTGTGAGCATGCGCCAAGTCAACCCAAATAAAGCATCAAGGAGAAAACCAAAATAATGCTTCCATACAATAAAAACAACGCATGATTTTTTCAAAGGCTCATTAAGCAATCTCAGTCATTTGAGACAAGTCATGCTACAGCAAAAATCACTAAGCATACTATCAAAAAGACATCAAGCACGACATGCAAAAGCCTAGGCCGCAGTCTACACAAGCTCCTTCTTGTACCACTATTTTGCATAAAGCTTTTTCTCTTTTCCAACACCATTCAAACTTTTTATAAACACCTCTTTTGATGAAAACCAATAAATATCAGAGGCAAAAATACACCTTGATGAAAAGACATCACAAGATCTGAACGCAAATCAAGGCGAAAAATGCAAGCTAAACGCGGTAGCAGAAAGAGAGAACACTCGTTGAAACGATAAGAGTGAAAAATGGAGTATTCTTGGCAAATGAAAAGTGAAGTATGTCTCCCTCCAAACCAACATGATGTGATCAAACCATTTATTGCAGCAAACTAAACTAAACTAATACTGAAAACAAAAACAACTGACGCTCCAAGAAAAACGCATAATGCATGAAGCAATAAAAATATAGTGTCTTGAAAGGTGACCTGATTTTTGCCGATGAAGAAGGGGTGCCTCGGGGGCATCCCCAAGCTTTGACGCTTGTACTTCTTGGATATTTCTTGGGGTGATGCATGGGCATCCCCAAGCTTGAGCTTTTGTCCATTCTTCATCTCATCTCATCATTCTCCAATCCCTACACTTGAAAACTTCCTTCATACAAAACTAAACACAATTCTATTAGCAACATTAGTGTAAGCATAACATATATTCAACCTCTTTTTGATTCAGGTTTTAACTCAAAACCACCACATATTAAGCATATAGTACTGTAGCAACTTCCCAAAAAGTTCCGAGATCAAAAGAACTCAAAAGAAAGCGATAAAGTGGCAAACACAAATATTGGCAGAAATCTGTCAAAACTGAACAGCTGACAAAGGTCGAATTTTTGAGGGGTTTTCTGTTGCTCAAATCAAAAAGTGTTCAACTAACAAAAGTTTGGATATAACCTGGGGCATATGCACAAGAAATCGCAGGTCCAAAAGATATACAGAGAATTTTAACGAATTTTTACGGTGCAGCACCGAAAACTGTTTCAGGACAGCAACATCCCCAAATCTTACCTCACTCAAATTAGAGGCTTCTCTTGGCACAAAAACGAAATAAAAAGGATAAGGAGCGGTCATTACAGTAGTAATAACTTCCAAGACTCAAATAAAAGAAAAAGTACTGAAAATTAAACAATGGGTTATCTCCCAAGAGTGCTTTTCTTTAACGCCTTTGAGCTAGGCGCAGAAAATTGGGAAGATGCTCATGTGGGCGCCACATAAAAGCTTGAGGCAAATGCGCCATATAGGAACTTAAAGCAATAGAGAGCATAAAAAGGCAAGTATGGAAAACATTTAAATCTAAACCACTTCCTATGAAAAATAGTCTTGTAAAGAGACAAGTCATAAAAGCGCAAAGCAAAAAGCATAGGAAGGCAAAACAAGTACAACTTCAAAAATTGCAACATAAAGAGGGGAAACTCAATATTGTTGAGATCCATCAAACCATGTTTCCCTCTCTCATAATAACTTTTAGTAGCATCATGAATAGAACTAACAATATAACTATCACATAAAACATCTCTATCATGAGCCACATGCATAAAAGAGTTAATTCTCACCACAGGAACAATAGTAGTAGGAGCAAATTCAATAGAATAATTATTCTCATCACCATAATCATCAAAAATAGGAGGCATATTGTAATCATAACTAGTTTTCTCCTCAAAAGTAGGTGAACTGAAAATATTATACTCATCATCACAAGCTAGAGAACTACTATGTCGCAAAGCATACTCATCAAACATATCATCATAAGAAGGAACATCACATATGGGAGATAAAATATCATCAGAGCAAACTTTCTCCACTAAAGCTGGGGAACTAAAAATATCATGCTTAACAAAACCAGCTTCCCCAAGCTTAGACTTTTCTATAGCATTAGCATCAACGGTGTTCAAAGCATTCATACTAACAATATTAGCATGCAAATTAAGCTCCAAAGGTTTTTCAATTTTCTCTTCAAACACTTCATATCTAAACTCAGGAAAAAGACTACAGAACTCATTGTTTTCCATTTAAGCCTAACTAGTGAAAATAAAAACAAGAAACAAAAAGATGTAATTGCAGAATCTAAAGGAAATAACTCCGAGCACTCACACAGGAGGATGCGAGTACCTTTTACCTTACCTCCCCAGCAACGGCGCCAGAAAAGAGCTTGATGTCTACGCACTTCTATTCTTGTAGACACTTGTTGGGCCTCCAAGTGCAGAGGTTTGTAGAACAGCAGCAAGTTTCCCTTAAGTGGATCACCCAAGGTTTATCGAACTCACGGAGGTTAGAGGTCAAAGCTATCCCTCTTAAGCAACCCTGCAATTACGATACAGAAAGTCTCTTGTGTCCCCAACACACCCAATACACTTGTCAGATGTATAGGTGCACTAGTTCGGCGAAGAGATAGTGAAATACAAGTAGTAGTGATGATTATAAGTAACAAATGTGATTTAAAGTAAATATCGCTGCAAGCAAACAAGTAACAAAATAGCAAGTAAACGGTGTGCAATGCTTGGAAACAAGGCCTAGGGATCATACTTTCACTAGTGGACACACTCCCAACAATATAACATGAATGAACAAGTAACTTCTCTTTGCTAAGGTACTCTGAATTACTCTCCTATTGAATAACACTAATCATTGTGTAGTGGCTACAGAAGCACCCCTTAAAGTTCATCAAGTACTTGACAAACACCACTCATAGAGATATCCAAATCAGATCACAACTCAAGATAGAAATCATTGCGACTTAGACCAAGTACTAACACGGTGCACACACTGTCAACATTACACCATGAAAGGAGGAATAGATCACTCAAACTATCATAGCAATAATTATTCTCATAATCCATAAGAGATCACAATCATAGCCTAAACCAAGTACCACCCTGATGCACGCACTGTCATCGTTACACAAGGCAGGAGGAATAGATTACTTTAATAACATCACTAGAGTACACAAAATATCTGAATAATAACATGTACTTGTTCAACATGATACAAAGCTCACGATCACATAAAGATCACATCATGGGAGAGAGAGGTGAACCACATAGCTACCGGTAGAGCCCTCAGCCCCGGGGATGAACTACTCCCTCCTCATCATAGGAGACAGTAAGGTTGATGGAGATGGCGGTGAGGTCGATGGAGACGGCGGAGACGGCGATGGAGACCGATGGAGATGGCTCCGGGGGCACTTCCCCGTCCCGGCAGGGTGCCGGAACAGAGACTTCTGTCCCCCGAAATTCGTCAACGGTGGCGGCGGAGCTGCGGAACTGTTCTGGAAAAATCGTCGAATCCCCTAGGGTTTTCCATCCCGAGGCTTCTTATAGGCGAAGGGGCGATGTCAGGGGGTGGACCAGGCGCCCTCACACGTGGCTGGCGCGGCCAGGGGCCTGGCCGCGCCACCTGTGTGTGTGGGGCCCCTGTGGCCCACCTCCTACTCCTCTTTGGATCTCTGGAAGCTTCCGGGCAAAATAAGACTTCAGGAACTTATTTCGTCCAATTCCGAGAATATTTCCTGTGTATCACTTCTGAAACACAAAAACAGCAGAAAACAGGAAACTGGCACTGTGGCACTTCGTTAATAGGTTAGTTCCGGAAAATGCATAAAAGTGCCACTAAGTGTAACGAAACAATAAGCAAATGGTGTAAAAACAAGCATGGAGCATCAAAAATTATAGATACGTTTGAGACGTATCAACTGGCACTGTGGCATCTTGTTAATAGGTTAGTTCCGGAAAATGCATAAAAGTGCCACGAAGTGTAACGAAACAATAGGCAAATGGTGTAAAAACAAGCATGGAGCATCAAAAATTATAGATACGTTGGAGACGTATCAGCATCCCCAAGCTTAACTCCTGCTCGTCCTCGAGTAGGTAAGTGATAACAAAAGAATAATTTTTGAGGTGACATGCACCTACACAATCTTGATCATATATGTAAGCATTGTGAGCTGGGATCATAAGAACTTAAAACATGGGCATGAAAGATATAATCTTGACAATAAGAACTTAGCAACCATATTGTAAACATGCAAATGAACACAAACAAAAGATCATGAAAATGAAACAATGAAAGTCAAACGTGTGTTCAAATCATAAGGAAAAACATACAAATGGTTTTCAGCTTGTCCTTCAAAGAGAGCAAAACATAAATGCATAGGACACCTTCAAGTTTAAGAGGGCGACTAGATACAAATAATTTAAGAACAAGTGAAACCATAGTCATGAATCAATCAATGAAAACTTTGGGACAATGCACATTATACTAAGAATGACAACTATGCTCTCTTAATGGTGCATAAAGATAGAAGGTGGTGACTCAACATAAAAGTAAAAGAAAGGCCCTTCGCAGAGGGAAGCAGTGATTAAACATGTGCTAGAGCTTTTCATTTGTAAAACAGAGAGATAAAAATTGGGTTTTGAGAGGTGGTTGCTTTTGTCAACGACTGGCAATGGGGTTCTTACTATCTTCCATACAAAAATGAAGCAAGTTTTTGAGAGAGATATTGGCACTTTTGTGCTCTTTTATAAAGCTTGGCACTCCTCCCCACCTTTTTTCCTTTCTCAAACCATGGCTAACCGATTCATCGGGTGCCCACCAACATTCACATACCATGGAGGAGTGCCTTTTTTTCTTTCTTTTTTTCCCTTTTTTTTCTTTTTGGAATAAGCTATATGGTAGATAGCAAATCCGACCACTACGTCCCCATGAGCTAAAAACAGTGGCACAAAACGAGAAGTAGTTGAAAGTTTTTGAAAGGTAGCACATGAAAATTTACTTGGAATGGCTTGCAAATACCATGCATAGGAATTTATAGTGGACACAATGGCAAACTTGGTTTTTGGGAGTTGGATGCACGAGTAGAGCTCATACTCAATACAAGGCGAGGGCTAGCAAAAGACTGGGAGCAACCAACTAAGAGAGCAATAACGGCCATAATCATGCAAAGCGACAAAGCAACATTAAAAGAAGCATAAGATGGCATCAAAAGTCAAAAACTAAATGATCATAGAGGCTATTGGCGACTTTGTAAGAGTCTAACATGTGTGAGCATGCGCCAAGTCAACCCAAATAAAGCATCAAGGAGAAAACCAAAATAATGCTTCCAAATAATTAAAACAACGCATGATTTTTTCAAAGGCTCATTAAGCAATCTTAGTTTTTTTGAGACAAGTCATGCTACAGCAAAACCACTAATCATACTATCAAAAAGACATCAAGCACGACATGAAAAAGTCTAAGCCGCAGTCTACACAAGCTCCTTTTTGTACCACTTTTTTGCATAAAGCTTTTTCTCTTTTCCAACACCATTCAAACCTTTTAAATCCAACTCTTTTGAGGAAAACCAACATGTACCAGAGGTCCAAATACACCTTGATGCAAAGATAAAACAAGATCTGAACAAAAATCAAGGCGAAAAATGAAATCTAAACACAGTAGCAGAAAAAGAGAACACTCGTTGAGCGATAAGAGTGAAAACTAGAGCGTTCTTGGCAAATGAAAAACAAGTTCATCTCCTCCAAAAGAAACATGATGTGATCTAACCATTTATTGCAGCAAACAAATAAACTAATAAAGAAAACTAAAATAACTGACGCTCCAAGAAAAACACATAGTGCATGAAGCAATAAAAATATAGTGTCTTGAAAGGTGACCTGATTTTTGCCGATGAAGAAGGGGTGCCTCGGGGGCATCCCAAAGCTTTGACGCTTGTATTTCTTGGATATTTCTTGGGGTGATGCATGGGCATCCCCAAGCTTAAGCTTTTGTCCATTCTTCAACTCATCTCATCACTCTCTGATCCCTACACTTGAAAACTTCCTTCATACAAAACTAAACACAAATCTATTAGCAACATTAGTGTAAGCATAGCATTGAATCAACCCTTTTTGCTTCAGGTTTCAACCTAAAACCACCACATATATAGCATATACTACTGTAGCAACCTCCCCAAAAGTTCCATGATCAAAAGAACTCAAAAGAAAGCGATAAAGTGGCAAACACAAATATTGGCAGAAATCTGTCAAAACTGAACAGCTGACAAAGGTCGAATTTTTGAGGGGTTTTCTGTTGCTCAAATCAAAAAGTGTTCAACTAACGAAAGTTTGGATATAACCTGGGGCATATGCACAAGAAATCGCAGGTCCAAAAGATATACAGAGAATTTTCACGAATTTTTACGGTGCAGCACCGAAAACTGTTTCAGGACAGCAACATCCCCAAATCTTACCTCACTCAAATTAGAGGCTTCTCTTGGCACAACAACGAAATAAACAAGATAAGGAGCGGTCATTACAGTAGTAATGACTTCCAAGACTCAAATAAAAGAAAAAGTACTGAAAAATAAACAATGGGTTATCTCCCAAGAGTGCTTTTCTTTAACGCCTTTGAGCTAGGCGCAGTAATTTGCAAAGATGCTCATGTGGGCGCCATATAAGAGCTTGAGGCAAAGGCGCCATATAGGAACTTAAAGAAATAGAGAGCATCAAAAAGCAAATGTGAAAGACATTTATATCTGAACCACTTCCTATGAAAAATAGTCTTGTAGAGAGACAAGTCATAAAAGCGCAAAGCAAAAAGCATAGGAAGGCAAAACAAGTACAACTTCAAAAATTGCAACATAAAGAGGGGAAACTCAATATTGTTGAGATCCATCAAACCATGTTTCCCTCTCTCATAGTAACTTTCAGTAGCATCATGAATAGAACTAACAATATAACTATCACATAAAGCATCCCTATCATGAGCCACATGCATAAAAGGATTAATACTCCCTACATGAACAATAGTAGTAGGAACAGATTCAACAGAATAATTATTCTCATCACCATAATTATCAAAAATAGGAGGCATATTGTAATCATAACTAATTCTCTCCTTAAAAGTAGGTGAACTGAAAATATTATACCCATCATCACAAGCTAGAGAACTACTATGTCGCAAAGCATACTCATCAAACATATCATCATAAGAAGGAACATGGATAGCACTAATGGTACAACAATTATCAACCTTAGAATTGGTACCAAAAAGATTTTCAATATCAAAAGTAGAGTGCTTTTCCTAATCATGATCACTAACATAAGTAATAGGCATAGGAACATCATCCCAATCAGAATTATCATAATCTATAGCAGGATCATAACGCTTAGGGGAAGATACCGTGTCCTCTCGCCTCTTACTCCTCCTCTTCTTCTTCTTCTTCTTCTTCTTCTTCTTTTTTTTCTTACTCTTCTTACTCTCTCCTTTAGGAGGGAGAGACTTGAAGGGCATCTTCTCCGCATATTCTTTAGGAGGGAAAGGCATCTTCTCCACATAATCTGGCTTGATGACAGAAACAACAGAAGAAACTTTGGAGGATTCCTCCTCTCTATTAATAAGATCGAAACATCTATTAATCCTATCATAGCTTGGCAAAACATCATGTTTAATAAGATCTTGTAAGTAAGTATTTGCGAGGCAATCTTTAGCACAATAGAGATGACAACCACGAAGGGTGCTATTAAGATCAACATCATTCATGTCTACCAAAGCAATCTTTCTAGATATCTCTTCACAATTCAAAAATAAAGTAAGCTCATCATACTGATTGAAAGTAATCTTATCATCACAATATAAATCTGCGATACTTGTTCGATTAATTGGGCATTGAAAATTAAAGTGCCCCTTTTCACCGCAAAATTCACAAAGAAAAGGATAAAGCTCACAAACCCATTCACCAAGCACATCTAGATCCTTGAGCCATATACTGGTTTCTTCATTTGCGTGGGTGATGCAATAATCTTCCTTATTGTAACTCTGTTCACAAGGTCTATGTACTCCACAAAAATTAACATGCTTATAAGAAATAGGACTTTTAGAAGTTTGAGCATGTTTATTGCAATCATCAATAACAATATCACTTTCTATGCAAGTGTCCTTAAAAGGTTCATGATACACGTCCCCATTTCCTTTAGGAACATTCATATGGGAAGCAAAGGCTTTAAAGAAATCAACCATAATTTGAGGATCAAGACCATATTTAGCACTAAGCTCTTGAAAATCAGCAGTTTCAGCGAAAGACTTAATGCAATCAAACTCGTAATTCATACCTGATCCTTTACCTTTGTCGCTATCCCAACCTTCAATATTGTTTTGAATTGTCTCAAGCAGACCCCACTTGGTGTCGACATCCTTGCTTGTGAAAGACCCATCAAAGCATGCATCTAGATAGTCCTTGTAATATCCTGAAAGCCTTGCATAAAAATTATTAATAACAATATTACGGGGAAGATCATGAATAGGACATTTATGCATTAGTAACTTCAATCTTCCCCACACTTGGGCAATACTTTCTTCCTCATGAGGCCAAAAATTATATATCTGATTACGACCTTTATGAATCTCACTTGGAGGATAGAATTTAGAATAAAAGAGAGGTACAATTTCCTCCCAGCCAATAGATGGACCATCTTCAAGCAGCCGATACCATTCCTCAGCTCTGCCTTTCAGTGATAAAGAAAGTAGCTTCTTCTTAACTTGGTTCATCGAAATACCTGCACACTGGAACAACTCGCATAATTCATGTATAAAGAGCAAATGATCACCAGGATGGACAGTTCCATCACCTAAATAGCAGTTATCCCTAACACGTTCAACAATCTTCATAGGTATTTTAAAAGGATGGGGAGCACAAGCATCATTAGAAACATCACATATGGGAGATAAAATATCATCAGAGCAAACTTTATCCACTAAAGTTGGGGGACTAAAAATATCATACTCAACAAAACCAGCTTCCCCAAGCTTAGACTTTTTTATAGCATTAGCAATAACGGTATTCAAAGCATTCATACTAACAACACTATTAGCATGCGAATAAAGCACCAAAGGTTTTTCAATTTTCTCTTCAAACACTTCATATCTAAACTCAGGAAAAAGACTAAAGAACTCATTGTTTTCCATTAAGCCTAACTAGTGAAAATAAAAACAAGAAACAAAAAGATGTAATTGCAGAATCTAAAGGAAATAACTTCGAGTACTCACACAGGAGGATGCGAGTACCTTTTACCTTACCTCCCCGGCAACGGCGCCAGAAAAGAGCTTGATGTCTACGCACTTCTATTCTTGTAGACACTTGTTGGGCCTCCAAGTGCAGAGGTTTGTAGAACAGCAGCAAGTTTCCCTTAAGTGGATCACCCAAGGTTTATCGAACTCAGGGAGGTTAGAGGTCAAAGCTATCCCTCTCAAGCAACCCTGCAATTACGATACAGAAAGTCTCTTGTGTCCCCAACACACCCAATACACTTGTCAGATGTATAGGTGCACTAGTTCGGCGAAGAGATAGTGAAATACAAGTGGTATAGATGATTATAAGTAGCAAATGTGATATGGAATAAAAATCGCTGCGAGCAAACATGTAACAAAATAGTAAGTAAACGGTGTGCAATGCTTGGAAACAAGGCCTAGGGATCATACTTTCACTAGTGGACACACTCCCAACAATATAACATGATTGAACAAATAAACAACTTCTCTCCACTATGGTACTCTGAATTACTCTCCTATTGAATAACACTAATCATTGCGTAGTGGCTACGGAAGCACCCCTTAAAGTTCATCAAGTACTTGACAAACACCACTCATAGAGACATCCAAATCAGATCACAACTCAAGATAGAAATCATTGCAACTTAGACCAAGTACTAACACGGTGCACACACTGTCAACATTACACCATGAAAGGAGGAATAGATCACTCAATACTATCATAGTAATAATTACTCTCATAATCCACAAGAGATCACGATCATAGCCTAAACCAAGTACCACCACGATGCACGCACTGTCACCGTTACACCATGGCAGGAGGAATAGATTACTTTAATAACATCACTAGAGTACCCTATAATAATTAAGCATAGGAGTAGCATAATATCTGAATAATAACATCTACTTGTTCAACATGATACAAAGCTCACGATCACATAAAGATCACATCATGGGAGAGAGAGGTGAACCACATAGCTACCGGTAGAGCCCTCAACCCTGGGGATGAACTACTCCCTCCTCATCATAGGAGACAGCAAGGTTGATGGAGATGGCGGTGAGGTCGATGGAGACGACAGAGACGGCGATGGAGACCGATGGAGATGGCTCCGTGGGCACTTCCCCGTCCCGGCAGGGTGCCGGAACAGAGACTTCTGTCCCCCGAAATTCGTCGGTGATGGCGGCGGAATTGCGGAACTCTTTCTGGAAAATTGCCGACTCTCTTAGGGTTTTCCGTCCCGAGGCTTTATATAGGCGAAGGGGTGATGTCAGAGGGCAGCCAGGGGCTCCTCACACAGGGGTGGCGCGGCCAGGGCCTGGGCCGCGCCAGCCCTATGTGAGGGTGGCCTATGGCCCCTCTCCTTCCTCTCTTCGGTTGTCTGGATGCTCCCGGGAAAAATAAGACTTCTGGCTTTTGTTTCGTCCAATTTCGAGAATATTTCCTGTGTATCACTTCTGAAACACAAAACAGCAGAAAACAGGGAACTGGCACTGTGGCATCTTGTTAATAGGTTAGTTCCGGAAAATGCATAAAAGTGCCACGAAGTGTAACGAAACAATAGGCAAATGGTGTAAAAACAAGCATGGAGCATCAAAAATTATAGATACGTTGGAGACGTATCAGCGGCCTCACCACCAGGGGGCGCGGCCCAGCCCCTGGCCGCGCTGCCCTATGGTGAGAGCACCCTGGCCCACTACTGCCATTGCCCATTCGCGTATTTCATCGTCCCCGAAAACCTAAGTTAGAGGGGGCTCAGAGATAGACACCGCCGCCTCTGCGGGGCAGAAAAGACCAGAGAGAGAAAAACTCTCCGGCAGGCAGAAATCTGCCAGGGAAATTCCTTTCCGGAGAGGGGAGATCATCGCCATCATCATCATAATCGCACCGGACTTCATCGGGATCATCATCACCATCATCCTCATCACCAGCACCTTCATCTTCACCATCACTACGCCATCCCGCTGTAACATCTTGAGTTGAATCTTGTCAAATTCTTAGGGGAAACTTTCCCGGTGTTGATTACTCTTGTGGTTGATGCTATTGAGTGGAACCGTTGAATTAAGGTTTATGTTCAGATTGTTATTTACCATTATTCCACCTCTGATCATGATCCATATGATGTCTTGTGAGTAGTTCGTTTAGTTCTTGAGGACATGGGAGAAGTCAAGTTGTTGGTAGTGGAATTATATTGAGTAATATTTAATGGTTTGATATTTATTTGTTGTGGTGCTATTTCACTAGTGGTGTCATGTGAACATCGACTACATGATACTTCACCATTTATGGGCCTAGTGAGATGCATTATGTATTTGGCTACCAATTGTGGGGTTGCTGGAGTGACAGAAACCTAAACCTCCGTTGGGAAACCATTGCACCAGGGAGCGTAGGATCTTAGAGTTTAAGGCTGTGGTTAGATTTATCTTAATTACTTTCTTGTAGTTGTGGATGCTTGCAAGGGGTATAATCAGAAGTGTGTATTTATCCTAGTAAGGGTGGTGCGCTAGCACAGGTTCACCCCCATAACACTTACCAAACCAATAAAGATTATTTAGCGGCATGAAGTGAAAGCACTTGACAGAAACTCCCGTGTGTCCTCGAGAACGTTTGGTTATCATAAGTTACACAACCGGCTTATCCTTTGCTCTAGAAAGGATTGGGCCACTCGCTGCGATTATTATTACTGTCTTTTATATACTCGTACTTTATTTACTTGCATTACCAAATACCCATGAAAACCCGTTTGCTAGTATTTACAGTGAATCCTTGATCAAAACCACTTGTCAACACCTTCTGCTCCTCATTGGGTTCGACACTCTTATTTATCGAAAGTACTACGATACACCCCCTATACTTGTGGGTCATCAGGTTGCATGAGCTAGAGTGTGACGACGAGTACCATAGTGAGCGCTGAAGTAGACAAAGAACATCAAACGCACAAGGGACCTTTAGTTTACACTAGGCTCACATGAACAGACATACATGCACCCTTACGATATATTAGAGAGAGGCAGATCAACTTATCTATGTTCACCAAAACAAAAAACATAACAAGAGAGTTTTGTGAAATAGTAAGATGAAGCTACTCCTCAAAGAAAATTTCCAACGACGAACCGTGTGCGACTAGTTTGATAAAATTTGGCAAAAAAAACTTCAAACATGAACACAAAATTGAATGTTTACAGCAAACAAAACTCAAAACCAGTAGTCGGAATAAAATCACCTCGTCGAGGAGCATCTTTTTCATTTAGAACATTTATTCAATAAACATGATTGTGCTAAAAAGGGCTTTGGGTAAAGTAGATGAGAGCGAGAGTCACATCAGCATGGCTCCATGGAAATGCTTGATTGCAGCATTCCTCCAGGACCTGGCTCTCAAGTGCTTTGACGCTGGTTCTAGCCACAACGCGCACAAACGCCCATATACAACCAATTGGGCTATTTTTGCATCCTCAGGGTCTATTTTAAGGTGGTGTGAGTTACCAATCACGTCCTAAGAACCCATGTTCTTGTTTCTCCTCATGCGTCTCAATTCTAAATAAGAAAACCGAATGGAAGGAAAAAATGGATTTGTTAAATTTGACCACCCATATACGGATATACCCCCATGTGTTGGTACATAGTAAAGGGACTATTCTTTTTTCGCAAAGAATATATAATATACACGTTTCAAATTTTCAACCGCGTCGTGTCACACCAATGTACTGCAAATAAAACGCACAATACTTTTTTTTATAGAATTTTCATCCTTCAAATTTCTACGTTGTTTCTTTGTTCCAAATTGGCCTTGATGGTGGAAATTGGTGAAACCTTCGGAACCAGATGGGATGTGATGGAGTCCTTGGAATGCAAGGCACAAGATTTTTTGCTTGATTGCATCACCGTTGTCTTTGATTACATGTCGGTTATGAACGCTTTGAGTCAGCCTTTTGCTTGGAACTTCAACATCGTCATCGAGGAGCTGAAGGCAAGTGCTGATTTTTTTTGAAGAGGTCTCCTTCAAGCATGAAAAATGATTCACCTCATAGATTGGCACGTTTTGTGATGTCAGGTTTGGATCATTCAGCCCATGATCATATTTGTTTCCCAAACAATGAAATAGAGCATCTCGGGGAAGGTTCATTCCCCCTCTATGTTCTTGCGAAACCTAGGGTTTGAGGGTCATTGCTCCTTCTGAGGCTTCTTCCCTTCTTGTGCTGCGCTGCGAGCCAGGGAAGGAGAGAGAGGTTGTTAGCATGTATAGCTTAGGCTTAGGTTTTATGGCTGTTTGCGGTAGTCAGGAGTAGGGCACCGGTCTTGTTTGGCCAGATCTGGTGTGTCTTATGGTTGCCCCCCTCCCCCGCGTGTTGTTCTCCGGCAGCCAATGTCGACGGTGACCTGTTGTAGCCCAGAGATCTTTGTTAATAAGGCAATTTATCTGCCTCGTGTTGCTTCTTGCTTTGGCCTGCTAATTGGGTGTGGCTTCTTTTCCCGGCCAGCCGTGGAGGCGAGGGGAATAACAAGTTCAACTTGGTGGCTCATGAATTAGGAAGTAGCTAGAGATTCTTCCCGCTTTGGTGTAACGGCGCGGCACCAGGCGATCACAGACAAGGTTCTTCGTCCTATTTCGATGGTGGAAGAAGGCGGAGCTCACCTTGGAGGCGAGTCTTCTTAGTAAGTGCCGCCATATCCCCTCTCTTCCTCTCGGTCAGCCATGTCGGTGAGGGAGAGGATGGCAGATGCTTGACTGAGGCTGGTGCTCGGTGACGGCTTCGAAAGCCTTTTGAGTTTATGCTCCCTGCGACAGACACCGAGCGATGGCACCGCTCGCTGTCACTACCTTTGGTCCGACGGCTTCCCTTGTCGTGCCTGGCAACGGTTGTTGTTCGTGTTTCTTCTTCCTCTAGCGCAGGATCTTCTCCAGCCTCGGTGTTCCCTCTCAAGCTCCCACCCGTCCAAGTGTCCTAGTCCATAGTTTTGGCTCGACTGGTGGCACCTAGAGGCTCGCTTGTCGCCGCCGATGCTCAAGGACTTAATCGCGTTTCTACAATCTCTTTTACGATGTTCTTTGTTAAAACCCATAATAGTGTTCTGCTTGTAATTGCAACTCTTCACCCACACACCGCTGAAGTAATGGAAACTCCAAGTCCTTTGGGCCTATCTTATTCAAAAACAAATTCAAAAAATGTTTTCAATCAATAAAGTGCTATCTTTAACCCTAAAAATAAGTTGTCACGCTCACGTACATTTTTTGTTGTTGAGAAACACACAAACGTAAGCGCTCATATATACGCGTATACACTCACCCTATGAACGCACACACGCACACCCTACCCATATGAGCACCACAAAGATGTCACGCTGCAATACACTCGGATACGGTACACGTACACAATACCCGTGCATGTACGTACTCATCCTGATCTTCTCTGCCATACTCCTCGTGTGTGCGCGCGTATGGTTCGTGTGGTGCATACACACGCGCTGTCACTGTCAGTCCTTTCCTCTCCTTCTTCTTCCCCGCTCGGCTCCTCCTCCTGGCTCCTGCCACCTACCTCCCGGCGCAACAGCAACAGAGACACAGATCTGGCCTTGCGAGCTGCAGATCCGCCCCGCATTCTCATTCCTTCTTACTGAGAGTGAGACTGAGATCGACTGGAGGTATGGGGAAGAAGCCCAAGTGGCTGGGCGCCGTCAAGAAGGTTTTCAGCCCCGAATCCAAGGACGAGGTCAGCTGGCACCCTCTCGCCGCTCCCATTTCCTATCCCCTATCCGATTTCCTGCAATGCGACTGAATGCTAACAAAGATTCGATCTTCAACCTAGCAGAAATTGCGGAGGAGGTTCGCCGCCAGCGCCAGCACCAGCGCGCCGTACCCGCCGGATCTGACGCCCTCCGTCTCCCTGGAGGCCAATGCTTCAGCTCTCCCGCCTGCCGACAGCGACGACTTCGACTACGCGGCTCATGTCACTGCTCCAGCTCCAATCCCAGTGGCTGAAGAGGAGCAGCAGCAACATGAACATGAGCATGAGCAGAGAGAGTATGCCCCACCAGCCACGGAGCAGGCACTCCCTGTCGCCGCGCCAGAATCCGCCGTCGTGGCCTCTTCTAGCTTGTCGGAGGAGCTCGCTGCGACGAAGATCCAGACCGCCTTCCGAGGTCACCTGGTAATGTCAAAACGAACCCTCAATTCCAGCTCCTAGGCGTAGAACGAATGCATTTGCTTTCATTAGATCATAGGGTATTATATGAAGAACATGAAATGGAAACAAAATTTGAATAGATCACTGCTACTTTAGGAAAACAAAACAAATGAATAAGCACTCCCAGTTTTAAATAATCGATTGACAATTTTAAAAATTAACCTGAATTTGTAAGTTTTAAAATTCCCTTGACATAGTTCCCTTCTAACTTGCCAGTTTTACTCATCGGCTGTATTTCCTTTCGATGTATTCGCTTAATTTCACGACCTACAGTTCAATCATGCGTGCTATAGAATTGGAAAACAGTTTATAGACAAACTCTCGTGAGAAGGTAGCAACAACCTTTTGCTAATTGCAGGAACTTATTTGGTTGTTATGCTAATTGTCTCCCTTTTTTGTATGTGATTTAGATTGTTTGTCATTGCATTAGCATGAAAATCTAACTTGACACTCTCTGTTGTCCCAGTACAGCTTCGACTGAATCTTTTTATTACAAACCTGCATTTTCTTTCTCGTGTTATGAATGTGCCGAGTACTGATATCCATTTCCCCCATGAATATCTAGGCAAGGAGGGCATTGCGAGCATTAAAAGGGCTAGTCAGATTGAAGTCACTGGTTGAAGGCCACTCCGTCAAGCGCCAGGCCACAAGCACGCTCCGCTGTATGCAGACTCTGTCCCGTGTCCAGTCCAAGATACGGACAAGGAGGATTAAGATGTCCGAGGAGAACCAGGCTCTTCAGCGTCAGCTCTTGTTGAATCAGGAACTGGAGAGTCTAAGGGTATGTGCAATATAATGCAAACACTCTTTATACTAAAATATTTTAGACCTATGCACTTTTTACTGAATTCCCAGGGGTAATTCTAGCACCATATGTGGAACTGTTCTGAAATGGTAGTGTTGTTAAACAAAAACCAGGGGTAATTCGACCTGAACTGAATGCATCCATGTACCAGGAGTTCTTGCACTTGTTAGTATTGGGAGATAAAATACAGAGCGGTTGTGTGCTCTTTTGCTGGAGTCTGGATTGTTTAACCTCAATTTTAAATCCCAATACGGTGGCCTTGTAGTTAGGTGCCTCCTCTCTGAAGTCTGAACAATCACTGTCATACTGCAGAGTTTGAATTAGTGGTCAGAATTTCTCTATGTTTAATTTGATTTCGTGTGCTTCTTTGCTACTCCTTATAAAAAATAACTTTGGTTTAACCATTTAGGAAAAAACACCAGTTAGCTCTTGCAGAGATTTTGAAAGAGTTATGCACTCTCCGATTGAAGATAAAAAAGTTATGAAATTCAGAACATCTGTAGCGAGTTGTTCTTTGTTTCAATTAAATCATGTCCATTTTATAACCTATACGTTTCTAAGTATGATGGATGAAAATGCAAGTAGCTAACACTTCCCTGTCGTATGTACTGTAATAGATGGGAGATCAGTGGAATACCAGCCTGCAATCCAAGGAGCAAATCGAGGCTGGCCTCGTAAGCAAGCAAGAGGCTGCAGCCAGAAGAGAACGAGCACTTGCATATGCATTTTCCCACCAGGTTGGTTGCATCACATTGTTACCAAGTGGCCATGCTAGATATTTATCGCAATCATGCTGATAATATTATGGACATTCCTGTTTTTTTGGCAGTGGAAGAGTAGCTCGAGGTCCACAAACCCGATGTTTGTGGATCCGAACAACCCGCACTGGGGTTGGAGTTGGCTGGAACGATGGATGGCAGCAAGGCCTGCAGGCGAGGGTCGCAACGGGACGACCGAGAAAGATAGCAACACCGATCGCATGTCGGTGAATAGCACCAGCCAGATTCCCAGTGAAGGGGAGATCACGAAGGTCGACAACCGCCTGGACTCCAACCCCGACAAGCCCTTGCCTACGACTCCGAAACCATCCCATCCTGCGGCCTCCAGGCAGTCCCCTTCCACACCCTCCAGTAGGGGGTCGCCAGCGCTGGCAAGGAAGAAAAGCTCAACACCGAAGAATGGCTCGTGCATGCCTGGGGGCGACGACGACGCAAAAAGCACGTTCAGTGTCCAGTCCGAACGACCCCGGAGGCACAGCATTGGCACATCTTCCGTGCGTGATGATGCGAGCCTGTCGGGTTCTTCCCCGTCGTCGGTGCCAAGCTACATGGTGCCGACAAAGTCGGCCAGGGCCAAGACCCGCCTCCAGAGCCCGATGGCTGTGGAGAGCGCCACCGAAACGCTGGAGAAAGGATGGTCTGTTGGTTCTGCGAAGAAGAGGCTGTCCTTTCCGGCTGGAACAGCGCCTCCATCACCGTTGCCGGTGAGGCGGCATTCTGGCCCTCCCAAGGTACCTCAGGTGGCTGTCGGAAGCACTGAAGAATGATACTTATCTGATACAATGGAAATTAAGGGCCAGGGAGGGAGGGGATTATAGTTTGGGTTTCTGAAGATATCTCAAAGAAGCAAGGTCGACATTTCTTCGAAAGAAAGGAAAACAGATTGTTTGTTGTGTTGGTCTGTCCATTTGATTGTATGATGTCATTTAATTTTATTCATTGCATATTAACTGTAACAAAACTCAAGAGAGGATATGAGTACCATATCATTCAATGGGTCATACTCTATGGAAACAACAGGACATGTAGTTCTCTTGATTTGTGTATGTGTAGGCTTTCCCATTCCATTTTCTTGTAATTTTTGACTATTATAATGCTGAGTGAAATCGTCGGTTTGAACCACAGTTAGCAGTAATGGATGGGATTGTACTATGTACCACAGCATTTTTTTTTGAGAGCAATGT
This sequence comes from Dactylis glomerata, assembly GCA_007115705.1. Lineage (NCBI taxonomy): Eukaryota > Viridiplantae > Streptophyta > Magnoliopsida > Poales > Poaceae > Dactylis > Dactylis glomerata. Next base: position 109,095 of record QXEO01000039.1, on the reverse strand, counting down.
ACCACAGCATTTAGGAAAGGCCTAACCTTAGCAGTACTGTACTGGTTTGTTTTAATTTTGCAGCTTCTACGTTAACATTAACAGTACTATACTATTTGAACTTGAATTTTCAATTTCGTGGATAGTTAAGGATCTGTGTTGGTTAAGTGCAGCACGGAGAAATATGCAGTGATCCGTGTCTGTATGTCGACCAATAACAAGGTAAGGATTTCAAATACCATGCTGACATGATGACACTCTGCATATTTTTCCTGCAATCCTGTCAATGCTGTCTAGACAACTCCATCTGATCCTTAACCTGTCATCAAAGTCAATGCATGCAATCCTGTTTCCACTTAGGGCTCTTTGATTCACCAGGTTTTCAGAGAATTTGTGTAGCACTGAGATCCTATGATGTATTTCCAACAAAAGCCGTTTGATTGGATTATATCCCCTCAGAATTTTGTGGTGTAAAGTTCATAGAAATAAACATGTTAGACCTCATGAAAATCCTTTCACCGCAATCAATGAGAATTTGCTCTTCCACAGGATTCAAGTAGACATGGTATGTATAAATTACAGTATTAGTATTTTGAGCCTAAAGCCAAATATCTACACGCATTAAAGCCCAAAAAATAAACAAACACAGCCCATGGCTGCTCCTGTTTGGCAATAGTCAGTGATCGTGGAAGCCTGGATCGATCTCGCTGCCGCCTGCCGCCGCCCGCTGCTGCCGTTCGCACGTCGCCGGACTTGATTATCGGTTTGTCTAGCCAGCCGAGTGGCTGCAAGTACGCCGGCCGCCGCAGATAGTCTTTGCCCGGCAGATTCCGGCACATCTCCGTCCAAGTCGACTAGCCGTCAGGTTATTTGTCCGGTACGTGATGGTACTGCTAAAGCGCTTAACTAATCTAAGTATACCCTTTTGTTGCAGTTTTACTGTAATTTGCTAACTAAAAACAGACAGTACCCATATTACTACATGCCAATTGCATCAATCTTGAATCTAGCCTAGTGCCAAAGTTAATCGCTCTTGATAGTATAACTATATTAAAACTTAAGAAAATAGCTTCATTTTGTTGCTAGAATATATATCTTTCTTATCTATGCAAGATATTAATGTAAGGAAAACATATGATAAGATATATGCTATTTTATTTTACACTTGATACCATCATATAAAATACTTCAAGGCGTAATAATTATAGCTTTGCACCCCCTATATCCAAATCCTAGCTCCGCCCCTGCATTTTCTATTCCTACACTTTTTCTATACTATAAATTAAAGGAGCTCTAAGATGAATCTGTTTCAACACAACAATAATATCTTTTTGCGACGAACTGATTTTGGTTATCCAAACTAATTTTAGCATAATAAATAAATAAAATGAAGCATGCATTTTTATTTACATTTTTGTCCGCATTAAATTTATGAAATGAACTGAAACTTCAAGGATAGACGCATCATATTTTAAGTGTATTTTTTTCAAAAATAAAAGGAGAACGCACAAGGTCAAATTGTAAAAACCACCGGAGTCGGGCATAGGCAGGAGGACAAGGGAGAGAGACTAAAATGTGTATTATTTTTGGGCCCTTGGCTTAACCAAAATTTCCCAAACCCACCAATCCTCCTATTATCCCCCATCTCCTACATCCCCACACATTCTCCTCCTCCCATTCCCCATTCCAGCTTCCCTCTGTCCCCGCCTTCGGCGAGATCTCTGGCGGCCTCTTCATAGTTCATATGGATATCTCCTCAAATGTAAGTCCCTCTCGACACTCCTTTTTCTTTCTACCTCAAAATCAAGGCATAGAGAAAAAAAAGTGTATCTTCACTAAGCCCTAATCCTAATCCTCCCTCGTTTCTAGCCTAGGGCCATCACCATTCTCCCTTGAGCTCTCATACCAAGCGAGAACCCTTCTAACGGGATCTTGAGGTGAGCATCGCACGTTTGCAAACTCCTTGACAGCTATCCGTACATCAGAAGTTCACAAAACAACTCCAACTGTCTAGGGTTTCCCACAAACCCAATAGTAACACGACCAAGCTTACTCAAGATGGGTAAACAAATTATGTGTGTATGAGAAAATAGTTATTTTCTTTATCTCCATTTTCCCTCAAAGATTTTCAAGATTGAGTGAAGGAACTGAAGATTTAGAGCTCACCAATGGTGAGGTGAAACTGCATTTAAAAGCAGTGCCTTTTCCAAGGAGGAAAAATGCTATACATAGGTGCAGAGATAGTTACACGATGTGTAGTCTGGACCACCCAACCAGGTCGAACTAATCTGCCCCGCGACTATTTCGGGCTAGTTCAAGTTATTATCCAGGTCGACACCATGACTCCACGAGGTCACAAAAGTAGTCCGGACCAGGCCTAGACCCAGGTCCGAATGACCTATGAGATGAAAACTAATAGGTTTGAAAGGGATTCAAAGGTTTTTTTTTTAAGAACTTCTTTTGTGGTTGGTCTAGGATGTGTATGGTTTTGTCGACACACCAACTCTCATAAGCTTGACCCCCTCTTCATAATATGACATTCCCATGACTCAAAAAGTGTATAAGACAAAACGTTCAAAAACAAGATGCCGTCTTCATGATTATCCTTCTATTTAGTGTCACCATTCACCTCGCCTTATCCATGTTCGGAACTAATACTTGTGCATAAACTATTAAACCATTAGTTCCCTAATTCAATGGTCATTAACACCAAAATCCACGTAGGATATGATATGCCCCTCGTGTCTTCCCATCACAGTCCATAATAGTGAACAACATCGAAACTTCCTCCAGCATTTGTTGCATCGCTTCCATACTCTCCAACACCGGGCATCTACGCTGATGGATTTATAGTCTTAGACGACACTGTCATGACTCACCTTTGTATCAACCTCAGGGCCGCTAAGAATTTTTGTGTTGCTTCACCAAAGTGAGATGCCACCTGTTGTGGTGGAGACTTTTAACGGGTCCAAGCCCAAGATCTTGGAGCACGAGTGGAAGTTACTAGCTAGGATACCACAATGTGATTTCCTAACAGCGATAGGGGTGGGATGATCATAGTTTCTGAAAAGATTTTGGGTTAGTATCAAAGAGGAAGAAGAGAAGGTGGGTAGGTGAAATATCGACAAACCTTTTTTTATCGTTTCCCGCCCGCTCTTACAAGTAGGGTCCCGATCCACCCCACATCCAGCTCACTTGGCCGATCTTCTTGTGAATCGATTAATCTACATGTCACACTATCAAGTTGGCCTCACCTTGTTTGCCAGCGCATACTCTGCTGGCGACTCATTGTTCACCATCATCGAGGTTCCCGGAGGGCGATGGTGTTATAACTTGTATGGCGAATTAATTTTCGACAATTAAAGTAAATCAACACATAATTTATATCGAACGAGTTATGGTGCATATCTTGTTTTGGGAAATTAGTTGATGCAATATATATGTTCGCATTTATGTACTACTAAATTTTCTAGGATAGAATGAAGTTATATTCATTTAGTGCATTAACTTCATGAAACAGAAGAGAAATTCCAAAGATAGGGGGCCATCACGTTTCTGGTGTGATTGACCTCACTTTTTCTGGAATAAAGAAGAGATCACAGGGTTAAATTGCAAAAACCAACCAGACACAAGACATGGGAGAGTGAGACAAAGGTGTGCATTAGCTTCTGGCCCCTTGTCCTAATAACAATTTCTCAAACCCACCAGTCCTCTTACAGTACTATTCTTCTCCCCCTCTCCTCCATCCCCTGTCTTCCTTCGATTCCCCATTCCAGCCACTCTCCATCTCGGCCTCCGCCTCCGGTGAGATCCCCGGCGGCCTCGCCGTACTGAGCTCTCCTCAACTGTAAGCGCCTCTCCTCCCCCCTTTTTCCTTTCTCTCTCAGAAGCAAAGCACAGGAAAAAATTGTGCCTTTTCTTTCTCCTAAACCTAACCCTTGTCGTTTCTTGCCCAGGACCATCACCATGGCCTCGCGCGCCAAGAAGTCTCGTGCGGACGAGGCTACCCCCACCCCTGCTCGCCCCGCGCGCCTCCGCGCCATGCGCCCGGAGGTCGAGGAGGTCCTCAGGAGCCCTCGCCGCGGCCGCCCCAAGCTGCAGCAGCACAAGGAGGGGGAGGGGGCGGAGGAGGACGACGGCACGGCGCCCCCGCGCTACGACTGCGCCTTCCAGGAAGAGAAGGAGGGCGGCGGGTTCGCGCCGCCGGAGATGGTGTGGTGCAAGGTGCGGAGCCACCCGTGGTGGCCCGCGCAAGTCTTCGACGCCGCCGACGCCTCGGAGGACGCGCTGCGGCACGCCAAGTCCGGCGGCGGCGCACCCCTCGTCGCCTACTTCTGGGACAAGACCTTCGCCTGGAGCGACCCCTCCGCGCTACGCCCCTTCCGCGCCAACTTCCCCCGCCTCGCCGGCCAGAACACCGTCTTCAACTACGTGTCCGCCGTCGACGCCGCGCTAGAGGAGGTCGAGCGCCGTGTGGAGGCGGGCCTCTCGTGCCCCTGCTTCCCCAACGCCAAGAAGAGGCAGGAGGTTCAGAACTCCGGTATCAGGGAAGGGGCTTATGGCGCCGTGGTGGACGACGTGTACATGAGGGACACCTTCCGTGCTCAGCCGTTTCTGGAGTACATTTCGGCGCTGGGCAGGAATCCGTTGGCCGGCGCTGACCGTCTCGACCTTGCCACCGCCACAGCGCAGCTGAGGTCCTTCAATCGATTGAGGGTTCCAAGGGAACTTGCTGAGTTTGTGACCTATGAGGGCATTGAGGATGTTACTGAGGCAACCCCACACACAAAGAGGAAAATGATAGAGAAAACCAGTGAGGATGATGTTCTGAGCAAGGCGAAGAAACCGAGGCGTGGCGAGAGCTCATTGCGCAAGAGTGGTGCTGCAAAGGAAGAGGTCGTCGACGAGGACAGTTCTGCGCCTAGGAAGAGTTCAGCAAGGAAGAAGACCTCCAAAGATGTGGATAAGAGAGAATCTTCTGCAATAAAGAAAGATGCCATAGTTAAGGACACTAGCAAGCAAAGCAAGCCAAAGATTAGTAAGAGTTCAGCAGAGAAGAAGAAGAAAGACTCCTCCAAAGACATCGATAAGGGAGAGTCTCCACCAGAGCTTGCAGGGGAAGACGCTACTAATGAGGACAGCTTTATGCTCAGTGGGGAGGCGACAGATGGTACATTGGTTAAGGGAAGGAAGTCTAAGACCAGTAAGCATTCAACAAAGACGAAGAAGGAAGACATCTCCAAAGACGCAGATAAGAAAAAGTCTCTACCAGATCCTGCAAAGGAAGAGGCCACGGGTGATGACAGTTCTACGCCCGGGTCTACAGATGATACATTGAGCAAGGAAAGAAAGTCCAAGATCAGGAAGAGTCCAGTGAAAAAGAAGAAACAAGACACCTCTAAAGACACAGATGAAGTTGAAATGGATGGTGGCAGCAAAACACCAGTCAAGAAGACTGTGGATGTCATTTTGACAGAGAGCAAGTCAGCACGTAGGCTAAGATCCATGCGTGAGACAGAAGGTGCGTCAGAGGGTCCAAGGAAGGATGATGTTGGTGATACCACGAAAGGAAAAGACAAAGATGATGCTTTGCTCAAGGAGAACAATCTAGGGCGTAGAGCAAGCTCTGCACGGCAGAAGGACAAAATCACAGTGGATGGGGATGAACTTGCAGATAGCAGTGTTAAGGATTCTGTTTCTCCTGGCAAGAAAAAGTCACGGCTTGGTGAAACGTTAGCAACTAAGGATGCACCCATCGCAATCTCAGAGCATGGTAGAAAGAGGAAGAAGCTTTCTGAACTTATGGTAGAGACAGGTACTCCTAATCGTTCACCCGGTGGTAAGAGCAAGGCTCGAGGGAAGCGTCCTTTGCCTGTTTCGACCGAGAAACCTGACCATGATACAGAGGATACAGTGAAGACTAGAGGGAAGCGTTCTTTACCTTCATTGACTGAGAAGCCTGAGGTTCCTGACCGTGATACAAAGGATACAGTGAAGACTAGAGGAAAGCGTTCTTTGCCTGCATCAACTGAGAAACCTGAGGATCCTGACCGTGATACGAAGGATACAGTGAAGACTAGAGGGAAACGTTCTTTGCCTGAATCAACTGAGGAACCTGAGGATCCTGACCGTGACCGCAATACGAAGGATACAATGAAGACTAGGAAACGAAAGAAGCTCGACACGTTGGGGGATTTGTCTTCCCAATCACAATCTCTCTCTCCTAAGCGGCCCACAAAGGTTCGAGAAGCGACTCCCAAAGCTGCCGGGAAGAAGTCACAGGCATCTCCTGCTGTCAAAGCCAATGGTGAGACGTTGGGGAATTCGTCTTCCCAACCACAACTCTCTCCTAGGAGGTCCACAAAGGCCCGAGAAGCGACGCGCAAAGCTGCTGAAGTGAAGCCACATTCATCACCTGCTGAAGTGAAGCCGCATACATCCCCTGCTGAAGTGAAGCCGCATATATCCCCTGCTGTCAAGGCCAACGGAGAAGCATCCCAGACGAGATCGCGTAGGACCAAAAGCAGCGAAGAAACTGTTCCAGATAAGTCTCCGCGTTCTGTCAAGCCGAGCAAGGGCAAGCAAGGTGCCGCAACAGAAGACTCTCTGTCCTGCGGTGAGATGCATTCACAGCTTCGTGTAGCAGCAAGCGATCTTAAGAAGGTCGGGAAGATCACCCCTGCAAGTGTCAGCTTCTTTACTGAATTTGGGAAGAGCTCATGTCCATCTAGTTCTGATGTGGAGAAGGAGATACCCATAGAGGCAGCTAACACCGACAGCTATGCTTCTAGTCCCCGCGCTAACGAGGAGATGCCCGAGGAGGCAGCCAATAAAGTTGCTAGTCCTCCTGCCGATGAGGAGATACCTGAGAAGGCAGCAAACAAAGTTGCTAGTCTCCCTGCTGACGAGGAGATTCCTGAGAAGGCAGCAAACAAAGTTATTGAGGAGGAGATACCTGAGAAGTTAGCAAACAAAGTCGCTAGCCCCCATACCGAGGAGATACTTGGGAAGGTAGCAAACAGTGAGCTGAGTCCTTCAGAGCTGCCAGTGGCTGATCATATGAAGGACGACTATTGGTCTGACATTCTCATAAACGTGGAGGAACCAATATGTAGCCTGAAAAAGAAGAAAGACAAGAGCAAAATAAGCAAGACCAATGAACTTCAAGCTGAGGACGCCGCCAAGGAGCCGCCAGTTTCTGCTGGAAATGTGGAGGTTGAGGAACCAAAGGCAGCTGAACCTAAACAGGATAATGCAGAGAACAGGAAGGCCAAGGCGAAACCACCGAGCGTGGCGAACGGGGGCCAGCCAAAAGAGGCGACGGTGGAGAACCCGTCGCTGACCGGGCTAGTGCTGCACTTCAGCAGGCCAGATTCTGTGCCGTCGCACAGCGACCTGATCAAGATCTTCAGTCAGTATGGGCCTGTGAGCGAGGCCAGGACACAGACCGGGAACACCACCAACTCCGCCACGGTGATCTTCAAGCGCCGCATGGATGCGGAGGGGGCGTTCGGGAGCGCGGGGAAGATGACGAATGTGCTTGGGCCGGGCCTCGCCAGCTTCCGCCTCGCCGACTTCCCGTGTAGTGGTGCTGCTGCTTCGGGGAATGGGGCTCAGCAAGGGGCGTCGAACTGAACAGTGACATTGGTTATGAAGATTGTGTAACCTAGTGAGGTGAGGTAATTTGATTTTAATTGTTCCTGCTTGTGTGCTACGATACAGTTCTGTTTTCCCGTGTTGGCATATAGTAATGCTGAGGTCTTATTTTAATTTCAGGTGAAGGAGGCGGCAAAGTGAGAGAGAAGAGGTGCTATATTAGGTGGTGGTAGCTGTTACAGGAGGACTGAGCATTGATAGAAACAACGCTCACTTGGTCTCTTTTTTGGAGGTAGCATGTAGTTGATCCGTGGTGTATGTTGCAGGTCAGAGATGTTGGTGTTGTGAAAAAAAAAATGCATGGTTGTTGTAAGCTGATTTGTACTTGGGAGTTCTGTTTATTCTGTCGAAATTTGTTGTCTGGAATGGTATATCCATATCCCCCATGGTGTAATTGTTAACTAGCTACCTGTTAAAAAAAGGCATGTTTTATGTTCATTATGATATTTAGTACTAACTGCTCATGTTCATGGCTAATACCAAGACCTGAGATTTGTGAAGGCCCTTATGAACATAATTGGCAGTAGCAGGCAGGTGGATTGTTGCAGAGCTGCAGTGGAATGGAAATGAGAAGTAGGATCAGGGAGCATGGTGCATGCATGAGCTGATCAAAAGGCAAGTAGTAGTACACGGAAACTTTTCGTAAGCTGGTGCATGGTTTGCCATATATTCTAAGATGCTCTCTGCTTTTGTATGGCTGGATGTATCCATGGAGATTGGCAACTTCCAGTGGAGTACTAGCAAGGAGGGAAAAATTGAGTGATCATGTATGTCTGTCATGTGGTACGTTTTTTTTCTAGCATGCATATAGTATCTCAAACAAGATGCCTGTCAGTGCCATGCATCTTTCTTTTGATGAAGATACATGAAAAGTTGAAGGTATTTTGCTAACAAGAGTTGTGCTAGCTGGCTAACAGATAAGTGAATAAGACACGTGCAGCTTACAGCTCCTCTTTTATTTTGGTTGATGGATGCAAGGCAGTTTGTAACGCTAGTAACTAATTAGTACTAAGAGTTTACCTAGCTGGAGACTGAAAAAAATACTCCATCCGTTCCAAAATATAAGATGTTTTAGCCTTTTTCTGAAGCACGTGTATCTCGCCATTTTTTAGTGTGTAGGTTCACTCATTTTGTTCTGAACCTACACGCTAAAAGATGGCTAGATACATGTGTATTAGAAAAGGCTAAAACATCTTATATTTTGAAACGGAGGGAGTAGGATGTAAAAATAGTTAGGATGTGCAATTGGTACCATAGTAAAATACTTGGCGATGCAAGGTAAACTAGTATACGTTATCATATTACTAAAAGTTGATTGAGATAGAGAGGGCGAGTGCGGGGCGCAACGGAATCATGGGGAAAAAGGCAGGCGAATCCCCACATAGCTTTACAGTTGCACCTCTGTCTCTGTCTCTGTCTCTCTCTACTTGGAGAGTATTTCTCCCCTTCCCCACCACCGTCCCTCAGCGAGTGAGCTGCTTTGCTTTTTGACGGTCGCTTTGCTTGTTGCTCTTCACATTGCAAGCTATCTGCTTTCTGCTTCCTCATCATCTCCATCTCCATCTCCGGCTGTTTTCTGCCTAGCTATCTCCATCCCGACCTTACTTAGCATGTAAGAATACTGCCGGCGACGAGCGACTGGTCCATCTCCTTCTTCCTCCTGCTCCCTCTTCCATACAAGAATTATGGCCACTCCTTCAGTACACTCCTGCTTGCACCTGCTGCTGCTTCTTTCCTCCTTCCCCTTGCTCTCACTCGCTCAGATGCCTGGTAGGTTCCTCCTCTTTACTTCTTGTTTTCTTCAAGTTTCCTGCCTGCCTGCCTGCCTGCTTGCATATCAATTGATTCATCCTGCTTCATGTTATATATCTCCATCTTCTTGTTGTGCTCTCCATCGCCTTCCTCGCATGTGGCAGTACTTCTGAACCCGTATCTGTCAGTTAACCACTGCTTAACTGCTAGTAACAAAACTCATCTCAGTTTACAGACATATAGCAAGTGAGACACACTCTACTCAACGTCCAAACATGACCATTAATTAGCACTTCAGGACTATCTAGTACTAGTACCACACACGCCATGAGTACTGCTTACTGTACGGTGGGGCGTGGGAATAATTGCATAATAAATTTGCAGTACAAATCCAGTACTAGAAGTCTATCACCAACAATGTGTCTCTCAGTTGCCAACTAATTAACTATGTAAGTTCGTGCAAGGCTGTAAGATATCAACAATGTGTCTATCAGTTGCCAACTAATCCAGTACATCCTGACAGACACATGTCCAGCTACTGCTGGTTACGTCTCTAATTAATTGATCAATTAATCTATGTCATCAACTATCTACTGGTAGCTCGATCAGTAACATTAATTTGACTTACTGACGATGATGCTGCCTGTAGGTTTTGTCAGCATAGACTGCGGAGGCACCGCCGACTACACGGACGAGTTGGGCCTCCGGTGGACCTCCGACGCCGGCCTGATCCCCTCCGGCACGCCCATCACCGTCAACAACACCTCCTCCTCGTCCACCACCTCCCCCTCTGAAAAGCGCACCCAGTACACCACCCTCCGTTCCTTCCCTGCCGACGACAAGAAGTACTGCTACACACTCAACGTTACCACCCGCACCCGCTACCTCCTCCGCGCCACGTTCCTATACTCAAATTTCGATCACAACAGTAACGTCTTCCCGGAGTTCGACCTCTACCTTGGAGCCACCCGCTGGTCCACCATCGTCGTCTACGATGACTCCCGCATCGTCACCAGGGAAGCAATTGTGCTGGCTCCAACGGACACCGTCAGCGTGTGCCTGTCCAACGCCACCACAGGGCAGCCGTTCATCTCTACGCTCGAGCTCAGGCAGCTCAACGGCTCGCTCTACTACACCGCCGATGAGGCCGGCTACTTCCTCAGCTTGGCTGCCAGGATAAACTTTGGTGCACCCACCACAGATCCTGTCAGGTACTTTACTACCAAAATGTAGTCTTTCTATCTGTTAAAAATAATGAGTTAGTTTTTCCTATTCTGTTCATTTGATCATATAATCAACTTAATCCTTTTCTTAGTTACTGATCCTCATGGTTAATTTGATCAATTCAGGTACCCTGATGATCCCTACGACAGGATATGGGAGTCAGACATGGTGAGGAGGGCCAACTACCTAGTCGACGCCGCTCCTGGCACCGTCAACGTGTCCACAGACAAGCCGGTATTCGTCAGCACCAATGAGAGGCCACCTCAAAAGGTGATGCAGACTGCAGTTGTAGGCTCCCTCGGCGAGCTCACGTACCGGCTCAACCTCAATGGCTTCCCGGGCAACGGCTGGGCCTTCTCCTACTTTGCCGAGATCGAGGAGTTCGTCGTCCCAGAGACACGCAAGTTCAAGCTTTTCATCCCTGGTCTGCCTGACGTCAGTAAGCCCACGGTCGACATCGGGGAGAACGCACCAGGGAAGTACCGGCTGTATGAGCCAGGGTACTTCAACGCGTCGCTACCGTTCGTGCTCTCTTTCGCGTTCCGAAAGACGAATGATTCGTCCAAGGGTCCTATCCTCAATGCATTTGAGATTTACAAGTATGTTCAGATTGAACTTGGGTCACCCGATGCGCCCATCATGGCTAGTCTGGCTTCACGCTACACTTCTGCTGATTGGGCACGGGAAGGCGGTGATCCCTGCCAACCTTCACCCTGGTCTTGGGTCAAATGTTCTCCGGAACCACAACCAAGGGTAGTTTCAATGTAATTTATTCAACTCTTAGTTCTTTCGTTTCCTGTTCTTTACCTGTTCTTTATTATCTTCTGCTAAATGCTTCGCCTGTTTGCTCAAATGTAATTGGTACTGACAACCTTCACTTTGAACAGAAACCTTTCGGGAAAGAACTTGACAGGGAGCATACCACTAGAACTGGCGGCTTTGTCATGCTTGTCCGAAATGTAAGAGCCTTTAGCAACCTTTCTGCTCAAGTGATGTATGCTGGATTGACCCATGAGTATTCCTTGCTTCCATGCCCTGATTTATCATGAATTTCCTTGCAGTCGAATTGAGGATAACATGCTGACGGGCCCAATTCCAGACCTTACTGGCTCTTCAAACCTGTCAATCATGTGAGTCACCTACATGATTTCTGTGCCTTTTCATCTCCTGCTAATTGTGTGTTCTCAGTAATGAATACTTAATTTCCTCACTGAATAAATATGCAGTCACTTTGAGAACAACCAACTGACTGGCAGTGTGCCTTCATATTTGAGCAGCTTGCCCAAACTGACTGAGCTGTAAGTCTTTCATCAAACCCTTGCTTACTGTCCATTTATTACACTTTGCCCCTTAGTGTGAAAACTTGGTTACCAAAGAGGGATAACAAGCCTTTGTTTACTGTCCAATATAATGCAGGTATCTTCAGAACAACAAGCTCTCTGGAGACATTCCAAAGGCTCTGACAAATAGGGGCATTATTTTAAAGTTTGTATTCTTTCCCTGGCATATTACCATATTATTGTAGCAGCAGATATTTAAACACCTTGCTGCGAGCTAACCGAAGCTTTTTTTAGATTAAAAAAAGCTAATTTGAGCTTAATTTTCTCATTGCGAATTTTCAGCTACGCAGGCAACAGCCTCCAAATAGGGAAGCAGGAGAAGCACCACTTAATAATCATCATATCTGCTCTGCTCGGAGTATCCTTGTTACTTGTGGTTTCCCTCTGTTGTTATGTGGTAGCACGGAAAAACCTCAAGAAAAACACGCCAGAAGGTCAACTCTTATCTTGTTATATTTTCTTGCAGTGTCTTAACTTCTGTGTGCTTGTGTTCTCAACTCTTTATAACGCTTTATAACTTTTCCTTTGGTCCAGATGACCTTACAAAGGTTCTGCCTGAACAGAAGTTGCAGAAGTCAAGCACGCTTTCTTGCGAAATCGCCACCGAGACGGCTCATCCCTTCAGATTATGTGACCTCGAAGCGGCAACCAAGAACTTTGCAAACAGGATTGGTTCTGGAGGTTTCGGGATAGTGTATTATGGGAAGCTGTCGGATGGAAGGGAGATTGCTGTGAAAGTGCCGACAAACGATTCATACCAAGGGAAGAAGCAGTTTACAAACGAGGTTGGTTGGTTTGCAAACCAAATGCTAGCATGCAAAATGCCATTTTATGGGCTTGAATATGTATGGCATGCTAATCCTCTTTGAGACGTGGATTGTATGTTCAGGTATCCTTGCTCTCGAGAATACACCATAGGAATCTAGTAGCGTTTCTCGGATACTGCCATGAGGATGGGAGAAATATTCTGGTGTATGAGTTCATGATGAATGGGACTCTGAAAGAGCATCTTCATGGTAATTTTGTTCTAGTCCCATCGATTATATCAGATAGAGATAATTGTGTTTTTAACATACATGACCATATATACATTTGCAGGGCGAGAAAAGCACATTAGCTGGATCCAGCGTCTCGAGATTGCAGAGGATTCAGCAAAAGGTCAGTGTAAATTCAGATATATAAAGCCTATGTAACGCCTCTGTCAAAGATCATATACTGTTAAGCTGTTGAAACTGAAACAACTAAATGCAGGAATCGAGTACCTTCATAGTGGATGCACACCGTCCATCATCCACCGGGATATCAAGACGAGCAACATCCTGCTGGACAAGCAGATGAGAGCAAAGGTTTCCGATTTTGGGCTCTCCAAGTTCGTTGCGGACGAGTCCCACGCGTCAACCAACGTTCGCGGCACACTTGGCTACCTCGATCCACAGTCAGTGGCCTCAAATTCCTTGCAGTTTCAGTTTGCTGATAGTAACTAGTCAGTAGTTTCAGTTTACAATTTCATTATGTCTGCAGGTACTACACCTCCCAGCAGCTGACGGAGAAGAGCGACATCTACAGTTTCGGGATCATCCTGCTGGAGCTCATCTCCGGCCGTCCGCCCATCTCCACCATGACCTTCGGGGAGCAGTTCCGGAACATCGGGCCATGGGTCAGTCTGCCAAGCTAGATTCATTCTTCAGTTTTGAGCGGAACGTACGTGTGATTGGAATGAATGAGATGTTGAAATGGAAAATGCAGGCCAAGTTCTACTACGAGAGCGGCGACATCGAGGCGATCGTGGACCCGACGATCGCGGGGGAGTACCACGACGTGCACTCGATCTGGAAGATCGCGGAGACGGCGGTGCGGTGCATCGACGCGGAGGCCCGGCGCCGGCCCTGCATGGCGGAGGTGGTGAAGGAGGTCCAGGAGGCCATCGCGCTGGAGAGGCCTCGGGGCGACGAGGCGTCGGACCGCAGGACGCCGCCGTCGTTCCCTTTCTCGCCGGCGGGGGCGCGGTCCGGCGCGGTGCGGTCTCACGACATGGTCATGGACAACCTCCTGCACGACGACTCGTCCTTCTCGGAGACCCTCAAGTACCCCGAGCTGCGCTAGCTGGAAGAACATGGCCGGGTTCTTACGAATTGGTTTTTGCATTGGAAATTGGCTCAAATTTTGGTGATCTTTCCCATTCTCATGGAGGAATGAGTTGATGGTTTGCTATAGGAAATTGTAAACTATTGCAAGATTTATGCTGTTATTTTACACTTTTGGTAGTAGAACAATTTTACTGTATAAGGTTATAAAAAATTATAGAAACTCGATCTCTTCTAGAGAAAAAAAACTTGATCGTTTGGTGTTCCTGGTCTGGGCCGAACATGAGCAGCAGCACGCCTAGGTGGGCTGCACTTGGGCCAAGGCCCAGCACGCTAGGTCCGACCGGGCTGGGGGCAATGCGGTCAATTCACATGGCTTGCGGGATAACGCGCGCGATTAGGGTTTCCAGGCGACGCCGCCATTTCCATTCCGGCGCTAACAAAAAGCAGAGAGGGAGACACCGCGCGCTCACTCTCTCTCTGCCTAAACCCAAACACTCACTGACCTAGTGAGTACTAAACCTCAGTCCCCTCCCTCCCCTGCTTCAAACCCGAGCCCAGCCGCCGAATCTTTTCGACTTTCCCTCCATTCCCCTTCGCCTTCCCCGCGCGATCGATCGATCGGTCGGTCCATTTAGCCACCCAGCTCAGAGATCGATCGGATCGAGTGTAGAGGTAGCAGCCAGTTGAGGCGCCGATCGAGCAGCAGCAGCGATCGATCCGTCCAATATGTCGCCGGCGGAGATGGATTCCGATAAGCTGGAAGCGGTGGAGGCGGCGGACGCCGAGGAGTATACAGCCTCCGGCGACCCCAAGGCCTGCGCCGACTGCTACACCACCAAGACGCCCCTATGGCGCGGCGGACCCACCGGACCAAAGGTACGGCCTTTTTTTCTCACTTCGATCTGTCCTGCTCCGTCGATTCGTGTTCCGTTGCTTCGATCAGTCAGCTGTAGCTCACCCGATCCGGCCCGATCGATCGGTTTCTGCAGTCGCTCTGCAACGCGTGCGGGATCCGGTACCGGAAGAGGCGGAGGGTGGCCATGGGGCTGGACCCGGAGGTCAAGCGGAAGCCCAAGAGGGACGTCGCGGCTGCCGCCGAGGCCGCCGCGGCCGCCGAGGCCGCCGCGGCCGCCGAGGCCGAGGCCGAGGCTGAGGCAAAGGACGAGGAAGGCGAGGACGGCGAGAAGGCGACGAACAAGACGCAGACGGTGGAGCTCCACATGGTGGGGTTCGCCAAGGACGCCGTGCTCAAGCAGCGCCGCCGGATGCGCCGGAGGAAGCCCTCCTGCCTCGGCGAGGAGGAGCGGGCCGCCATCCTCCTCATGGCGCTCTCCTCCGGCGTCATATACGCCTGATCGATCGGTTCGGTTGGATCGGTCCGGCTCCTCCATCCCTCCCTCCTGGAGGAGGGAAGGAGGCGAAGATGAAGCAAGTTAATAATCATGCCATGCCATGATGTAGTAGCTTAGATTTCTTGTCCCTGGATGTTGCTGCTTACTGTTCTTTCATTCCTAGCTCTAGTAGTAGTAGTACTTAACTAGTCATCTCTCGCTGCTAATGTAATGTAATGTTTGTTCTGAGTGTACCCTCTGACTTTGCAATGTAACAACAATGGGGATGAACGAATGAATCATGCCTGTATCTTTCTATCATCTCATCCTCTGTTTTTCCATTATCTCCTTCAAGAAGTAGCAGAGCAGTTCCAGAATGATGCCTGTGCTAGTGCTAAGGTAATGTGCAGCAGGTTTCTGCAGCCAGCAATGGCGATGATGAGATGGTTGTTCCATCCTGTGGACGATGGCACTGTACATGCGTATGAGCGTCTGATGTTAGTGTTTAATCCTCAAGTGCCACTCATGCTGCAATGATTCCGACCTGAATGGTGATTGAATGTAGGGAAGATTCAGGAGGCAAGATGGTGCCTGGGATGGTCAGCATCCATGGTACCACGTTTGAATTTCATTCCTCTTTGGGAAAGAAAGGGTTGGAAGGATACACATATCAAAAGTCATCCAGTCATCGGAGGTACAGGTGCTCCTGCTGCTGCTGCTTCTGTTACCGTTATCCAGGTAGCGTTGCTAGAAATGGATGGCGTGTTATGGTAGATGCCTGTAAAGGTTGACAGGAATGTTTCTTCTTCCGGATTGTGAGGGGAGGGAAGAGCGCCAAGTTGGAGCAGGGATCTCATCAATCATCATCCACCAATCACCTTGCTATCTCTGCCCTGCAGTGGTCTTGCTTGAGCTGCAGTAGTATACTACTAGTACTACACATAAATTCCAGGAGATAAGGTTGATGTGAGCCAACTTAAAATGCTGTCACTATATTAGAGATTTACACAACTGAACTGTGATGCATATTGTTGATTCAGTTTATCATCACACCATACTTCTTTCTCCTTTTCTTCTATTACTAGTAGTAGTCAACGAGCGTGTGTGATTGATACATTTATTTGTATCAATGTCGTGTCATGCCTATAAAAAAGATAGCAACTTCACAATAAAAAGTTCAGTCTTGTGCAAGAATCTCGGGAAGAAGTGTTGCGTTCCAAACGCAAGACGAGCAGTTCAGGCAGTGTTTCCAGAGGAAAAAGTGTCTGGTAATTAAACTAATCCAGGCAGCAACCCCACTTGTGTAAGCTGAAATAACAACTTGACAACAATCTGACGACTAGAACTATGCCTCCTAATTTCAGGAGTGTCCACAAAAAACAGGACAGCATGACTGACTAATTGACTGCTAATTTTCAGTGACCAACCGCGCTAACCTGAGCCTCCTGAATCTAATTAATTGTTACCGTGTCAGCTGGGAAGTGTATCTCATTCATATCGCATGATGTGGCTATCTTTTTGACCGGACAAAAGTTTGTCTTCCGAGCAAAATTTCCATGGAAACTTTTACGAAAGGACCACATAGAGGAGCAGCAACTTATCGATCATGCATGAGCTTGTTCATGACATAGATGTGCCCTAGCCAGTCATCAAAGGAAGAGTTGACCTGGCTCCGGACATTACTTTGCTACTTGCGGGATTGGAGTTTTGACTCCCAGAAGAACACTAGCTCTGAAGAAATCATTTATTTTATCGCGCCTAAATAAGCCGAACGGAACGAAACAAACGGCATGGCTTCGTTGTAGGCTTTTCCAAAGACATCGCGTGTAATACACACGCGACGGAAAGCACCTATTGAGGTGCTTCCCGCAGCTTTTGACTTAGGGCATCTTCAGCGGGCCGATCC
Source organism: Dactylis glomerata (assembly GCA_007115705.1). Classification (NCBI taxonomy): domain Eukaryota; kingdom Viridiplantae; phylum Streptophyta; class Magnoliopsida; order Poales; family Poaceae; genus Dactylis; species Dactylis glomerata. The sequence goes on along the minus strand of QXEO01000039.1, from coordinate 91,820 downwards.
ATTTCGGTGTCCGAATCGGTCCGTTTGGGTCGGACCGCGGATACCAAAAACGTGCCTGTCCAGATGGGGGTGGGGGGGGGGGGGGGGGGGGGCAACCCAATGGGCCGACGCATAATTGTTTTTGCCCTGACGGATGGGCCATATTTCCATTAACATAGATATTTTACATAGTACAAAAAGGAAAATAAAAATAAAATATAGAAAAAATAAAACCCTAGCCTAAACTAGGGTTGTGGCGTCGCCAGCAGGGCCTACTCGTCGCCGTCATCGCCGGAGAGGTGGATGAAGGGCCCCTGCGGCCATGGCCAGTTGGCTATGGGCGGCGGTGGAGGCCCTGGTGGGGGGGGGGGGGGTCGGCGTCCCGGGAGCCCAACTGCGGTGACCCAGCATACCAATGCATGTTGTAGTATGCAAGTCGTTGATATAACACTTGCGGAACAAGCCTTCACAAATATTACATCCCTCAGAATGGTATAACAGAAACATTGCGGGCCCAAATACAAACTGATCATCATATTATTACAGACCAAAGCGTGATGATAACGAAATGCTCCCGAAAAGAGAACACCTCAAGTGCTTAGTGTTTACAGCAACCGGAAAGCTTCAAATAATTAAACAGATGAAGAACTCAACAACTTATTATCATACTACAGTTGCTCGGTTCCTCGACTACGATCCTATACTATTAGTTAGACCTCCTTCATTCTGAGCCTTCGTCGGAAGACGCTCCGTAGCGTATGAAGTAATCCACGCCTTCGACTCCGCGAGAGAGATCTGGCTCCTCGTAGAAGATGTCCTGCTGGCCTTCGATGGCGTTCAGAGTTGCCTCATCGAGCTCCTCACAGTCTAGCAAGGGTTTAAGAGATTGGGGTGAGTAACGAGCGTTACCCAGCAAGTTTCTTTAGAAAGAAGTTGTGTGATATGCACTATCTACAGCTACAGACCCAAAAGAGTCGTAGGCCTATGCAAGGTTTTATCAATGTTTCTTGAAAGATTGCTTTTACTTTAGAAAACTATGCCCAACAGCCAACACAGGTAGTAGTGTCTTGAGAGCACCTTTCCTGCGGCGTTCGCAGCTCCTTCCCGGAACAAGGGGTAACATGTCACATCCTTTTACACTTTGCAGAGGTGTGTCCTTCCAAAAGAGATCAAAGCCTTGCTGCACAACCGGGCGTACATTCCCGTCCACACTTCCATGGTATGGGGCCCAGTCATTGATCCAAGCCAATCACTGCCTTCTCCGCACAACGCATGCCCACCCAATTCACGCAAGCAGGTTGTGCCCCTGATATTCACCCCCAACGATGAAGTACCTAGGCGTCCCTTGCGGACCATCATAGACACCAGTGGCCGTGGGCACTAAGGGGTCCCACCCATGTGCACGTATTCTTTCGAGATATACGGCGAACGGTAGCTGAGTGTCCATTGACATGCGAACGAGAGAAGATACAGCTGACTTTCCCGTCCCATTCCAAGTCTCTTGGATGACACGGTTTTTACGGCGCTAGAATAACTGTGGCATTGGTAGTTAATCCTAGGTTTACTTTCCCGTGCAAGTGGAACCTCCACCACCACAATCTTACCGTGGTTCCACCTGCCAGCCCTCCTAGGTTATCACCACTGGTCGATAACTTCTAGTCATATTCATTCATGAAAATAGGTTTTCCATCCCTTTTGAAATGTTAGAGTTTGAAGTCATCACTTTGCAAGAAGTTTCAAAATCAATGCAATCAAGAGATATGAGCAAGATAAACTTGCCTTGTGACTGAAAGGTAATGGAGTCAGATACTTGGTGATGCTCCTGATCTCATTGTTCTACAGAAATCCAAGCATTGTCCGGTAAGGACAATGTTTCAAGAAACAAATGGATGCTATGCACAATGATATGCTATGCATGGTGATTCATGGACTTGGTTTTCTTATTTGTGTGTTTTACCCAAGACTTGCTAGGGTTAAAGAATTCTTATAAAACACAAAGTTTTATTTGTGTGTTTTACCCTATTTAAGTGTTAAGACAATTAATTAAAGTTTGAAATCAAAGTTTAAGTTATAAAACTCTTGTTGAGTTATTTGAAAAGGAAAAGAATTGATTTAGTAAAGAAAAAGACTTAAGTTTTATTTTAATGAATAAAGATAAAGATTTTTGGGAAAGGAAAATAAAAGGTTTCAATTTTATAATTAATAATATAAATTGATTATGAAATATAATTATATTCCACTAATCTATGTATTTAAGATGAGGAGTTTATTTTATAAAATAAAATTAAACAGAATTGGTTTAATTTTGGATTTGAATTAATTCAAAAAGGAAAACAGAATTTCAAATTTTGAAAACGGATTTGGATTTGTTAATGGGCTTTGGCCCATTGGCCTGGCCCAACCAACCCGGCTGGTCTAACCCAACCGGCCAGGTCCTGGGTCGGTCAAACCGACCCAGACCTGCCTCGGTCTCTCACCTCTTTCCCTCGACTCTCTCTCTCCGGCGACCCTAAATCGCCGCCGCCGTCGCCTGGCGATTCTGGCCGACTCCGGCGAGTTCTACCGCCGCCACCTAGGGCAAAATGCTCCCCTCCTCGCCCTCTACCAGCTCCACCGAATGGAATCGCCGGCCGCTTCCTCTCCGAGGAGATCGGGTTGCTCTCCCCTCTCGGGATCTGCCGCCTCCGAACACTCCGATGAGGTGCCTCGCCGCTGGAACTTGCTGAGCTGCTGAGCATGCTCAAGTGCTTTAGCTGCGCGAGCTTTCGCCGGTGGAAGCGCCAGATGGGGTGCTCCCGGTGCATCACGGTGAAGTCTCCCCTCGGCCGTGCCTGGTCGGCCGCGCGGGCACTGCCTCGCCATGCCGGCCAGGTATGCACCTGGGCGCCTGGTGAGTGTGATATTCCTCTTCGTCCTCTGCCCTTTCTCACTGGCCATGCTCTCTGACCAATTGGTCAAGAACAGTGAGCCTAGCTCACAGATCTTGCTCTGTGCTGCTGCTGCTTGATGCAAGCTTGATTCAGTTAGTGGTGGTTGTGCTATAACATGTGATAAACTGTCTGCTCCTCCATTTCCTCTGTCAGTATACTTACTGACAGAAGTGTTATTCTGAACCTTGCACATTTGCAAGATTCAGTTAATGTTTGCTATAGACTTGCTATGCTGAAATCACTCAGTTAGCTCTATATCCTGGTATGCTAGATGATTCCCCTGTGATTCATGATATCTCAGTATTGTGGTAGCAAACTGAATTTCAATATTCAGTTAACTGCTAAACCTGGTTCAGTGATAAATATGTTGCTGTGTTAGCTTCTGTTACTTGTCTATTCATGATAAACAAGTGATAGAATGACTTGCTGTGTTGCAAGCTTCTGTGAAATTAGTTTGAGTAAAAATATGATTCCTAGTTATTTATAACTAGGAAAATGATTTTTCTGCTGCCCACAGCCCTTGCTGTCAATTAAGCTGCTTGTTGTGTTGAGGTGCAAGATCTTCTGATCCTGTGCCCAGCAACAACTTCTGTGATCAATTTATGGTGAAACTTGCCCCTTTGAATTAAGTCAATGATGCTGGTCCGAGGCTAGTGATAGTTAGTGAGGTGCCTAGCTTGCTTGTGTGCCCACTGCTTACTTATTTGATGATGCTAACATGCTTTGTGTGTTTGAGGTGCATGACCATTAGGTCATGTGCCCAGCACAAGCTTCTCAGTGATGTTTTGCTCTTTAAGATGTGCCAGTGAAGTGCAAACTGAGGCTAATACTCTGATGTGAGTTTATTTGGCTTTTATTCATGATTCCCTATGAGGAGCTTGGCAAAGCATTACTTTGCCAAACTGAGGGCTTTTCCTAAAGACAACACATGTCTAAATCATGCTCTAGCAGTGATATGATGTGCAAGCTTTCTACCTGTTGCCTGGAGTGGTGCAGCAAAAGTGTGTTAGCTGCTGCTTTTGCTTGCTAGTGATGATGGCTTGCTTCTTGTTGGCCTTCTCCTCCTGGCTCAGCTCCTAGCTTGTCCTTCTCCTCCTGGACTTGATCTTGAGCTTCAAATGGATTCCATGGTGTTTGCTGATTTGTTTCAGATATAATGGTGGTGCTGTGAAAGAACAGTGGTGTTCTTTGTGTTGGTTCCCTGTGGTTACGAATGGGAGCTGCTTCTCCTGGTGCTGCTCATCTAGCCGGCAGCTTGGTTTGTACTGCTGCTGTGGTGCTGCTAGCACCCCTTCCTGGTTCTGTGACTAAGCTACTTGTGAGCTGTGTGCTTGCATGCTTCACTCAGGTTGATCTCATCCTCCCCTGGCCGTGCTGTGAAACTGCTATGTGTTCTATTGATTTGTACCCCAGTGAATTAAAAGAACAGATGCTACACTTGGGCAAAATTACTCAATGATGCAATGGCAAAATATTTGCCCTAGTCTGAGAGTACTAACACTTAACCCTTTTCTTTTGTTTCTTTTACTTTATTTTGCAGGTTGCAGCTTAAGAAGATTTAGAAGATGGATTTAATGAAGACTATTAGAAATAGTTTAGAACTAGGTTTCTTTTTATTTTATTATCTTCTGTAATCTTCTTTTCAATTTAACATTGATGTAAAGACTTTGTATAATTGTGAGATATCAATAAAGTACTATTTCTATTTAATTTATATTCTATTCCTTTTCTTTTATCCAACTCAATATTTAATTGAGTTATTTCTTTATTAATAATTAAATATCCAAATTTGAGATAATTCAACAATCCATTTAAATTCCAAAATCACTTAAACATCATCATCAAGAGATCATAGCAAAACCCTTAGCAATCTAATAACCCCTAAACTCTAAAGGTGATTAGAAAGAAGTTTTGCTCTCCCAGGTTTTTGAATTTGCGAAAAATTTACTCAGATTTTAAGATGCATGAATGCACAATAGTCCTAAATCTACCCTTCGTTTTGTCCTAAAAGCTGGGATATTACAGTCTTCCCCCCTTATCAAAACTTCGTCCCGAAGTTAAAACTTTGTGTACCTGAAGAGTTCTGGATATGCTTGTCTTAAATCTTCTTCTTTTTCCCAAGTTGCTTCCCTTTCGAAGTGATGTTTCCATTGCACTTTACAGAACTTAATTGCACGGTTCCGAAGCCTCTTCCAGTTCTCTTCTAAGATCTTTATTGGCTTCTCCTCATAAGTCAAGTCTGCTTGAAGATCTAGGTCATCGTATGTAACAGAGTCTTCAGGTGCTTTCAGACATTTCCGAAGTTGAGAAACATGGAAAACATTGTGAACTTGCTTCAATTTTTCTGGAAGCTCTAATTCAAAAGCAACACTTCGGTTTTGACTGAGAATTTTGAATGGTCCAATATATCTTGGGCTTAACTTCCCCTTAATACCGAACCTCTTGACTCCTTTCATAGGACTAACCTTTAGATAGACCAAATCCCCTACTTTGGGTTCCCATGTCCGCCTCTTTTGATCTGCATAACTCTTTTGTCGACTCTGAGCTATCTTCAAACGATCTCGGATGGTATCAATGATGCCTTGCTTTTCTTGGATGAAATCAGTTTCAAATTCATGGTTGCCTCCAGGCTCAAACCAACATATTGGAGATCTGCACTTACGTCCATATAGTACTTCAAATGGTGCTGCTTTCAAGCTACTTTGATAACTGTTGTTGTAAGAAAATTCTGCTAACGGTAAGTGCTCATCCCACGAACCTCCAAAATCTAGAGCACATGCACGGAGCATATCCTCCAAGATTTGATTTGTTCTTTCCGTTTGTCCACTAGTTTGAGGATGATAAGCGGTGCTAAAGTCCAACTGTGATCCTAGTGCTGTATGAAGATATCTCCAGAATGTGGATGTAAAAACAGACCCTCTATCAGAGACGATCTTCTTGGGTACTCCATGCTTGCTGACGATCTCTTTTACATAGATCTCTACTAGCTTTTTTGCACTATCTTTTTGGTTCACAGGCAAGAAATGTGCACTTTTGGTGAGTCGATCAACTATCACCCATATCATATCCTTGTGTCTCTTGGTTAAAGGTAAACCGGTAATGAAATCCATCCCGATTTCCTCCCATTTCCACTCCGGAATGTCCAAAGATTGAAGTAACCCTGCTGGACTTTGATGTTCTGCCTTGACTCTCTGACAGGTGTGACATTCCGCTACATACTTGGCTATGTCCCGCTTCATGTTATTCCACCAGAACAACTCCTTGAGATCCATGTACATCTTAGTACTTCCCGGATGTACGGAGTATGGTGTCTCATGAGCCTCCTTGAGAATCAGTCCTTTGATCTCCGGTATATCTGGCACACAGATTCTGTTTTGAAACTAGAGTGAATCAAAATCACCCAAGCGGAATTCAGATGATCTACCCTCTTCAATCCTGCGGATTTCTTCGGTGATGAAAGGATCTTCACCTTGTCTTCTGATTATAGTGTATTTCAAGTCACTTTGTCTTTCCTCCATCACTCTCATAGTGTGGATACTCCCCAAAGATTTGACCTCCAGACATTGTATTTCTAGTCTTTTCAGGTCCTTAAGCAAATCCTCCGGAAGTTCTCTATCCATTTGCTGTGTTACAGTGCTCTTCTGGCTTAATGCATCGGCTACCACATTAGCCTTTCCAGGAGTATAATTAATAGTAAGATCATAATCCTTGATCAGCTCTAGCCATCTTTTCTGCCTCATGTTCAACTCCTTTTGAGTAAAGAAGTATTTAAGGCTCTTGTGATCGGTGTAAAGCTCACATTTGGCTCCATAAAGAAATTGCCTCCATTGCTTGAGAGCAAACACAACTGCTGCCAATTCTAGGTCATGTGTTGGGTAATTGACTTCATGTGGCTTGAGTTGCCTTGAACCATAAGCAATTACCTTACGGTCTTGCATCAAAACACAGCCCAATCCATTCTTGGATGCATTACAGTAAACTGTGTAATCCTTTCGAGTTTCCGGTACTGCTAGGATAGGTGCTGTTGAGAGTTTCTTTTTCAGCTCTTGAAAGCTCTCTTCACATTTCTCAGACCACTCAAATGGAGTATTTTTCCTTAACAATTTGGTCATCGGCCCTGCTATCTTCGAGAATCCTTCGATGAACATCCGATAGTATCCGACCATTCCTAGAAAACCTCTTATTTCCTTCACATTGGTTGGTGCTTGCCAATCCAAGACTGACTGAACTTTCCTTGGATTCACGGCAATCCCTTCCTTGCTAATGACATGACCAAGGAATTCTACTTGATCCAGCCAAAATTCACACTTGCTGAATTTAGCATACAGCTGATGTTCCCTTAACACTTGCAATGCCATTCTGAGATGTTTAGCATGATCCTCTTTATTCTTGGAGTAAATCAAAATTTCATCAATAAACACTATCACAAATTTGTCCAAGTATGGCATAAAAATCTTGTTCATCAAATTCATGAAGATTACTGGAGCATTGGTCAAACCAAAAGGAACAACTAAGTATTCATGATGACCATACCTTGAGACAAATGCAGTCTTTGGTACATCTTCTGGCTTGATCTTGATTTGATGATAACCAGATCTCAGATCAATTTTTGAGAAAACCCCAGCTCCATGAACTTGATCAAACAGATCTTGAATTCTTGGCAACGGGTACTTGTTCTTGATGGTGACATTATTCAGATTCCTGAAATCCCCACACATTCTTCTGCCTCCATCTCTTTTATCAACAAATATGACTGGCGAACCCCAAGGTGATATACTTTCTTGGATGAATCCCTTACTTTCCAACTCATCAAGCTCCTCTTTCAGTTCTTTTAGCTCTTTAGGACCCATTTTATAGGGTGCTTGAGAAATTGGTGCTGTGCCTGGTTTCAGATCAATAGTGAATTCTATTTCCCGATCTGGTGGCATTCCTGGTAATTCCTGAGGAAATACATCCATGAACTCATTAACCACTGGAATATCTTCTAACTTAGCCTCTTTCAGAGAATTGAGTTGAATCCCAATTTCCACATGGGTGTGCTTATCTGCTTGGTAGGTGATTCTCCCACCTCCAGGCTTCTGGATTGACACAGTCTTCTCTTCACAATCAATGTGTGCTCCATGATCGGACATCCAATCCATACCCAGAACAACTTCAATTCTTTTAAGTGGAAGAACATAGAGATCGGCAAAGTAAGGACAGTCACAGATCGTAATGACCTGGTCTGGTTTGAATTGGGATACTAAAAGTTTACCCCCGGCCATCACAACAGTCATAGGATGAGCTATCGCCTGACACGTTAACACATATTTTTCGACAAAATCTTTGGAAATGAATGATGTAGTGGCACCGGTATCAAAAAGAACTTTGCCGGGATGAGTAAGGATGCTGAGCGTACCTATGACCGCCGTTTATGAATTGTTAGCTTCCTCCAGAGATGTGCAATTTAGCCTCCCAAAGTTCCGGCCTTTTTTTCCATTGCCATTCTTGCTGCTACTACCCCCTCCAGATGCAGGTCGACCACCTCCTCCTGTCTTGCCTCCACTATTAGCTGGCCAACCACCAGCTGGTTTGTTTGGACAATCTGGACGAATATGCCCCTCTTTTCCGCAGGCGTGGCATATAATCCTTGGCTTCATACATTCCCCCTTGAAATGTCCTGGAAGTCCACAGTTATGACAGATGATCTGACCTCTTGGTGTGAACGTCTTCCGATTAGGTGGAACTCCTCCTGTCCTGACTCAAGTGCTAGGGTCAGCGGGTGCCTTATGTCTTCCTTTCTTACCTTTGCTCTTGACTCTAGGAAAGACATGGATATTGCAAGGTGGGGAGATAAATCTTATATTGCCTTTTCCCACATCAATGACGGCACCCAGGAGCTTTAGTAGGGATCTTCCAAGTGTGATTTGTCCTTTTCCTACACATTCAATAACAAGATAATCAGTAGATATCATTCTTCCTAGGACTTTTGTAAAAACTCCTTCAGCTATTCCAATGGGAAATATAGTGGCATTGTTAGTAAGAGAAATTCCTTCTCCCCCCTCAGAAAGCTTCCAAAGACTCAAAGATTCATAAACATCCTTTGGCATAAGACAAAATTTAGACATAATATCACAACGAGCATGAAAAGTTTCACCACTAATGGTGATTTTTACCGTAGGATACCAACTCAAAGGTTCAGAATTTGTTGGCACATAATCAAAATGCTGGCGCAAAATATTGTAGCAAGTATTCAAACTAGCAGTGCAAGTCTCAAGAGTATCAAGTCTATTAAAAATGCACACAAGGGAGGAATCAAAATAGGTCGGCATGCTATAAATTGTAATCAACTTTTTTTTATAATATTGAAGGCTTGATCTCCATCACAATGAAGGAAATCTCCTTCTGCAGTAGCATCCAAAGCATATCTATAACGAAGAGCAAGTCCAAAGTAAAAGCTACTAAGAAGCAAACTCAAGGTCATTTTAGGTTCAGTTTTTCCATGCCAATCATAAATTCTAGACCAAGCTTCTTTAAAACTTTCCTCATCCTTTTGTTTAAAAGTAAAAAATCATATCCTCGGGCAACATAGTAGTAGCAACTGAACTAGACATAATAAACAACTACAAAGGATTCCATTTTTTTGGGTTTTTTGATATAAAACAATGCAAGTAAAAATAAAATAAAGCAAAACTTAAAACAAAGTAAAGGATGTGTGTGCGAAAAACTCCCCTTGCAGAGGTCTTCCACTTCTTCCCCGGCAACGGCGCCAGAAAGGCTTGATTGCTAGTTTGTTGGTGAACCCAAGCGAAGGTTTTGATGTATATAGCAGCAAGCTTTCCCTCAGTTAAGAAACCAAGGTATGTCGATCAGGAGAAGATCAGACAATACGACTGAAGGTGATGCGGACTGGCTTAGCGACAGCTTCAGACAATTTATATATGGCGCCTCGTCTAAGCTTTGCTTTGCAAGCAGCAACATGGAACCTGCACACACACAACCAAATACTTTGTTCCCAACTTGCGATGAGGTTGTCAATCTCACCGGTTTGCTTGAAACAAAGGGTATGAGCGTATCGAGTGGAAAGTGATAATAGTATGCGAGTAAAGTAAATAGTGCGAGTAAAGTAAACAGGTGATAGCAATATGATGGAAATAGGACCGGAGTCCACAGTTCACTAGTGGTGTCTCTCCATAAGATAAATAACACATGCTGGGTAAACAAATTACAGTTGGGCAATTGATAGAATAAAGATAAACGTGATATGTCAAGAAGATCACTATGCGATTTACTCTGGGCATTACAACAAAATACATAGACCGCCATCCAACTGCATCTATGACTAATAATCCACTCACGGGGATATCATCCGAACACCCCATGAGTATTAAGTTGCGAACAACAGATAATTGCATTAAGCAAAGTGTGTAATGTAAACAAAGCATATGCCCTCGAGCATATGAATGTTGTTTTCTCCCTAGTAGCAACAGCACATCTACAACCTTAGAGGTTTCTGTCACTCCCCCAGGTTAAATAGAGGCATGAACCCACTATCGAGCATAAATACCCCCTCTTGGAGTCACTAGCAACTACTCGGCCAAGATAGCTACTAACAACGGAGAGCATGCAAGATCATAAACAACATAGAGATAACATAAGATATATTTTAGTATAGCAACTCAATCATAACACCAATATTCATCGGATCCGAACAAACCAAACATGTAGAATTACGTAACGGTGATCTCAATCATGTAGGGCAGCTCATGAGATCTAAACATGAAGCACATGGTGGAGGAGACAACCATCTAGCTACTGCTATGGACCCATAGTCCAAGGTAGACTACTCACTCATCGCTCCAGAGGCAAGCATGGCAATGAAGAAGACCTCCGGTGGTGATTCCCCTCTCCGGCAGGGTGCCGGGAAGAGCTTGTGGACCCTCCCGATCTTCGGGTCGACGGCGGCGGCGGATCGCAATGTGTTCTGGAAAAGTGATCGGGTACTTAGGTTTTTTCCGTCGGGGGGTCTTTATAGGCGAAGGGGCATCGTCAGAGGTGGCCCGAGGTGCCCTCACACATAGGGGGCGCGGCCAGGGCCTGGGCCATGCTGCCCTAGTGTGTGGGGCCCTCATGGCCCCCCTCCAACTCCTCTTCGGATCTCTGGAAGCTTCTGGGAAAAATAAGAATTTAGGAACTTGTTTCGTCCAATTCCGAGAATATTTCCTGTGTAGCACTTCTGAAACACAAAAACAGCAGAAAACAAGGAACTGGCACTATGGCGACTTGTTAATAGGTTAGTTCCAGAAAATGCATAAAAGTGCCACAAAGTGTAACGAAACAGTAGGCAAATGGTGTAAAAACAAGCATGGAGTATCAAAAATTATAGATACGTTGGAGACGTATCAAGTAGCTAGATGGTTGTCTTCTCCACCATGTGCTTCATGTTTAGATCTCGTGAGCTACCCTACATGATCAAGATCATCTTTATGTAATTCTATATGTTCTGTTTGTTGGGATCCGATGAATATTGGTGCTATGTTAAGTTGATGTTATAAAATTTATCTTATGTTATCTCTATGTTGTTTATGATCTTGCATGCTCTCCGTTGTTAGTAGCTATCTTGGCCAAGTAGATACTAGTGACTCCAAGAGGGGGTATTTATGCTCGATAGTTGGGTTCATGCCTCTATTTAATCTGGGGGAGTGACAGAAACCTCTAAGGTTGTAGATGTGCTTTTGCCACTAGGGAGAAAACAACAATCTTGTGTCTTAGGACATTTGCTTTGTTTAGATTACACACTTTGCTTAATGCAATTATCTGTTGTTTGCAACTTAATACTCTCTGGGTCCTCTGATGATTCCCCGTGAGTGGATTGTTAGTCATAGATGCAGTTGGATGGCGGTCTATGTATTATGTTGTAATGCCCAGAGTAAATCTCATAGTGATCCTCATGACATATGCACGTTATCTTTATTCTATCAATTGCCCAACTGTAATTTGTTTACCCAGCATGTCGTTATTTATCTTATGGAGAGACACCACTAGTGAACTGTGGACCCCGGTCTAATTTTCTTTACATTGCTATTACCATTTACTTTTACTCGCATTGTTTACTTTCTTGCGTACTATTATCCTATTACCACTTGATACGCTCAATCCTTTGTTTACAGCAAACCGGTGAGATTGACAACCTCATCGTAAGTTGAGAGCAAAGTTCTTGGTTGTGTTGTGTGCAGGTTCCAAGTTGCTGCTGGTGCAAAGCAAAGCCCTGGACGCTCTATAAATTGTCCGGAGCTGTCGCAAAACTAGCAAGCATCACCTTCTGAAGTTTGGCTTTCTCCTACTGGTTCGATAAACCTTGGTTTCATACTGAGGGAAGACTTGCTGCTGTGCTCATCATACCTCCCTCTTGGGGTTCCCAACTGGGTGGTCATCTACCCGCATCAAGCATTTTTTCTGGCGCCGTTGCCGGGGAGAAAGAAGATTTCTGCAAGGGGAGTCTCTCACGCTCAATCTTTTACTTTGTTATTGTTTTGCTTTATTTTATTTTTGCTTGCATTATTTTATCAAAAACACAAAAAAATTTAGTTTCCTTATAGTTGTTACTTTTACTTGTCTGCTTTTAGCTCTGCTAGAATGGGTACTCATGAGAACACCAAGTTGTGTGATTTTACTAGCACTAATAATAGTGATTTTATCTGCACTCCTATTGTGCCACCTGCTCCTGCTACAAATTTTTATGAGATTAAACCTGCTTTATTGAACCTTGTTATGAAAGAGCAATTTTCTGGTGCTAGTACTGATGATGCTGCAGCTCATCTCAACAATTTTGTTGAGCTATGTGAGATGCAAAAATATAAGGATGTAGAAGGTGATATGATTAAGCTTAAGTTGTTTCCTTTCTCTTTAAGAGGAAAAGCTAAGGATTCGTTGCTACCTTTGCCTAAAAATAGTATTGATTCATGGGATAAGTGTAAGGATGCCTTTATTAGAAAATACTATCCTCCTGCTAAGATTATAGCTTTGTGTAGCGATATTATGAAGTTTAGACAGTTTGATAATGAACATGTTGCTCAAGCTTGGGAAAGAATGAAATCTATGATAAAGAATTGTCCCACTCATGGACTGACTACTTGGATGATTGTGCAAACCTTTTATGCAGGACTGAATTTTTCTTCAAGAAATCTATTGGATTCAGCTGCTGGAGGCACTTTTATGTCCCTTACCTTGGGCGCCGCACCTAAGCTCCTCAACAACATGATGGTAAATTATTCTGAATGGCACACCGAGAGAGCTCCACAAGGTAAGAAGGTAAATTCTGTTGAGGAAACCTCTTCCTTGAGTGATAATATTGATGCTATTATGCTTATGCTTTCTAATGATAGAGCTCATGTTGATCCTAATAATGTTCCTTTGGCCTCTTTGGTTGCTCAAGAAGAGCATGTTGATGTAAACTTCATTAGAAATAATAATTTCAACAACAATGCTTATAGGAACAATTTTGCTAGCAACAATTATAGGCCATATCCTTCTACCAATGGTAATGGTTATGGCAACTCTTATGGTAATTCCTCCAACAGCACTAGGGGCGCGCCCTCTGAACTTGAAGTCATGCTCAAAGACTTCATTGTTAAACAAACTGCTTTTAACAAGTCTATTGAGGAAAAATTGGGTAAAATTGATATTCTTGCTTCTAAAGTTGATAGCCTTGCTCTTGATGTTGAACTTCTGAAATTAGAAGTGTTGCCTAATGATGTGAAGGAGAGCAATACTTTTGCCACTACTAATTCTATCCAAGTTAAAATTGATGAAAATGTTAGGATGTTAGTAGAATTGCATGCTAGGTGGGAAAGAGAAGATGAGATAGCTAGAAAGATGAAAGTTTGTACTATTTCCACCTCTAATGATGTTGTTCCAAATGCTAGCAATCCTCTTACTTTGATTGGTGTAGAGAAAACTCCCACTCCTTGTACTAAAAAGCCTAAAACTGCAAAAACTTTTTCTAATAAAAGTGCTGAAATTTTTCGGAGTGTGGGAGATGATTGCTCTATTTGTTTTAATGATTTTGATGTTGATGGCTGCTGACAAGGGTATAGTTAATAGAGCCCGTTAGTTGAGTACCCCTAAGGCCCGTATAGCTAGGCCCAATTGTAATGATAGTCGAATACGAGTTCCTACCGTATGTCGATATTGTAATCTGTATCGGACCCTACCCGGTCCTCGAGACCTGGCCACCTATATAAAGGGGCCAGGAGGGGACGGTGTAGGGCAGATTGAAAGCAAACCAGGTTGAACACCCAAGTTTACTTTCGACACACACCTATTTCGACTAACTTCACCTTCGATTTCATCCGACACCCTATCTCCCCGATCCTAAGTCCTTCATTTAGGACATTTGTCGAGTTAACCCCTCGTCAATTGGCTCCGTCTGTGGGGACCTGGGCGTTGGAATCATGAATTCGATGGCTTTTTCGCTTTTAGCCAACAGCAGTTCAGAACTCGACGGAAATCAAGAGATGGAGTTAACCACTGGAAGTTTGAGCATCATTATAGGGCCATCGGGTTCATCCCGCCTCTCGGATTCGACGAAATCAGATCCATCGGCAAACAAGCCCGAAACAGAGGAAACGTTGGAATCATCAGAAGACTCTTCCAGTGAGGTAAACTCGCCGGTCAGCTTCGACAAAACACCAATCGCAGAAGGCGACAAAAATCGGGAAAATTTCGAATCAGAAGAAAGAGCGTGCCAGACGCACAACAACGCAAAGGACTTCGCCGTGGGAAGCAGCGGCGTATCCAAAGTACATCAGTTATGCGTTATTATCACTGAAGCAGAAGAAGAAAACAACAGCGAAGGAAGTAAAAAGGTCGACAGGCAAGTCGACAAAATGAAAGAACACAACAAAAAGGAAAAAGAGAAAGTCCACGTTTCGGCTGGCGAATGGAGAATGATAAAATCAGCTATCAATCATGGTACAGAAGTACCCGAAGGAGCGAGAAGAGAAGTTCTAATGGGCTACCAGTACGCATTGTACCAACACAGGAAGAAACTAAGGGAGGAAAGAGACATGGTTTTTCAAGACAATAACAATATATCAAGGGAGGAGTACTGGGAAGACTATAGTGAAGATTTAGAGTACAACAGAGAAAGGGACGGAGACCCAAAGCACAATAGAGGAGTGACGGCGCGCAGCAGAGAAGAAAGGTACTCAAGGAGCCCTACCCCACAGCTAGAAGAGGAGGAAAACGACTTCATACAAGAAACGCCAGAAGCAGCATTGGTAGCAGCACAAGCGTATTTACTAACTACAAGGCCAGAACCTGGGGACCCGCGAGAAGATATGCACTGAGCCGCGATACGAAGCCTTGGAATAGTGGGAAGCAATGTTGTTCTTGCAAAAGCTTTCTTTGAGTCCCAATGCTAGTTCTATAAATGTTGCTTTTACTAAGCATATTACGAATGCTCTCATGCAAATTGGGGAGGAAAAGCTGAAACAAAAGGCTTCTATTCCCAAGAAGTTAGAAGATGGTTGGGAACCCATCATTGATATGCATATTAATGGTTTTGATTGCCGTGCTTTATGTGATCTAGGTGCTAGTATTTCTATTATGCCTAGAAAAATTTATGATATGCTTGATTTACCACCGCTTGAAAAGTTTTATTTTGATATTCCTCCTACTGATGTTGCTAAGAAGAAACCTTTGGGAAGGATTAATGATGTTCTTATTATGGTTAACAATAACCTTGTTCCCGTTGATTTTCTTGTTATGGATGTTGAATGCAATGCTTCATGTCCTATTATTTTGGGAAGACCTTTTCTTCGAACTGTAGGTGCCATCATTGATATGAAGGAAGG
>QXEO01000039.1:0-72764 GCA_007115705.1 Dactylis glomerata | reverse complement strand
TTGCACAGGCTAGAAAATGCCGGATTTATCAGAGAAATCAAAACTTCGAGTTGGGTGTCGAACCCAGTCATAGTACCCAAGAAGAACACAGACGTACAAAGAGTATGTGTCGACTACACATCTCTCAATAAGCATTGTCCAAAGGATCCCTTCCCTCTACCCCGCATCGATCAGATAATCGATTCAACAGCGGGATGCGCGAGGCTTTCATTTTTGGACGCATACTCTGGTTACAATCAGATCAAATTGAAGAAAGAAGACGAAGAAAAAACGGCCTTCATCACACCATATGGGGTGTTTTGCTACCAAGTGATGCCGTTCGGCCTAAAAAATGCAGGAGCAACTTATCAACGGATGATGCAAAGTTGCCTCGAAAGCCAAATAGGGCGCAACATAGAAGTCTACATTGATGATGTAGTCATCACCACAAGAGAGGAGAAATCTCTAATCAGCGACTTGGCAGAAACCTTCGACAACCTGAGCAGGTACAAGTTTAAGCTTAACCCGACAAAGTGCTCTTTCGGCGTATCAGCAGGACAACTTTTAGGGTTCCTGGTATCAGCACGAGGAATAGAGGCGAACCCAGAGAAGATTCAAGCAATTTTGACAATGGGGAAACCCACGAAACTACACGACGTACAGAAACTTGCAGGACGTGTCGCGGCACTAAGTCGCTTCGTTGCTCGACTAGGGGAGAAGGCGCTTCCTTTTTATGCACTTATGAAGAAGTCAGACGATAAATTCGAGTGGACAGAAGAACCAGACGCAGCGTTTGCACAGTTGAAAAAAGTGCTTTCCACGCCACCAGTGCTGGTCGCACCAAAAGAGAAAGAACCACTGATATTGTACATCGCCGCAACCCATCAGGTGGTGAGTACAGTGTTTGTAGTCGAAAGAAGCGAAGAAGGAAAAGCCCATGGCATCCAGAGGCCAGTATATTTCATCAGTGAAGTGTTGTCTCCAACAAAACAATGGTACCCGCACTATCAGAAGTTGGCATATAGAGTCTTCACAACCGCACGAAAACTACGATAGTACTTTGCGGTGCACCCAATTATAGTGGTCAACGAGGCGCCATTGTCGAACATATTGAATAATCCTTTAGCAACAGGACGTGTCTCTTTGTGGGGAATCGAGTTATCTCCAATGGACATCACGTACAAAAAAAGGAAGGCAATCAAGTCGCAAGTTTTGCCAGATTTTACGGCAGAGTGGCTGGAGCTGCAGAGCACAGGACCACCAGATTTATCTAGTGTTTGGACAATATACTTCGACGGTTCTAAAAGAGTCCAAGGCGCAGGCGCAGGAGTAGTGTTGGTATCACCTCATGGCGACAAATTGAAGTACGTCTTAAGGATGAGCTTTCCACATGCTTCTAACAATGAAGCAGAGTACGAGGCTTTGTTGCACGGAATGAAGATGGCTAAAGCATGTGGAGCAACTTGCCTAAAAATATTTGGAGATTCCAACCTTGTTGTCCAGCAAGTTATGAACAGATGTGACACAATCAATGACAACATGATGGCTTACAAAAATTTGTACCATTATCTAGAAGGAATGTTCGATGGATGCGAAGTCTCGCACGTAAGCAGGAACAGCAATGAAGAAGCCGACAATTTCGCAAATATCGGGTCACAGTGTTTACCTGTGCTATCCGGAGTATTTTGGGAGGAAATAGTGGAAAGATCAATAAAAAGTGGGAAAAGTTCGACTACTACAGCAGGCTTGGGGGCTACATCAGAACTAGAGGAGGTCATAATGATAGAAGAAACATGGATGCAGCCATATCTTGCATACATGATAAATAAAAAACTACCAGAAGATGCAGTGGAGGCCAAGAGGATAACTCGAAGATCAAAAGCGTTTGTCGTGTTGCAGGGGAAATTATACAAGAAAAGTATTACGGGCGTTTTGCAGCGTTGTGTAACGCCCCAAGAAGGACAAAAGATACTACAAGACATACACGGTGGAGTATGTGGCCATCATGCTAGCAGCAGAGCAATAGCAGCAAAAGCTTTCTGAGCAGGATTTTATTGGCTAACAGCCATCGAAGACGCAAAAGATATAGTTCAAAAGTGTGAAGCATGTCAAAGGTTTGCATCTAGGCCGCATGCACCAGCAGCGGAGTTACAAACAATACCATTATCTTGGCCTTTTGCACAATGGGGCCTCGATATGGTGGGAAAGTTGCACAAATCCTGGCCAGGAGGGCATGTCTACATGCTAGTGGCAGTCGATAAATTCACCAAATGGGTAGAAGCAGCCCCGGTGACAACTCAAGATTCTACAGCAGCAATCAACTTCATCAAGTCAATAGTTTTCCGTTTTGGTGTACCATACAGCATCATTACAGACAATGGGACAAATTTCACTTCAAAGGAATTCAAGAGCTACTGCGAAGGATTAGGGATCAAGCTAAAATTCGCATCTGTGGCGCACCCGAAGACAAACGGGCAAGTCGAAAAGGCCAATGGCCTGATATGTAGTGGGATAAAAAAGAGGCTCCTAGCACCTCTCAAGAAAGCCAAGAGCGCTTGGGTAGAAGAATTGCCCTCCGTTCTTTGGAGTCTAAGAACTACGCCTAACGAAGCAACTCAAGAAACTCCTTTTTTCCTGGTCCATGGTGCAGAAGCCGTGCTTCCAGTCGAGGTTACACACGAGGCTCCAAGAGTGACAGCATATGACGAGACAACATCAACAGAAGCATTGCAGGATGATGTCGATGCACTAGATGAAGCAAGAGATAAAGCATTAGAAAGGGCTACACAGTATCAACAGAGTCTACGAAACTACCATAGTAGTCGAGTTCGTCCACGATCCTTCGTGGTGGGAGACCTAGTTTTGCGACTCAGGCAAGACAGCCACGGCAAGTTGGAGTCCCCTTGGGTGGGACCTTACATCGTCACCGAAGTAATATCAGGAGGAGCATATCGACTACAAGACAAGAAGACTGGGAAGGATGAGAGCAACCCATGGAATGCAGAGCAGCTACGGCATTTTTACGCGTAGAATAAGTATAGTGGTATTAATAAATTTGAGTTAACCTTCTGAACCCAGAACATGAGGCCACAGGTCAGGTTCTTTGGGTTGAACTCGACAAAATTGTACAATTATTACTTCTTCGCCTCGGGGGATTCAACCCTCGGGTCGTACGGAAGGAATTGTTATCGTGACTTGGAAGACTTTTTTCACTGAAAGGTTGTGCAGACAACCCGATAAATATTCAAATAACTTGGTTCACAAAGGAACCCGATATTCTTGGTTCACAAAGAACCTGACAGATGGAAAGCGTACCTCAGAACAATAACTTGTTTTCCTGGTACTAGCAAAAACATCGACATAGAATACGAATATTCATTACAGTTAACATGGCAGCAAGGACATTATCAAACGACATTACATAAAAAGCAAAATCCTAATGGAAGTGGACTTCAGCCTCATATTTCTTCTGGCAGAGGGTGCCGTCGTAGATCTTCACGTCGAACTTCGACGTGACGATGTGGAAGTCAAAGGCCATGAAGAAGCCTTGGTGGATGTCGTGGTCTTCTGCGAACTGCGACCAGCCACCCTTAAAGTACTGCTCGCCGTCGCCATCATACCACACCTCCACCTCGTATGGGATACCACTGCCAGACTGTTCGCGGAGAACCGCCTCTCGCAGTTCGCGCCCATCCATGAAGTTGGTGAAATTCAGCGGCATGCGCTGAATCTCGCGGCACTGCGCCATGGCAATGCAGAGGAAAGAAAAGATTCGGGGAGGCGCAGCAGGAGCAGCGGAAGTAGAAGGAGGAGGAGCGATTGGACCCGGAGCAGCGCCAGTCACCTTGGGCTTGTTCTTACTACCAGGTGGGCGGCCGGGGCGACGCTTAGCCAGAGCGGCCGATGATGATCCTGTTGCGGCCGGAGTGGTGTTGTTCTTGTTTTTGCCTCCACGAGGGCGACCTCGGCCTCGGGGCACCACCGGAGAGCCAAGATTCAGACGGGACCTATCTGCATCAGCCATGTGGACAAAGGAAAAAAGGAAAACCCTAGATGGAGGGAGAAGATGATGCGGCAGAGGAGGAATTTGATTAGGGTTTTTACCCTTGCTAGAGGGTGCTTTATTTATAAGCACGTATTATCGGGCCCCCGTGCTAAAGCAAGGCCCGTCAACATATTTTACAATAGGAGTTAAATGCTGCACACAGCAGACGATAATACCAAAGAACAAGAAGAGAAGATTGTGGTCGCATGATATGAAAACCTCGACTTGGACTCGGGGGCTTGCAAATAGTAGACGTTGAGAGAAGGAAGAAGAAATGAACTTTGAGCCTATGCTTGACTACAAGTATCCAAACATAGCCTCGGGGGCTACTCCCATCGGGAGCGCTGAGCGCGCACCCGATAGAGGATAAGATAATTAATAATGGAGATGAAGAAGGGTTAGTATACAAACTTCGACTATATAGTCGACAAAAGTGCAGAGAGATTACTCCCATCGGGAGCGAAGAAGATTAATTTAAAATCCGAATTTCTTTGATTTTATCAGTCAAAAACTTGGCTGCGACATAAGATTCTCGAGTTGCGTTATCGCAACGAAACTCGAATGCCGTGATTTATCACGAAGGTAAGACCCCAGGATCCGTCCTGTGTGGCCTGGTATACGCACATGGATGCGCTCTGCTGGCATGTATCCGTGTCTACGACGCGAAGAAAATCCTGGTGGACGCACTGGGTACCCTGAGAATCACTGGGATTCATTCTTTGTAAGTCCTAAATGCGGCAAAAGAGTGGATTTGACTGGTATCCCGAATTCAAATCCAAGGGGATTGAATTTGAAGTAGGTGACAAGTATCTGTTCCGGCAGTTAACTGACCTCTTGATCCGTCAGAGTTGTCAGGCTTGTTCATCAAGACCCCTTGCGAACAAATTATCATAAATATAAGTCGAAAGACCAAGTCAAAGATTTGAAGAAGTTGAAGAATTAATCAAGTCGAAGATGTGAAGATTAGAGATTCAACCCGAATCTACAATTCTGGTAGAATCTCTGGGGCTACTGACAAGGGTATAGCTAATAGAGCCCATTAGTTGAGTACCCCTAAGGCCCGTATAGCTAGGCCCAATTGTAATGATAGTCGAATACGAGTCTTTACCGTATGTCGATATTTGTAATCTGTATCGGACCCTACCCGATCCTTGAGACCTGGCCACCTATATATAGGGGCCAGGAGGGGACGGTGTAGGGCAGATTGAAAGCAAGCCAGGTTGAACACCCAAGTTTACTTTCGACACACACCTATTTTGACTAACTTTACCTTCGAGTTCATCCGACGCCCTATCTCCCCGATCCTAAGTCCTTCATTTAGGACATTTGTCGAGTTAACCCTCGTCACTAATATTGCTAATAGAATTGTGTTAAGTTTTGTATGAAGGAAGTTTTCAAGTGTAGGGATTGGAGAATGATGAGATGATGTGAAGAATGGAAAAAAGCTCAAGCTTGGGGATGCCCATGCAACCCCCAAGAAATATACAAGAGGTACAAGCATCAAAGCTTGGGGATGCCCCCGAGGCACCCCTTCTTCATCGGCAAAAACCAGGTCACCTTTCAAGACACTATATTTTTATTGCTTCATGCACTATGCGTTTTTCTTGGAGCGTATTTACTTTAGCTATCAGTTTTATGTTGTTTTATTTGCTGCAATAAATGGTTGGACCCCAAACAATTCCTTTTGGAGAAGATTTACTTCGTTTTTCATTCCCAAGAACACTCTAGTTTTCACTCTTATCGTTCAATGAGTGTTCTCTTTTTCTACTACTGCGTTTAACTTTCGTTTTTCGTCTTGATTTTTGTTCAGATCTTGTTTTATCTTTGCATCAAGGTGTATTTTGACCTCTGGTCTATGTTGGTTTTCATCAAAAGAGTTGAATTAAAAAGGTTTGAATGGTGTTGGAAAAGAGAAAAATGTTATGCGAAAAGTGGTACAAAAAAAGGAGCTTGTTTAGACTGCGGCTTAGACTTTTGCATGTCACGCTTGATCTCGTTTTGATAGTATGCTTAGTAGTTTTTGTTGTAGCATGACTTGTCTCAAATGACTGAGATTGCTTAATGAGCCTTTGAAAAAATCATGCGTTGTTTTTATTATATGGGAGCATTATTGTGGTTTTCTCCTTTGATGCTTTAATTGGGTTGACTTGGCGCATGCTAACAACATGTTTGACTACAAAACAAGTCGCCTATAGCCTCTATGATCATTTGGTTTTTGACCTGTGATACCACTTTATGCTTCTTTTAATGATGTTTTATCGCTATGCATGATTATGGTCATTATTGCTCTCTTAGTTGGCCGCTCCCAGTCTTTTGCTAGCCCTCATTTTGTACTGAGTATGAGCTCTACTCGTGCATCCATTTCCTAAAAACCAAGTTATGCCATTGTGTCCACCATACATACCTATTAGCAATTTGCTATTCGAAAGTACATTCGACTTGCTTTTATCTATCCTTCAAATTAAACTCTTTTTGGTGTTATGTGAAAATAAGTCAGTAAAGCTCTCACGAACCTGATGGCACACTTCACTTTTCTCGCTTTTAGAAATTTGACATTGTGGCTCTCTTATGTTGAGTTGTTATGCTTGCGAGTTGTAAGTTGGAAATTAGCCAAACCATGCCGTCATGGGGTAAGCTTTCAACATTGCACTTCTCTTATTTGAATTGATATCGTGATCTTTTGTTTATGGATACTCGCAATGTGAAATAAATTGGAATCTTGTGGAGTTCATGGAGTTTGTATATGTGTTAGCGAAACGCCTGGGCCGCTAATCTAAGCCATGCATCATTCATGGTGGAAATTTACACAATGCCCATAGTGGACATTCGACGACGCATCTCAAAATAAAAAGCTATACAAATGGCAAATCAAAGAGATGCCGAGGTGTTCATTGTCTTTTTGTCCTATCATTTTGATGTGGGCTTGTTCCATGTCATCGGGCAAGGAGGTACCCCGTTGGCGGTTCTCGATGATATGTGTATACTTACAATGACAAGAACTTGCTTGGGAACTAAGCAAAGTAGCATGAGGTTTGGGTATTCATACTTCACGGGACACGAGGTTTTCAACTTATGATTTGTCAAGCATATGCTTCATAATTGTACTCGTATTAACCTTAACCATTCAAGATGCTTATGATGGGGGCAATGAGAGCACAAAGCTAGTAAGTACCATAATTTTTGAAGGTTTATATAACTTGCAATCACTGCTTCCCTCTGCGAAGGGCCTTTCTTTTACTTTTATGTTGAGTCTCCACCTTCTACCTTTATGCACCGTCTAAGAGAGCATAGTCGTCATTCTGAGTATAATGTGCATAGTCCCAAAATTTATCATTGATTGATTCATGATTATGGTTTTGCTTGTTCTTAAATTATTTGTATCTAGTCACCCTCATAAACTTGAAGGTGTCCTATGCATTTATGTTCTGCTATTCCATGAAGGACAAGCTGAAATCCACTTTGACATATTTTTCCATATGGTTGAAACAAACACATGACTTTCATTGTTTCATTGTTCATGATCTTTCGTTTGTGTTCTTTTTCATGTTATAACATGGTTGCTAAGTTTCTATTATCAAGATTATGTCTTTCATGCCCATGTTTTAAGTACTTTGATCTCAGCACTCAATGCTTTACCTAGATGATCAAGATTATGATGGTGCATGTCACCTCAAAAATTATTCTTTTGTTATCACTTACCTACTCGAGGACGAGCAGGAGTTAAGCTTGGGGATGCTTGATACGTCTCAAACGTATCTATAATTTTTTATGCTCCATGCTTGTTTATACACCATTTGCTTTGTGTTTTGTTACACTTCGTGGCATTTTTATGCATTTTCTGGAACTAACCTATTAACGAGATGCCACAGTGCTAGTTCCCTGTTTTCTGATGTTTTTGTGTTTCAGAAAAGTTACACAGGAAATATTCTCGGAATTGGACGAAACAAAAGCCGAACCTCCTAATATTTACCGAAGCTTCCAGAAGTCCAAAGAGAAGACGGAGGGGGGCACGAGCCAGGCTCACCCCTAGGGGGCGCGGCCCAGCCCCTAGCCGCGCCACCCTATGGTGAGGCCAGCTGGCCCCACCTCTAACGCCGCCCTTCCGCCTATAAATTCCTCCCGACGGGAAAAACCTAAAGACCCAATCAATTTTCTAGAAACACAATCGCGATCCGCCACCGTCATCGACCCGAGATCGGGAGGGTCCAGAAGCTCTTCCCGGCACCCTGCCGGAGAGGGGAATCGCCACCGGAGGTCTTCTTCATCGCCATGCTTGCCTCCGGCGCGATGAGTGAGTAGTCTACCTTGGACTATGGGTCCATAGCAGTAGCTAGATGGTTGTCTTCTCCACCATGTGCTTTATGTTTAGATCTCGTGAGCTGCCCTACATGATCGAGATCATCTTTATGTAATTCTACATGTTGTGTTTGTTGGGATCCAATGAATATTGGTGTTATGTTAAGTTGATGTTCTAAAATTTATCTTATGTTATCTCTATGTTGTTTATGATCTTGCATGCTCTCCGTTGTTAGTAGCTATCTTGGTCAAGTAGATGCTAGTGACTCCAAGAGGGGGTATTTATGCTCGATAGTTGGGTTCATGCCTCTATTTAATCTGGGGGAGTGACAGAAACCTCTAATGTTGTAGATGTGTTGTTGCCACTAGGGAGAAAACAACAATCTTGTGTCTAAGGACATTTGCTTTGTTTAGATTACACACTTTGCTTAATGCAATTATCTGTTGTTCGCAACTTAATACTGTGTAGGTCCTCGGATGATTCTCCGCGAGTGGATTGTTAGTCATAGATGCAGTTGGATGGCGGTCTATGTATTTTGTTGTAATGCCCAGAGTAAATCTCATAGTGATCCTCATGACATATGCACGTTATCTTTATTCTAACAATTGCCCAATTGTAATTTGTTTACCCAGCATGTCGTTATTTATCTTATGGAGAGACATCACTAGTGAACTATGGACCCCGGTCCAATTTCCTTTACATTGCTATTACCGTTTACTTTTACTTGCACTGTTTACTTTCTTGCATACTATTTTCCTATTACCACTTGATACGCTCAATCCTTTGTTTACAGCAAACCAGTGAGATTGACAACCTCATTGTAAGATGGGAGCAAAGTTCTTGGTTGTGTTGTGTGCAGGTTCCACGTTGCTGCTAGTGCAAAGCAAAGCCCTGGACGAGGCGCCCTATAAATTGTTTGGAGCTGTCGCGAAACTAGCAAGCATCACCTTCTGAAGTTTGGCTTTCTCCTACTGGTTCGATAAACCTCGGTTTGATACTGAGGGAAGACTTGCTGCTGTGCTCATCATACCTTCCTCTTAGGGTTCCCAACTGGGTGGTCATCTACCCGCATCAGCCATCGCCTCTACTACTGCTTCCATAGTAGGTGTTTCCCCGTCTTGGTCAGTCATGGTTGTCGTCGTGGTCGTTGTTCACGTAGCCTGCTGCTACCATATCTGCCGTATCCACATCATCGTAGCGGCTTCGGCGTCCTTTCTTCTGAGAGCTGGAGTGGAACTAATCTTTTGGGTCAACGTCACGGTCTGCTGATCGATGACGGCTCCTGGGGACCGCAATGGAGTCTTCTCCGTCAGCCCACTCGTTTGCCAAACTCATAAGGTGGTCGATGGTTTTGGGTTTGCATCGTCCCAGTTCTTCCCTGAAGTCACGCCAGATGAGACCGTCCCGAAAAGCGTCGATGGCTCTTTCGGGCGAAATATTTTCTGATGTGTTGCGCAGGCTGAGCCATCGTGATATGTACGACCTAAGGTTTTCTCCGGTCTTCTGCACGCACATGCTTAACTCTTCGAACAACATGGGCCATCGTGAGGTGCCTTGAAAGTTTGCGATGAACGCTTGCCAAAACTCTTCCCAGGAGCGGATGTTTTCAGGAGCGAGGTTGTTGAGCCACGCCCTTGTGTTGTCCTTCAGGTGTAGTGATAGCAACTGAAGGGCGTTATCTCTAGATCTGCCGCCAATGGTGACGGCGATGAAGTCATCGAGCCAAATTCGGGGGTCCTGCTGCCCGTTGAATTTGACGACACTATCGCTAAGCTTGATTCCTTTCGGCAGTGGTGTGGAGCGAATTAGGAAGCTGAAGCATTCCGCACCACACAGTCCATGACGACTATTGCCGAATGCCTCCAACTCGTACTCCTCCTCAAAAGCGACACACATCATGTCGCGCACGCGCTGAATCGACTCTGTTCTGAGCCAGGCCATGCCGGAGTTCCCCGTTTATGGGCTCTAATACTTGAGGCCTGGGCGCTACTGCTGGCGCCGCTGCTGGATGCCTGAACTGCTCTACTGGAGGGATGTTTCTTCTCGGCATCGTCTCGTGTCCTTTCTTATTTGTACCCTGAAGCACCCTGACGCCTTTGAGCGCCAGA
This sequence comes from Dactylis glomerata, assembly GCA_007115705.1. NCBI lineage: Eukaryota > Viridiplantae > Streptophyta > Magnoliopsida > Poales > Poaceae > Dactylis > Dactylis glomerata. The sequence goes on along the minus strand of QXEO01000039.1, from coordinate 62,335 downwards.
TTCCGCAGATGTCGTATGTGCTCATTGTCGTTGGACGCATTGGCAGCAATATATGCTGCCGTTGCCATGATTGTGGCTTCTTTGGACTTGGGTAGCAACTCGGCCTCATTGAATTCTGCTTCCAAGTTTCGAGTGATATTGCGCGCGTCGCCCATGGGCGGGATGTGTGACCGCGTCCTGTGCTGGACGCTCGATGAGTAATGTGACGATCGCTCGGCCCGTCTTCTGCTCGACGCGTCGGCCTCGTCTCTGCGTCGCTCCAGGATTCGCCTGTCAGCACTAATCTGGTCCTTCTGCTCCTGGATGATGAGTCTGATCGCAGCAAACTCTTCGGGGCTTGGATTAGGGCCCATAGGTACTTCGCCCAAATATACCCTCCTTGCCTGCCGAATCTGGTCTTGAGTTATGAATCGGCCACCAGTGTTTGGCCGGCCTCGACTGTTGTTGGCTCTGTGCTCGTTCCCGTCGTCGTGCGATTCCATCATGTAGTGCCCTCCAAATGGCGGGATCGAGTTATCGCTGATTTCCCCCTGCGCCAGAGGGTATATGTCATCGTCTCCGATGCATGATCCGACCTCGAACATGGTGTCCGAGTCATAATCAACCACGTATCCGCTGCCGGATAAGGCGGACTTGCTCGAGTATGAGCTAGCCAAATTGGCAATCTTCCCCTTGGCCTCGGGGTAGACATCGTCATCTGAGCAGGTGTAGTCCGAGTAAAGCCCCTCGACGTAATCGGGGTCGTAGGGCGTAGGATGAAGCGTGAGGGCGTTGAGAGCCCGATAGCACTCAGATATCGTCGGGTAGACAGCGGCAGTACCTCCCCGAGGGTCTTCGCAGCCGGCGATCTCATGAGATGAGAAATCTTCGGCGCCCACGTAGTGGTAAGCGTCGCACTCGGCGCAATAGGCGGTGGTTGGGGATGGAGGTGGATCTTGAAAATCGTTCGACCCAACTGATGGGGCCGAGGCTTCCATCTTTAGATCTTCCTCCGACGGCACCAGCGGAACTATCGTCGAGGGAGTGCCCCCGACAACTGGTGGTGTGTTTGGGTTTGCTATGAGCGGGGTCAACTCGCTGATGGAGATCAGCTCAGAAACTCCGCCGTCGTCCATGTGGAAGTTGAACAGCCCGAAAGCCATGTCAAAACCTCCGGTCCTTGCCGAAGTCAGTCCTGTCGAGCTTGAGATGGGCCCGACGGCGGCCGTCGATGGAAGGTCGACGACGAGCGCTGAAGTGGTTGTCGGTGCGACGTCGTCGATGTTGATGGCGGGCAAAGCGTTGTCGATGGCGATGTCGATGGCGGACGGCGCGTCGTCGATGCTGATGTCGATGGCGGACGGCGCGTCGTCGATGGTGATGTCGATGGCGGACGACGCATTGTCGATGGCGATGGTTGGTGAAGGAGCCGGCGAATCCGTAGATCTAGATCCCGTCTTCCCCACGGTCGGCGCCAATTGACGAGGTTCAACCCTGGTAATGCCCATGTTTGCGGGCTTTCGAGACACAGAGCGCTTGTGGGATCCGGTGAACTCGACGGCGATCAGATGAAAACAGTGGAACACGGGTTTTACCCAGGTTCGGCCCGCTTGGTAGGGTAAAGACCTACGTCCTGCTAGTCTTACTTTATTGAGGGGGTGGCTACAATGGATGTGTTACAGCGGTGGCGTAGATTGGATCTAGCCGAAAAGTGGAGAGCTCTCGAGGCTACGAGCGCTCAGGTGGATGGTGGCGAAAGAGTGTCTAGAGGTGTTCTTGGATTTCCCTCCCAACCTTTTATATGCGAAGGTTGGGTCTCGGGATTTTTCTCCAAGTCAACTACGTACAAAGTCGGTAGGTAAAACCCTAATCGAGTCCTAATCAAACTAGGCTTCTTCCTTTGACTCTTCACCTTGCACGACAAGTTTCGCTCCTGGGCCGCGCCAGGCTGTTAGCTACGTGGGCCTTGTTATCCCTTCGGCGGATGTCCCTCCTGGACCGAAAACCAGGTAGGCGAATATCGAGGGCTTATTTAGCATTCCGTCGTCAGTCGGTTTCGCTGGAAATGCATTGAAAACAGAATATGTACCTGTGTTCAAATTTCACAGCTGCGTATTGTGTGCATACAAAAACATCATAAATTTGCAGGCTATCCCTTTTCCTATGAAAACTATTGCACTGATGGTGCTACAAAAATGACTATTTATTCAGAAGAACTGAACCAATTCTTTACAAATGCAAGATAATTCTTGAGGAGTTGATGCATAAGGTCTTCTACTAAGTGGAAAGAAGAGAATACAATGATCTACAGGCCTGGGTAACAAGATATAGGTAGTTTTTCTCTTTCCTTTTGCATCTCTATATACTCCTCCCACACATTTCCAGTATAGTTAATTTGTAGCCCTATCTTGGACTCCTGTCGGTAGGTCTGAGCTTGGGTCTCTAACCCCTACCTCTGTTGGTTGATGTTTCTTCTCACCGGCCGAGGAGTGCTGAGCTTATATATATGCTTCTGGTTATTGGACTTAATTTGTTTTCTGGTTTACCACCTTATCAATTTCCCATTTGTAAATTGTGCACCGTCTTATCAATTTCAGGTTATATAAATATAAGATGGAGACATCCCCAAGGTCCAGCAGAACGTGGTTTTGGTTTGGGCAAGCTAAGGTCACTGGACTCTTTATTTTCGAGGAAACAAGGTAGTGTATCTTGGGAGCCGATGATGTGTTTTTGGCGTGCTGCACTCGAATCAATGCCTTAAACATATTTAATTCATAATTTATTCAAAAATAATTATACGAGATTCGTATTAGTGGGGATGAAGAAAATCCAGTAGCAAGATAGAGCATGTTACATCAGTTCTATTTTACATTTAATTAATGTCCCTGATTTGTTTACTTTACTCATCAGATGTATGCGCTTTATATGTACGCTAATAAATAGCACTGAAGAAGAAAACTGTGTTGTTCCTTTATTATATAAATTGGTTTGAAAGTAGCGGGAAAGACTCCTTTGCCGTGCGCAACGCCAGGACGCATGGCATAGAAAGCTTGCACGGCAATGCTGAGCACCTTTGTTGTGGCTCTTTTCTTTGCCGTGGGCTCGTTTTCCTCTTTGTCGTGTGTTGCCTCTTTGCCGTGCGTTTGGAGGTGTCTTTGCCGTGCGTTTGGTGTCTCGTTTGCCGTGCTTGTATTCTTTGTCGTGCGTCTCTGTCTAGTTCCACGGCAACGCCCTCTTTGCCGTGCGACGACGCACGGCAGAGTCAGGGTGCATGGCAGCCCCTCTTTTTTCCGATAGTGTTGTCACCAATAGGCTAATACAAAAGTAGCACCGAAGAAGAAAACTGTGTTGTTCCTTTATTATATAAATTGGTTTGCAAGACAGTGATTTGTCACCAATAGGGATGTCCACTAATTTAGATAATAGGCTCTTATGTCTGCACTACTTGGTAAACTTATTGAGCAATATCAAAAACTTTTCTTTTTTACTGATAATCCAAAAATGTACAACTATGTTTTCAGTTCTTAATTTACAACTAGCAAAATTACCCGTGCGTTGCTATGAGTTTTATATTTTATTAAATATTTTGTAGTGCATGAAGGATTTCACTATATAAAATCCTTTTTGCCAGGACTAATCTTTTTTATGGAGACCGTGCTGTTAAGAATTATGGTTAATTTCTTATTGGACCATGCTATAAATGACAAATATTTATTGTCAGTTGTCATCCACCGTCACAAAATGGCGCTTTTTCTCGAAGTTGGTGTTTCCACGTAAATAAAAGTGTCACACGTAGCAAAGATGTTCGCCCAACCAGGAAATATCCATTCTAGATCCAATGGCTAAGAAAGTATAAATCATCCGATGGTTTGGCTGTTCCAATCGAAATAGAGCGCATCAAATCTTTATCAACAAGCCGCTGCTGCAGAAGCGGATGAAGCCTCCTTCTCTGTCCCGTCAAGAAAGAGAATAAACGAATTCTAAGGCAAAAGGGCGAGAAACTGAAGGCCAAGAATGTACAAGGTAGGGTAAGTATGACATACCAAAAAACCCGTGGCTAACCCATTAGCCCCAAGGAAAGGACAAACGTATATGTTTTTTTGTTTGCTCAGGTCAAATCTGCTGTAGAAACAAAAAGAGAGTTCATGAATGGTCTTATCATCAATAAAGTTCACACTAATACATAAACTAATGTGGAACAAGAGCTGACCTGTGTTGATTGGCTTGATCAACAACTTTCAACTCCACCACTTGTCATTGCTTTTGTCAGTATGGTTACTTAAGCCTTTGTAAATTTCAGTCTGGTGAGATAAGCGTGTTAAATAATTAATTAATTATCATACTTAATTGTTTACCAGGAAGCTTGCTTGAGAAGTACGACAAGAGTGGTGCAGCTACCGGGAGCTGGGCATATGTTGCAACTGGAGTACTACTTGCACGAGCTGGGCATGTACTGCGAGTGGTATTAACTATGTCACTGTTCTACTCTACCTGTACTCAAAGCATGTAGACTCTTCTCCCTTCCTCTAGAAGGTCTTGTGTGGCCTGCATATGTAAAAAGGAGGGGTTATACCCATCGTGAGGGGAGGGGGAGAATATCTGAAAATAAGGAACAATCTGGAGTGAGCAGCTACGTTGCTTGGTTCTTCTCGAACTATTTTTGTGTCTCCATTGTCGTCAGCCAATGGGCTTGTCTGCCGCTGCTGTGGGGATCGTCGGGGCTGCTGGCTGCACCCCTAGTCTCCATTGATCCCTATTTATACCGCTTCCTTCCCATGATTTGATCGAAGCAAAATCCACCATCACGCCAACAGTGGCGAACGGGAGCATCCAGATGTCACCAACGTCGGGCTCCTGATGCCACGGCTTAGGGCGAAACTGGGGGTGGACTCGACAGCACAGGTCAGGAGCTTCATGCGACGGCGCAGGGAGGAAGTGCAGGTAAGTACAGGTGCTCCCTGGGAGGAAGTCCAGACGTGGAAGCGCGGGAGGCCAGTGGACCCGCGGTGCTCTTCGCCTTCCACTTGCGCCTACCCGTTTTCGCGCCGGCGGCGCTAACGTCGAACTGATCAAGTAGTGGTCAAAGCCACTGCATGGCGAGCTCAAGCCCTCACGCAACCAAATCAAGCGCTGCGGTAGCCTGATTGACCTCCAGGGCGGTCTTCCGGTGTCAAAATCGGCTGATTCGCTGCGGTGGCCTGATCGACCTCCAGGGCGGTCTTCCGGTGTCAAAATCGGCTGATTCCATGGCACGGAGGTGCGCGGGTGAGCCCTACCCGGCATCAAGATCGGCGATTCTGCGTCGTCTCCTAACCTGCAGGCCGTCAGGAGGTCACGGAGGGCTCGATCTAGCAGTTGACTTGCCTCGCTGCCCTCCACTGCCGTTGTTTGTCCGGGCTCGTGGACCTCAATCACTTTTCTGGGCCTGCCCCATGTATAGGCTCGCAACGACTCGAGCGAACAAAAATCTGACGCAGCTTTTAGTACCACCTCGTCTAAATCGAATTCTTTTTCACGTATGGGGCTGGGTGGCCGAAAACGTATTTAGGTGAATTGAAAGCATATGTACGAGCCACGGACCATACCTGTAGCAATATTATTAGTAGAGACTAGTAAGTATGCACGTGCAACGCACGTCTTCAAAACATAACAATCTCTTTCTTTTTTATATATAGTTTTTATTTATGCATATCTTAGTTAAAATTTAAAATGCTAAAATTGGAAATATTATAACTTATGCAACACGGATAAAGCATATTTTTCCATGACCTTTATGCTGCAGAGATTATGATCTGTTAATCAAAATATTGCAATGTGACCAAATGTAAATCTTGACATTAAGTTCCTAAACATTTCCTTGTGCAGCAAAACAGAATTTGGAGATGAATTTTTACTTAAAAAGGTTTGGGCAAAAATTTGGTAGCAGAATAAATGGAAGAACATACTTATTTTCAAAGTATTTAACATGGAGGTTTTTTAGCTCAAACCTAACAGGTTCAACTTCCATACAGGCATAATATTTGACACTTTTTTTTTAAAAAAAAGGCAGGTAACACACAAGGTTATAAGTAGTTCTACAGAAGTACAAGATATTAATCCTGGGGCACAATGGAAGCATTTTCTCGTGTCGTTGATCTTTCTTTTCCTTCCTGATATATTTGCAATTTCTGAACATGTAGCTAGAGCGTTTGTTTCTGATTGTTGGTTGTGCGTTGAGAATCTCTGGTTGCAGGTCCTGGTCACACTCACGGTAACTGAAAAGTTGGTCAGTGACACTACTACTGGTTAGAACCTATACACAAAATCAAAATATGCATAAGAACAAATACTGACTTGATGACTTAAAAACATAAGAGTTTACATTTCCTGACGAATTGCCTACGTCTGCTGGTGAATGTGAATTCTTACGTGTGAATTGCAAAGAAAAATCCACTCATAAAAGATAACATACTTTTCATTAATTCTTAGCTATATGCTTATATTTTACATAGCCATATAGAATCAGGTCTACTATTTTCCTTCTCGGCAGCAACATACCCTTAAATATCTGATGGCCTAGGATAATGCCACAACGTCTCTTTGAATCTTACTTGGTCTGTCTGAGCACCAGTACTATAGCAGGGACCTAAACCATAGTGCTGAGAGTATTACTCATGGCTACGATGATCACAACTAAACGAAGCATCAACCCGGTGTCCTTTTAGTTTCCAAAAAAAACTCACAAAACCAAACAATCCCCCGCAAGTACAGTTAGCCAATTTTTCGCTCAGTGTTGTCATTAGTCTTTGATTGATGTTACTAAGCTCAAACAAAATCCATGAATATTTGCAATACCAGAATCTAAATCCTAGGAAGGCATGGCAGGCTGGCAGATAGGGGCATATCCAGGTGATGCTTGCCGGGGTCACATGACATCAGGTAAAAGTTGATTTCTTTGGCACATTTTCTCCATTATAATGCGTGAGACCCCCCAACTTTAGATGAAAATTTTGTGTGATGTATAAAAAGACACTGGGCTGTTTTTGTTCTGGGTCCGCCCCGGGCGGCAACGCCGACCTGCTGGCCTGGTAGTGTCGATCTAGGATACGTGGTCGTGAGTGGGTCGTTGGTGCAGTGGCAGAGCATGGTGTTATTTTCATGTGCAACTTTGTTGGCTACGTAATTAAACATGTATGCTCCCCTGACAGAGCTACGGATGAATTCGCTAGAAAAACAAATGAACTTCATTGTAGTAACACTTAATATAAAAGGAAAAGGGCTTGCTGGTTGCAATCCAAAGTACTACAAAGTGTGTCTCTAGCAGCTAAGGAATATCATGATGAATAACCTACATCTCTAATCCATCTACAGACTCAAACATCTCTAGGATATGTTTTTCTTTCGAACATTAAATATGGAGAATTTCTGAAAATATTCTATATCGATTTTACAATGCATTGAAGCATCTTACAGTAGAAGGCTTACTCTAAATTCCACAAGAGTGAAGATAATTGGTTCCAATAAAACCAAAGTACCTAGAAACTAAAGAAGTAGGCATAACAATGAAATAAGGTGTGCACATACGTGGGTAAATTACATTACCTTTGGGCCCCACGACACCTTCATCTGATGAACCAAATCCTGAAGCAGGCTAATCTGGACATCATAAGTGAGTTGTCAGAAGCTTTGCACTAAACAAATCTATATGAGTGGATTTTTCTTTGCAATTCACACGGTTGTACCTGCACAATGCACACCCAAACAGATGAATCCTAGAGATAAATCTCGAAAGCTAACCGGACAATCAGTACAAACACTTGTCAGCGGCACACATAGCAAAAAGCTCGTATTGACATTTCAACAAACAATTGCTGGCTGCCGCTGAGATGCCACAACAACCACCTCTGGATCTTCCCAAAACCTGCCTTCCATAGTCGCGTGTCGAGCAGGCTCCCGCAGCCCGTCGCGGGGCATTGTCCGCGGCACCATGGCCTTTGTCTACTCGCCTGACTGACTTTTCTAACGCAGCTCTCGCTCCGGCCGTCGCGGAGGTGCCCGTCTGTAGGCTGTAGCCCACGGGTAGAGCGAGACGATGAGCCGCGTAGAGGAGGCGATCGAGGTAGATGACCCGTCTTCCGGGTCGTCGTGCGTCTCTGCTCCTGCCCCTCCCAAAACACAGTGAGGAGGCCTTGGAGCTGACACCCTGTACAGTCTACGTCTCACCGGGATCTAGATGGCTCCGCATCGGTCGTCGAGGAGGAGCCCGAGGCAACAGGATGGCAAGGCCGCAAGTCAGGCGCCGTCGCGTCGCGTGGGGAGCCGGCGGGGCAGGGAGGCAGGGAGCCAGGGGCGCAGGCGCAGCATGGAAGATGATGGCGTGATCTTGTCCAGATCGTGCGAGGTTGTTTCTCTGTGCGGACGGGTGCGCGGTTGTGGGCTGCGGGAGGGGATAAGGGCTGCCGTAATTTTGGGTGGAGAGGTGGGGAGAACGAACGAATATGGACCGTTTGATATACGCGAATAGACGGTGGAGATCTTATTTTCCTGTCAAGTTTGTGCATTTATAAGTAGTAGAGACTAGTTAAATGCCCGTGCGTTGCTACGGGCCATCAAGTTTTTTTTGCCACAGACCGTAAAATACATTAGCTAAGTACCAGACATTATTATAAACATGTAGTGTATCCAAAATTATAATTGTACTGTGCATAATTGAAAATGGGTATTTACTAAGATAAACATGGTTTAAATGCTTAAGATATTCTCTTTACTATTTGTTCTTCAGAAACATCGATAAAAGCCATTTGTCTCCTGCTGCTACTAACCCGCGAAAGGGAAATATATCTAAATACACACAATCTAAATATGATCATATGAAACATGCATAGGAAAAACCAATTCTATTGTGGCACCTCCTTTTATTTTGTAGAACATTGACTTCTTTCCAACGCAACCGTGCCGGACATATAGTGTCTAAATAATGAAATAAAATATGTCTTACTTTTAGGAAAATAGAGAGTATGACCTTAAAAATGAATACTCCCTCTATTTTAAAATATAAGATGTTTTAGCCTATCATTGACACACATGTATCTAGATGCTTTTTAGTATATAGGTTTACTCCTTATGCTTCTAACCTACACACTAAAAGATGTCTAGATACATGTATATCAATAATAGGCTAAAACATCTTATATTTTGAAACGGAGGGAGTAGCAAATATGGCCATGCGCTGTGATGGGAGATATGTTTTTTGAATTCCACTTGCTCTTAGAGCACGGTTGCACCATGGTGATGGCCTCTGACCTCGCGGAGTTGATGAGCGCCAGTCGCCACAACCATGAGAGTGAGCTTTACGTAGCTACTCTTCATGCCGCCAGCAAGCTCCTCTCGGCTGAGGCATCGGATGTCGCCTTGTTGTTCTTTTTAGTCACACAATTTTTGCTCCGACGGTCCGACCTCGCATGCAGTGTGGCTATATAACACCACGCGGTTGAAGTTTGTGTCTAATATCTCGACGAAGACCCTAGCTACTACTCATTTTCGAGTAGATAAGGTTATTCTCCCATGAGATGGAGGCAGTTTCCCCCAAATCACCGCATCCTCTGTTTTTTGCCCAAATAACCGCATCGAGTGCTGCCGGCCAAGGAGATAGTAGCCCCGCGCCAGTCGTTGGTCTTCGCCACACGGAGGCCCGACACTTCTGCCGCTCGGCTCAATGGCGTGGCCAGCCGGATCGGGAGGAAGTTCTCGCGGGCATTGTCGTTGACGTTACTTTCCGAGGACCGCATCGCCTGGTCGTGTCGTGCCACGGGGAGCTGTCCCGAACTGGAGCACCTCAACGGGATGGAGGGCCGCCCCGCGCTCGCCATGGAATCGTACACGCAGCTATCATCTCCGCCCCCTCACTATTAGCTGATGCTCATGTGTTCCCTCTGCTTGCGCCAGCGCTGCTCGTGCGGTCGGTATGTAGGCAACGCGAGAGCAGCCGAGAAGCGGTCGCGCGCAGCAGGTTGGCTTCGCTACCTGCAACTGCAGAGGGGACCAGATGCGAGAGGGCATGGGCATACAGAGGGTCGAAGGCAAAGGCAGACATGTCGGGGCAGCCACGAGAGGACATGGAAAACCAGGGCACCAGCGGTGGCAGGATTACGGGACGGAGGCCGGCAGGAGCATGCGTTGGTGGTATCCCCGATGGAGCGGAGGATTCGGCCTTGCGCGAGGTGTATCAGGAGTCCGGCGGCGGCCCCGCGTGAAGAGGGCCACCGGACGGCTCGTGTTCTCGTGTTTTGTTTTGAACCGTTATTTAATTATGTGGAGGCCCGAAAACGTACTTTTGGTGGATTGAAAGCGTACTTGCGAGCCACGGACCATACCTCTAACAATATTATTAGTAGAGATATAGGTTTAGTGTGATCATCCTAAATGCGTCGCTTCGCTACATGTGTTAAAAGATTAACTTCGGGGGCGCGGCGGCAAAATTCCTAGTATATATTAAGGGTTCCCCTCCCCTCTCGCGTTTCCTCAGTGGCCGCCGCCGCAGCACATCTAGGGTTTCCAGAGGGAGTAGTTAGGGCGTCGGAGCGATGGAGAGGGGGAAGAGCCCCGACAATCCCAGGCCCGAAGAGGTGAAGGAGATGGTGGTGGGCGCTGGATCCAAGAAGCACGGCATGGTCCAGCCGTCGGGTGAGCGGAAGAAGATGGCCAGATTGGTGTTGAGCGAGGAGCTCATGGAGTACATCAGGACGAAGGAGGTGATGGGTATCATGGCGACCGAGACACCTCGCCCCTCCCTGGTAAGCATCGCAGAGGAGGTGTTCGACTGTCAACTTAAAGAACAAATCGCCGCTGAATATGAGGAGAACAGAGAATTCGACGCGTACGTCCTCCACCAGTACCGCACCAAGGGGTACGCTGAAATCCTCTACGATGAGGAGTAGTAGTAAGAGTTGCATCGATCGTTGTGTTTGTAGGTGCCAGGAAACCTTGGTGGTAACGAGTTGAGGCAAGCTTAATAATTCTAAGTGACCTGTGTCTCCCTAAGTTGTACTAGTATCTTGTGTGATCCAGCTATGCTCAGTTGTGCTCGTTATTATGTTTTTGTCATGCATTCTGGTCTTATTGTCATACATACTTCAGTTGAGCCTATTATCCCTTCTGTTTTTTTTTTTCATATGGCCTACTGTCACATTTTGCCACCGATGATTCATGTCTTTTTTCTGCTGGGGTGATGATTCATGCAACTTTACGTTTTGGGGAATCCTGTGATTGTGGGAAGGTCTCACTAACTGAACCATCTAGTGCTCTGTAGAAAATTTATTGGGATGGATATAGTTGTGATTGGAATATATTCGTAGCCTGAATACTCCCAAGGCTATTCTGATGCTAAATCTTAGTTTGTGTCCAGTTTTCTTTCTGATCCAATTCTCAGTTTTTTTGTTTGATCCAGATATCCGAGGGAGACACGTAAACATTCAACATGGAAAGATCATGGGATGCGACTTTTCTTTTAGCTAGTTCCTTGGGTTCAAATAACCATGTGACATGTAGTTGATTAATTTCCCCCTAGATTGCTAATTGTTCAGCAAAGTGATTAAGTCAATGGTGGATAGTTAGTTAAGCCGATATTTTTTTGCTGCAACTTAACCATCCTGAACTTATTGTGCGACGTTCTCAAATTAACTTTTCTTTGAGTTGTTTGATTTTATCTCTCTTCTAGGTTTATCAATTAACTCCCTCAGACCACTATTTACTTACCGCTAATATGGACACTAAAATATGTCTAAATACATTCATGTTAGAGACAACTAAATAGTGCCCAGAGGCAGGACCATAGTTTGCTAACGGAGAGAGAACTTGCATGTAATGGCTAGAGAGGAAAGGAGGCTGACTAGAGGGTTTCCTATTGCCTTGGTACTTTTGATACCTGATGAAAATGGATGCATATGCATGAGCATAATATATCTGGAGTTGTTAATGCCATCGGATCTAAGTTCCGTGGGGGGCATATCTATTGATGGAGCAATTCAGTGAATATTATCCATGGGGAACTACTACCACACTGCATTTTCATGGACAGGCAAGTAGTAATACTACCACTGACTTTTTTGATGGCAAACACTGGGACGTGATTGCAGATTATACAGTTTTGGAGTTCAAATTGAAATGTTTTTCTTGTTGAGGGTCGATGCATGGATTCCTTAAGAAAGAAATATATACAGAACTAGCAAAAATAACCATGCAGCGCAACAAATTGCTCAGCTGCTCATCGTAGTGGCCACTCTATTCATCCATAGAAGAAAGGGTGGATGGGGCCTGAGGGGTGGTCGTGTCTGGAGAATGGCTGATGTTGCAGTGTTGCGGCCAAAGGCATGGACGTGTTCGTGGTCTTCGGTGAAGTTTTTTATGGTATTTCTATTGAAGAGAAGCCTGGTTTATGTACAATGTTGCTATATCATGTCTTTTTAGTTTCCTGCCATGCGGAAATTCAATTATTGTGCTGGTCTATCTCAAAGTAGCTCCTAGTTGTTTGTAATTGTTAGGATTTAATTAATTACTTAATTAAAGATTAATCTCTGCTATTAGTTCCGGAATTTTTGACACATGAGACCACCTGCGCGAGTGAAATGTCAGAAAAGACTACCTGCGAAAATTTTTGTCAAAAAAGACCCCCTACGAGTGGCGGCACCCCTGGCCAGGCGACACGTGGCACGTGCCGCCTGGGCCAGTGCCGGCAGGCCCCTTTCGCCGGCCGGGTGGGCCCTGCCGCCATCCTTGTTGCCGGCAAGGTGACGTCAGTACTATGCTATACAGTTAAGTGAATATCGCATGCCAGACCACGTCACCTGCCGCCAATGGTGGTGGCGGCATGGTGCTGCCACCTCACCTGCCGCCAATGATGGTGGCGGCATGGTGCTGCCACCTCACCTGCCGCCAATGGTGGTGGCGGCATGATGCTGCCACCTCACCTGCGACTACCGCATGCCAGGGTGCCGCCAATGGCAACGGCGGCAGGGGCCTGGCCCAGGCGGCACGTGCCACGTGTCGCCTGGCCAGGGGTGCCGCCACTCGTAGGGGGTCTTTTTTGACAAAAAATTTCGCAGGTGGTCTTTTCTGGCATTTCACTCACGCAGGTGGTCTCATGTGTCAAAAATTCTTAGTTCCGTATGTGCGGTTACCATTTTAGCAACCGGCACGGCGGTTCCTCACATCTCTCCCGAACAGACGCGTCCCTAGATAGTGCCTTTTGGCCTTGTATAAATATGTTCCTCATCAATAAAGAATCACACAGTTGAATCATTTGTTGTCTCCCTCGTTTGTCTCTCGATTACATTCAACATGTTATCAGCACGCTCTACATCTGAGCGATTTCGAGAAGAGTAGATCAAAAGAAGAGGCAAATCTGTAAGAGAAATTCCTGTCGCTGTTTTCTTCCACTCCTTCATCAGGACAGGACGCAAGAACAAGAAAAATTGGAAGCGAAGAACTTCTTTCCTAGCTTTCTACATTCCTTATTCGATCAAGAGATACACAAGAAGGTATCAATTTTACCTGTTTTTCTTGCATCTGAACGCGGCTACTGCCGATGTTCTTCATCCACACGGACGAAGCCCTCGTGGTGGTCGTCCCAGCGCTCGCCGCGCCTACTGTTCCCGTGCCCGGCGTACCAAGTGTGCGAGTTTGGGAAGGCGACTCACCGAGACCACAGCAACCCGGCGCGATTTCTGGCGATTGGGCGACGACCGCATCCTGGAAAATGCCCTCAGCGGCAAACGCCCGTCAGGGACCTCAGCGGCGGCCACTATTCACCTGCGCCCGCGCTTGCTACGGTCGTGGTGCCACGCCCGTGGCGTTGCCCGGCACGCATCCTTGCGGTGCGCCGGTGCCGTGACGCCGCCTCCTTCACCGCGTGCGGACGCGCGACGCTGCCTCCGCGCCGGCTAATGGAGCCTAGCGGCGCTCAGGCTAGCGAATAGCGCCGCCCTGAGTACCCGCCTCCCTGGTGACTCCTCCAACGAGAAAGTCCACGGCGTGAGCAGTTTGGGTCGCCGGTGGCAGGGGCGCATGGTGGTGGAGGAAGGCGTTGACCACATCATGCAGGAATTGGGGATCGATGCGATGCGAAGCGGTCGAGCCATCAGCGCTCCTGCTGACCACATCCTTATCCTATCGTATCTTCTGTACAAGATGTTTCTGGTTGGGCTGTAGATGCCGAAGTGGATTACCGAAGATTGTGAGCCTGTAATTGGTTGTGCCATCATCCCCTCCTTAAAATATCCCTTCTTAGATTGTGAGCCTGTAGATGCCGAAGTGGATTACCAGGTTGTCTAGGAGAAGGAGTTTGACGAGCAGGCACCAGCGAAGAAGAAGGTGTCGACTTCTACTTGGAGATCAATGAACAATCTAGTGTTGGTTCGTAGAGTTAGTAGTAGACCGTAATAAGAGATTAGTTGGGAATCAGTTTTTGTAGTATAAACTCAATTTCAAATGTCCTTCTGCTTTTGGCTCTTCTGGTTGTATTTTGGTATCAGAACCTTTGTAATGTATCTCTTTGTAGCTTGTTCAAATCTTATAATAAAATTTTGTGTTGTAGACCGTTGTGATGCTCTGCCTGTGCTACTCTGGTCGACATGTTGTTCGTGATAGTTCACTTCGCTTACAATATGTCAAAGACTTGCATGTTACTATCTTGGTGATATGCGGGTCGTCATAGAGATCATGCCAGGATCTACCGATACAATGTGCACACGTGCCCACCTGATGGCGTGTGTTGCTACGTGCCGCTGATAGGGGCCCAACAGCTCTTTGGGTGGGCCCTGGCCCTTCGCACTCTCTAGAGGCCTTCGCACTCTCCAGAGGACCACCGCATGCGGGCCAAGCTCTCGGGAGGTTACTATCGGTGTAGTGGTTCTGGGGGTACCACAACCCACCTGCTCCTAGCCCTAGCTAGCAGCCCATCTACAGTGACAAGAGGAGATTCCCTCTGAGGACTTTGCGCCCCATGAGGACAATACCCTCGCGAGGAGCCCCTCATGAGGAGAACAAAACTTAGCAGTTTTTGGGCAAGAAGAAACCCCTCGTGAGGTAGAGGACCTGCAAAGGAGAACATTGTTTCCTATTGAAAAGACCGTCATTTCTTGCCTTCCATATTGACCAAAGGATATTGAATATTGTGGCCACAGAGTGGTCAGTTTTGTAAGTGTTCATCATATGGTTAATTGCATCTTCGACATCCTGGATACCTTGTTGGATAAAGCCTTAGACCCACAAACCTAGAGGAGATGCAAACCACACTGCATGCTCAAACCCCACTCTTAATCCATGGGCCTCAAGTAACACTTAATACCGAAACCAACCTTTTTTAATCACCCTGTTACGGAGTGACGTTTGATATCATCAAAGTACTCTTCCGGTATTAGTGATTAACATGATCTCATGGTCTAAGGATTAGAACTACTTCGTATGAGTTTAATATAGCAATAAAACTTAATGACTTGATCGTATTGTTATTCTTACTATGGACGTGAGTGTTCATCACATCATTCTTCTAATGACATGACCTCGTTATTAACAACATCCAATGTTCATGATCAGGAAACCTTGATCATCTGTTAATTAACGATCTAGTTAAAAGAGAGGCTTTACGAGGAACCTTTTATTTATTTATTAAACACACAAGCATTAATGTTCCGATTAATACAATTCTAGTATGAGAAATAAATATTTATCATAAACATGGAATATGATAATAACCACATTATTATTGCCTCTCGGGAATATCTCCTTCACAAGCCACAATGCATGCACAAATTGATAGGAAAATAAAATAAATGAAAGTCAGTCTCATTCATTCCACATCTACAACATCTTTGATCAATTTGGGTTGATCTCGCCGTTGCCCTGCATTGTGTTGGTATTGCTTTTCGTTAGTGTCTCTAGCCAAAGACCTGCATCTTGGGGTGACATTTTCTTTATTTAGTCACATGGAACGAATAATATTCTTTGCGTATTCTGTGAAGTCGGAAGGGCTAAAAATTAAAGAACTTTTGCTTGGCCCAATCCCAGATTGATTGCCTTTGGCAAAACGGTGCTCGTTTCCTGGGGGGGGGGGGGGGACCGGGGGTGCTCCTATTTGCCGCCCCTTGCGGGAGCGATTCCAACCTAAGCCTGCTCAACTGGTAAAGTTTTTCTTTTATTTTCATTTTTCTGTTTAAATATAAATAATTGTTATTTTAAAAAAGTTTAAATCTACAAAGTTCAAACTGGAAAATAATTAGATTTAAAAATGTTTGACTTTGGAAAAGTTTAAATTTGAAAAATATTTGGATTTTAAACATGTTCAACATTTTAAGAGGATCAGATTATCAATCAGTTATATAAAACACGGAAAAACAGAAGAACCAGCTAAGAAACTAGGGAAAAGAAAACCGAGTGAAACCACCACTCTAACGGGCCGCGGCCCTGAAGTGCGAGAGCCGAAGGCGAACCTGAGGTATGAGTTGGGCTTTTTGCTAGGTCTGGCCCCGTCCCTGCCTAGGGTTGCGGGAGTTATTAATATATCAAGGCTGCGGCACCCCTTCCCCTCCAACCATCTAGGGTTTGTTGGCCCAGATGGAGAGGGGTCAGATCAATGGGTCGGTGTCCGTCCTGCTCAAGGAGCATGGCTCCGTTGGCTTCACCAAGCGCCCCTACAACACCGTGCGGTGTCGGCGTCACCAGGAGTGGGCCAAGGAGAATTGGAAGAAGAAGAAGAGGACGAGCCGGCGCTACAAGCTCAGGCCGGACGAGGTGAAGGAGATGGTGGTAGACGCCGGATCCAAGGAGGAGATCCTGGCCCGGCCGGCGGGTGAGGGGAACAGCAGCGACAAGCCCAAGCTCGACGAGGTGAGTAAGATCGTGGACGCCGGATCCATGGAGGAGAGCACTGCCCGGCCGACGTGGGAGGGGAAAAGGAGCAAGAAGCCGGTAAACCAGGATTACGTGGATTACCTCGTCAATATCGAGCTCGTCGACTACATTCTGTGTAACCCCGTCCGTAAGTTCATGAAAGCCCCCGTTTCTGTAGTCTACTTCCCTCCCCCGGAAGGTTCCAGTATTTCAGAGTTGCTTAATGGGTCTAGAAAACTCGAGGCAGATGTTCTCCGGCACTACCGCACCAACAAGCACACCGACTTCTTCACCGACGGAGGAGCACGCCTGGTGCGGGCTTAATAATTTGCAAGTGATCCCCCTCTTCCTAATTTCTAGTGTCCCAACTTCTGCTCGTTATTAGTATGATGATAGTAATCATGTATTATGGTGTTACTGTAATATCTTTCTACTCGTGGCTCTGATGTACCAAGTGCAATCTCGATGTATCCACTCTGCTACAAGTTCCTAGTATTGTCTTGCTGTTAATGCTTTTGCACGTTATTAGTGTTGTAGTAACAACCAAGCATCCTGAATTTGATAACGCAACCATGTTTAAATCGACGCGAGGGATACTTTGATGACAGCAGCTGGGCAGCACAACGTTTGCGTTGATTAAATCGGATTAGAGGGGGTATTTGATATGGTAAGAGCATTTGTTTTTGCAAGTATCGAGCTCGTCGACTACATTCTGTGTAATCCAGTCCGTAAGTTCATGAAACCCCCCGTTTCTGTAGTCTTCTTCGCGCCCCCCCCCCCCCCCCCCCCCCCCCCGGAAGGTTCCAGTATTTCAGATTTGCTTAATGGGTCTAGAAAACTCGAGGCAGATGTTCTCCGCCACTACCGCACCAACGAGCACACCGACTTCTTCACCAACGAAGGAGCACGCCGGGTTAATCCTAGGGACAAGTGATCCGCCCTCTTCCTAATTTGTAGTATATATCTTGCCTGTCATGAATCTATCCCAACTTCTTCTGCTCATTATTTGTATGATAGTAATCATGTATTATGGTGTTATCATTGTAATACTACCTCGCTACTCGTGGCTCTGATGTATCATGTGCAATCTGGATGTATCCACTCTGCTACAAGTTCCTATTATTGTCTTGATGGAGTATTATCTGATCACTAGCTGGGATGCGTGGTTTGCCACACGTTTTCCTATAGAACTGCATGCTCTAGCCAATGCAACCAAAAGACCGATTTGATAGAAGAGACTAGTCAATACATTTATACTTCAACACTCCTCCTCACGTGTGGCTTCCTCGGGCTTGATCGCTTCAGTTTGATCGGTCCCGTCCATCCCTCCCTTGCGGAGAAGATGAAGCAAGTTAATAATCATGCCATGACTTGCCATGATGTAGTAGCTTAGGTTTCTTGTCCCTGAATGTTGATGCTTACTGTTCTTTCATTCCTAGCTCTAGTAGTAGTACTACTTAACTAGTCATGTTGCTGCTAATTATGTCATGTTTGTTCCGAGTGTACCCTCTGACTTTGCAATGTAACAACAATCGGGATGAACGAATGAATCATGCCTGTCTATCTTTCCATCATCTCATATTCCTGCAGTAAGAAGCAGATGAGCTCTAGGTGCTAAGGTAATGTGCAGCAGGGTTCTGCAGCCAGCAATGGCGATGATGAGATGGTTGCTCCATCCTGTGGATAATGGCACTGTACATGCGTATGAACGTTTGATGTTAGTGTTTCATCCTCAAGTACCACTCATGCTGCAATGATTCCAAACTGAATGGTGAATGAATGTAGTGCCTGAGATGGTCAGCATCCATGGTACCACGTTTGAATTTCATTCCTCTTTGGGAAATAAAGGGTTGCAAGGATAAATATCAAAAGTCATCCAGTCATCGAAGGTACAGGTGCTCTTCCTGCTGCTTCTGTTACCGTTATCCAGGTAGCATTGCTAGAAATGGATGGTGTGTTATGGTAGATGCCTGTAAAGGTTGATAGGAATGTTTCTTCTTCCGGATTGTGAGGGGATGGAAGAGTGCCAGCCAACCCAAGTTGGAGCAGGGATCTCATCAATCATCATCCACCAATCACCTTGCTATCTCTGCCCTGCAGTGGTCTTATTGAGCTGCAGCTACTAGTATACTACTAGTACTACACATCAATTCCAGGAGATAAGGTTGATGTGAGCCAACTTAAAATGCTGTCACAGTGTCACTATATTAGAGATTTACACAACTGAACTGCGATGCATATTATTGATTCAGTTTATCATCTCGTGTCATGTTTATAAAAAGATAGCAACTTTACAATAAAAAATGCATTCTTGTGCAAGAATCTCGGGAAGAAGTGTTGCGTCCGAAACGCAAGACGAGCAGTTCAGGCAGTGTTTCCAGAGGAAAAAGACTCCGTGAATTAAATTAATCCAGGCAGCAACCCCACTTGTGTTAGCTGAAATAACAACTTGACAAACAACCTGACGACTAGAACTATGCCTCTTAATTTCAGGCGTGTCCACAAAAAATAGGACACTCAACTTCGTCCACAAACTACACCAACCCGACAGACTACCGTGGAAGGACTAGTTCTTCCGCAACTCCGCTCGCGACCTTGGCAAACCTCACCTCCTCCCCATCGTTCTTGGAGAAGATTGTTTCGGTTTGTCTACCCCTCTACAGGTCTATCACTAGGAGCACCGTGGTGAACGGCGCCTCCACCTCCTTTTGGCACGACTACTGGACCCCAAGCGAGTGCTTGGCCACTCGGTTCCCGGCCCTTCTCTCGCACTGCTTGTGGCCTAATGCTTCGGTGGCCTCTGTGGTGGGCTCGGGCCTTGCACTACAGTCCAGTCTGACCACGACCGCTGCCGCTGAGCTCGCCTCCGTCCACGGCATCATCGACTCTACGGTCTTGCGGGAGGGCTAGGACAGACGCTTCATCAACTCTCCGTCTTCCCCCGCCTTCTCATCTCGGGACGCCTACCGCGCCCTGGCGCCCGCGCACCCGATCGACGCTTCGGCGGCCCTTGCTTGGGCCTCAAGTCTCTCGGCCAAGTTGAAGATTTTCAGCTCTCTCACTGATATCGACAGGCTGAGTACTCGAGCCAATCTCCACTTCAAAAACTGCGCTCCATCGGCCATCTGTGCAACCTGCCCCTGGAAGAGACCGGGATGCACATGTTCTTTGACTGCGCCCTTGCTGCGGTGGTCTGGTCGCAGCTAGGCGTCCTCATCCCCGACGGGCACTTCTCCATCTGGTGTTTGCATCCGCCGCTGCCTTCCCCGCCAACGTCTGGCGGGCTGGCGTTGCCGCCATCTTGTGGTCGCTCTGGAAGGCGCGCAAAAACTTGGTGTTCAATAGCATCACTGAGATCCCTTGCGACGTTCTTGCTCGTTGTTGTGATGACCTCGCGATATGGCGGTGGCGGTTCAAGGCTGCTGATCGCGCAGCCCTGGACTCCCTACGCTCCTTCGTTATTTCTCGAATGATGTAGTCTGATATCTCTCGCTCTCCCCAACCTCCCTCTCTAATATGTTGTATTGGACCGGCTGCCAAGCCTTTGCGAGTAATGAAGTAATAAGCGGTGGGTGCATCTAGTTATACAGAGAGGAAATTGAACCATTTCGCTCTCCTCGCGTCGCCTCCTCCAGGCAACCGGGAGGGCAAAACCCTAACCGCGCTGCCGCCACCCTTCCCTCCCCTTCTGCTCCTCCCTCGTCGTCCCCTAAGACGTCGCTGGCTCAGTTCACGGCGCCGGTAAAGGTGGCGGCGGGGATCTGAGCTCTCGTCCCCCTCACAGTTGCTAGATGGAGGATCTCCGCGTCGGGACCGACTTGACCAATGCGGCAGCTCGACGGCCCACCCCTTCTCCGACGGCTGGCCTCTGGCGCGGCCTTAGGTGAGGGTGGGCTTGCCTAGCGGCTTCCTCGATGGGGGCTCCGGATTCGAGGCAGCGGCCTCCTGCGGAGTGGCGACGTCCACCGAGCGGCCAGTGGCGTTGCGGGTGCTGCGGATCGGCGCCCTGGTCCGTGCGGATGGTGGGGCGTCGGCAGATACGTGCCGTTCGTGGGTGGGTGTATCTGCTCGCGCCGGATCCCGAAGGTCAGACCTCTACCCTCCTTCTGGGCTCTTCCTCCCTGCCGATCTGGTTCAGATGCTGGTTTGGGAGTCAGTGGGGAGTGATGGGCCTGGGAGAAATCCTTGGTCTTGTGACCACAACGGCGGCGACGCTGTTGGGCGCCGTTTACCCTGGACGGGCCGCTGAAGTCCCATCCTCCCTTACCCCCTACCCCCGCCTCGGGTGAAAGCCCAAAATCCGCCGGATTGGGTGGCGGCGGCGCCACGGGCGTCGTTCCCTCCTTGGAGGCGCCATCTAGGGTGCAGCGGCGTAGTGGTGAAGCGTGCCTGTTGGGTGGTTGTGCCGGCAGGTAGCCAAGCTCCTGCCATTCTCGGCTCTCTGTTCTTTCGAGCTCTGTGGCCGCTCCCGAGCTTTCCCTTCTCTTGGAGGTCCAAGTTGAAGCTTTGTTGCGCCGGTGTGCTCGCCGCAGCGTGAAGGCCATGTGACTGTTCTTTGGTGTCCTCTCGAACTGCATCCCTCCTGTTCTAGGGGGAACATCTCCATCTACCGATGGTTCGGTGCCCTCCGATCGAGGGCAAGAGGGTAGGGACCCTCTCTCGGCAATGGAGGAGGAGGATGTTTGTTCTCGATCACCAGAAGCTGATCACCTGGTGTCCCTCTGGTGATCTGCTACTCCATTGATGCAACTTCTGTCTTGGCGTTCCAGCGAGGAGGTCTTCGTCGGCTTCAAGCGACTTTTGTGTGCTTGAGTGGTGTGGTGTTGTAAGCTGTTCTCAGCATCCGTGTATCGTTGACCGTAAGACTTTATTAAGTTAAAGCTGGGCATTTTGCCTTCTGTTTAAAAAAAAAGTAATAAGCGGTGGGGAGCAATCCCCTGTCATTCTCGAAAAAAAAACATGACTGACTGACTGCTAATTTTCCGTAACCGACCGAGCTAACCTGAGCATCCTGAATCTAACTAACTGTCACTGTTTCAGTTGGGCAGTGTATTAATTTTTCTTCCAAGCTACCTCATTCTTCTCGCATGGTGTGGCTATCCTTTTGACCGGACAAAAGTTTGTCTTCCGAGCAAAATTTCCATGGAAAATTTTATGAAATGACCACAAAGAGGAGCGGCAACTTATCATGCATGACTTCGTTCGTGAATCATGACAGAGATGTGCCCTAGCCAGTCATCAAGAAAGAGTTGACCTGCCTCGGGACTTTACTTGCTACTTGCGGGAATGGAGTTTTGACTCCCGGAAGAACAATAGTTTTGAAATAAATAGAAAATAAAATTAAAAACTTCGAAATTTTGTGCAATTGTATTGTTAGTTTGTTACTACTTTGGTTTGTGTTCTTGGGAGCCGAGTTGTATAACTCTAATCGATGCTTGTTAACACGACCATTTAAATAGAAAATCGTTACACAAAATTGAACCTTTAAATGCGATGTCGAAACAAAGTCGTGAGATACTGCTTAACAAATGGAAGTAACATGCTTCTCAGAAGGAAGAAAAGCTAGAAGATGCTTGGCTGAGAACGCCTCTTGGACGTAACTAACTGTCACCCTGTCATCTGGGTGCTCCACATCGTTCATCTGGCATGATGTGCCTATCTTTTTTAAATATTGACCTGATTTAGTGGTGTTATTCTTACGGTTTCACTGAACCATGTGGTGGTACAGATTTTCCAGGGAATTTTCTACGGGAGCTGCACAGAGAGGAGCAGCAGCTTATCATGCATTAGTTTGCAGCATGATAGAGACGTGTCCAAGTAATCAAGAGTTGACCTCAACCAATTTGGCTGCTGTTTGAGTTGCTGTATAAACCAACTTCTACCAATCTTACCTAGATATACTACTGGTGGCTCATCTAACGCCCAGTCAAACCTCTGAGCCTTATAAAAAATTTGGTAACAAAACAGTTCTTGAAATTAGCATCCCTGCCGCTCAAGACAATCGAGATTTTTCTGCGGTGGAAAATCCATTAGACTTAGGACACCTAGACTTTCTAGAAAAGAGCAAAAGATATTATGAAATGATAAAAAACGTTGATCACAAAGTTACAAATAGCAACTCGAGTTTTCATATATAACATTTTCTATGCAACTTTACCTCTCTCTGTATGTAGTAAAAGAAAAGTTAAGTTGACACTAACTATGTAATCGGGAACTTGTGTGCGAACAACGTCATGATTCATTTTTGAACTATGTGATTTATTAAAATTGTGTAATATTAGTCATTTCTTCATCATCGTACCATGTAAGATTATTGCTAACACTTATATGGGAGACCACCATCTCGACATTGTTTAGCTTCAGGTTAGAAATGAATAAAACGGCACTAACACACAGTAGGTTTTGTGCTCCTGAGAAAGATTGGTCTTTTGTTATAGAAAAGTTGAAAGGTACATTTATAAGTGTCACAATTTTTTTAAAACAATACAGTCATGTAAATATCACATTTTAATGATAGTATGTTATACTGCAACATCACATTTTAATGATAGTATGTTATACAAGATATATACTAGTTGCATAGTTTTCAGTGTACGATCTCATATATGATGGAATTGTCCCCGCCCAATTCCCACAAACCAACCTCCCCCATTCCTCTCACTTTCATTCGTGTACAACGCTGTCGACTGGCCTTGTCTATGCGGGTGCGACATGGATCAACAACCATGGTAAAACCTGCTAACCACCCATGGACCACTCCCTTCTCCTTCCGTCCCGATCACCACCAAATCGCTCGATGCTCATATACTCTTCTTCACTTCTAATTTGTCTTATCAAGCATATGTCCATCCCTCTAACACCGTCTATCACCGGCTCTAGTGAGACCCCACCCCTAATCCTAACCTACCGACTATCATACACCTCATCTTGTCAGTGTCGTTGTCACCGCCAACCTTACATTTCATCAGATCTGCCAACACAACGCCACCATTTCAGAAGACCAATAAAAACCATATGTATTCCTGAACACAACCATTTAAATAAAATATTGTACACAAGATTCCGCCGTTAAAATCTGATGTCGAAACCAAGGCAAGATACACAGATCCAATCCAAGGACAGACCGTCCTTATATACCAGCTGGAGTACTGTTTAACAAATGGAAACAAGATGCTTCTTACAAAGAGGTTAGATATAGTTTTGCCATGGAGAGGAAAAATAATTGCATCCTTAGTACCACATCTTGTGTCCGATGTGCGTTTTAGTACCACATCTTGGAAAACATGCAACTGGGGTACCTAATCTTGCTTTGCGGGTGCAATCAGGTACAGACTAGCTCCGGTGCGGACACGTGTGACGCCACGGTGGAAATAGAGAGCTGTTAGCGCGGTGTAAACTTGCAGATACCCCCCTAATGTCATGGCTTATATGTGTGAGGTCCCATCTCTTACCAATTAGAAGAAAACAGAGGAAAACCCCATCGAGGCCAGACTCACCGGCGGCGCGCGGGCACGGAAGGATCCCCGACGACAGGAGCGAGCTAGCAAAGAAGGAACGCTCCGTGGGCGACGGGGATGTCAATGGGCTCCGTCGGCGGGGTAGGAGGAGTGGTGAAGACGGACCTGGCAGCAGGCTCCATCGGCAGCGGAGGAAGCAGTGCCGACGACGAGGTATGGACACTAACTGGGGAGGTCTACTACCAGAATTCAAAGGCGAGGGGTACGTCAAGGTCAAGATCTGATGCTGCAGTAGACGTATTTGTTGATTGTTGATTTCGTGTTTGCTCTCTGTTTGTTGTCTGAAAGTGCTCTGTTTTCTTTAGTTTCTTCAGTTAGCGATGAACAGTATCTGAATTTGAACTTCTTTGTTGAATTTCAGAAGCAGAACTTGGTGAAGAGAATGTGCACAGAAAATGAAGCTACCAATTTGAACCTGGTGAGAAAGATAAATACAATGGAACTAGAGCTGCAGAAACTTCAGGCAGATAACAAGAGAATGCAGAAGAAGCATAGGGAGGAGATGAGAATTAGAGACAAAAAAGAAATTGCTACTATGCTTGTAGTTGCAGGTTGTGTTCTGATGTATGCATGTGTAGCTTTGCTCACCAGGGGCTTTGTGTCATCTGCTATTTGATACTGTAAGAGTACGTTGTCTGGAAATAAAAATGTGAGCATTTGCAGTGACAGTTGCTGGTATTATGTACTCAACATGAAAAATATCATCATAATTAACCAAAAAAAGACAGAATTCATGAAAAAAAAATGTTGTTACAATAGTGCTTATTCACTGTATTGCATAATAGTTGCTAAATAGCAATTCTGGAAGCAAACATAGTGCTTGTTCAATTTATTTTACTGAAAACGATCTAAATGTCATCAACTGGTGGTGCATTCTGGGTGAGAGGAACTTCAGATGCATTTAGATCAGGAATGATGGCATCATTAAGATCAGGAATGACACTTGATCTCTTTTGTGATTTGCTTGCTCTAGCAGTAGCAGAAGAATCAGTAGGCCTTTTCTTGCTCTTTCCTCTTGCAGCTTGTTCCTTTCCTGATAAATGTCCTCTTGCTGATGCATTTGTCCTCCCTCTTCCTCTCATATTTCCCCTTGTAGAAGCAGTTGTCACTCTAACTCTAGCAGCTGGAATGCTTTCCCTTGCTGATGCAATGAAAGCATTTTCAGGCAAAGGTCCAAGCACCCTGCTCATTGGCACAGTCCTGCAATATAATTGAGAGTAAAATTACAAATGTGAACTTTAGGGTACAAGCTGAAGCAGTACTGTATGTACAAAAATGCATACCTCTACTTGCATCCTGTAAACCATGTTGTCAACTACATTTGTGGGATCTAGATTTGGGTTTGTGTATTGTTGTTGGACATGCTGCAGATAATGTGTAGGATTTAATGAATAAATCATACTTGCATGAATAAAATGAATAAATCACACTTGCATGAATAAAATGAACTAAATTTTCTGGATTTATTCTATCCTTTCTGCAGCAAGCTATTGCATGGTGGCATGGAATGCCAGATAGCTGCCACCTCTTGCAAGAACAGGTCCTAGTGTTGAAATCAACACTGTAATCCTGTTCAAATTCATGGCTACTGATAGCATATAGATAGTTTGATGCTGGTGTGACCCTGCACTCATTACTCCACTCAAAATATTTATCCAACTTCTTTTTTATCTTTGGACAAATTCTTCCAGTCCACTTCTGAGATTCCCTCTGCTTTGTTTCTATCCTTTGTAAAATTTTGTAGAAGATAGTTTCCACAATGGACAAGAAAGCCATCTCTCTGGCTTCTAGAATATAGCTGCATTGTAAGAGTAACATGATCATGAGTCAAAATAATGCAAACTAAATCAGCTGCATTGTAAGAATAACATGCTCATATGGGAAAATAATGCAAATTGAATATGTGTTTGTAGTTTACCTATTAAACACCTCTGAGTGATTATTTAAGAGCATATCACACTTTGGAAATTCATTGAAGAATGCTTTGATCCAGGTGTTAGGCACTAGTTGTTCTATCCACTGAAAAGCTTCATGACTGTCAACCTCCAATTTGTCCATGTTTTTTTGCCATTTTGGAATATTGGTCGACCTAGCAATAGCCCAGACATCATTTTTTAGTGTTTCTCCTCTGTGGCCTGCTCTCTGAAAATTCTGAATCATATGCCTCACACAGAATCTATGTTCTGCATTAGGAAAAATCTTCTCTACTGCATTGATGAGTCCCTGCAATACAATTGTGAGTGAGCATGGCATTGTGTGTTCTGTAGTACTCCATGTTCTGTAGTAAATATGACAAAGCTCTGGTAAATATGCAAAATTCCATACCTTTTGCTTGTCACTCATAATTGTCCATGGTGAGGTGTTTGTAATATTGAGATCATCCTTCAAATTGGTGAGGAACCACTCCCAACTGCTTGTGCACTCAACTTCAACCAATCCAAATGCAATAGGAAATATGTTGTCATTAGGATCTATACCTACTGCTGTCAGAAGTTGTCCTTTGTATCTAGTCTTGATGTTGCAACCATCAAAACATATAAAGGGTCTGGAGCATGCTAGAAAACCTCTTTTACATGCATCATAACTCCAGTAACATGTGGCTAAATGCTCTCTGTGATCTGTACTGCTTGGATCATTTACTGAATTTGTTGTCACAAAATATTTGGACCCAGGATTACTTCTCCTAAGCTCAAGGCCATACTCCCTCAACAAGCTGAACTGCATCTCCTCATCACCATGTATCTGCAGCAGAGCTGCTTTTCTTGCCCTACTCAGTTTGTATCTGTTTGGGCACATTTTGAATTCCCTGATCACCTTTGCAGCAAAACTTTGCAGTCCTAATTTTTGGTTGTCTCTGAATTCATGCAAGAATTTCTCTGTCAATAGTTTTGATGTAATTCTTTCAGAGGCCAACTTCTCTCACAGGTGTGAGTGCCTTCATATGACTTGATCACAAAACCACCTGTTCTTCTAGCATCATTTGAGGCTTTGAGCATCCAACTACATCCAGGGGCACAATGAGCTTCCAATCTTCTCTTGTCATTCAACTTCTTCTTCACATGCACTCTGTTTCTTACACTGTAAGCTCCTAGTGCCTTCCTCAATTCCTCAACTCCACTGAACACCATACCAATTTTGAATGTTGGGTTGTCCATGTCCACCTCTGTGTTAAAAGCTTTCAACTTGCTCTGCAATGATTTAGCAATATCTACACCAAGGTTTCGCTCTTCATCCTCAAGGGCATCCTCACATTCTTTCTCAACAGCAATTTCCTTCTCATTGTGATCATTAATAGATTTATCCACATTGTCAGAGAACAAGTCGCCATCTCCATCTTCTGCATCAAAATCAGAATCAAAGAACTCAAATGTACTGTCAGTATCATATTCATCATCAACATCTTCTGCTGCAATTTCCACAATTGATGAACTAGAAGAAGCTTCAGGTTGGGCTGTTTCAGGGTCTGCTGCTTCAGGTTGATCTGCTTCAGGTGGAGCTGCACCAGGTTGACCTGCTTCTGGTTGTCCTGCACCAGGTTGAGCAGCTTCAGGTTGACCTGCACCAGGTTGAGCAGCTTCTGGTTGTGCTGCTCCAGGTTGTCCTACACCAGGCAATGGCCCAGGATTCCTGAGTACATCATCTCTCAACCGCCTCAGAAAGTTTCTGTGATCTATGAAAAGAACAAGAGTTTTCACTCTCCTACTAGCATGACTCATTGCTCTGATGTGTGAAGCATTTTCAACTGGAACTAAGCCATTTCTTATGTCCCTGTTGGGCAAACACCAATACACATGTAGCCTCCCATCTCTCTGATAGCCAAGTATTTCCAGGATTTCATCAAGTTGTAACATGGACCAAGTGGCAGCACTACACAAATCAAAATTATCAACTGTAGAATCGACATACTCCAAATTATCTCTTAAACAACAGAAAAAACCTTTGTGGATCACTCTCACAGTGAACAGATCACCATCTTCAACAGGATTGAACACTACATCAGAGAAAAAATTTAGTTAACTGTCCAGCATCTTCAACAGTACAGTGAAATTCAGTTAACTGTACAAAAAATTCAGACTTTTCGCCAAACACAAAATTGAACGCTAGCATTGCCCAGGCTGCAACCAAGAACATACATCATCCCTAAAGTAAGCATCTTGCAATGAAAATCGTCGGATATCATTGAAAAAAGACACCTCTTTTTGCCACGGTGGAATCGGCCACAAGAACCCTAACAATCTCTTTGCTACTAGATTTCTTCCTCTATACTAAACGATGCAACAGTACTAGAATCACTACTCTCCAACGAATTTAACCTCTGAAATTCGCTAAATCTCTACCGATCGTGCGCCCACCTGAACCCTAACAAACAGGAAAGAAACAGCAGGAGAGCAAGGTGAGGGGGCGGATAAATTGACCTACCATACTCCGGCGGGTCGTCGTCGAACTGGCGGAGTTGCATCTCCACCGAATTCCGCTCGAACTTGACGGCGGCAACGTCGACCTCGACGGCGGCGCCAACTGCTCGCAGAGGGTTTCTCTCCGTGCGTCCTCTTCCAAAGCAGGCAGGTAGATTATATCACGCGCCCACAACGTGGAAGGACCTATCTGTGAAATTTGTAAGTTCTAGAAGGGGGTAAACTGCAAACGTTTTGCCAAGACAGCGTCCCACGTGGCCCAATCCGGACTCAAATACCTATGATTGCACCCGCAAAGCAAGATTAGGTACCCCGGTTGCACGTTTTCCAAGATGTGGTACTAAAACGCACATCGGACACAAGTTGTGGTACTAAGGATGCAATTAGCTCAATGTAAAATGAAGCGTAGGAGGGGACAAAGACCAAACACAAGGCACCATCTTGTGTCCCACTCTCTTCCTCCTTTCCTATGGGTAGAGCAGTGCAGCTAAATTAACCAATTGCTGTTGCTCCTTTTCGTCAGCTTGACCGGGAGGCATGCTAAACCTGACCCTCGTGAACGTCACTAACTGTCATCCCTGTGCTCTATTTTCTCCAAGCTACATCATTCATCTCGCATGACATGTGGCTTTCGTTTTGAATATTGACCGGATTTAGTGGTCTTCTTTTTACCGTTCCACTGGACCATGAATGTAAGGGCGCAGAATTTCCATGGAAAATTTTATCGATGGAATGCAGAGAGGAGCAGCAACTTATCATGCATGAGTTCGTTCATGATAGAGATGTGCACTGGTGATCTAGAGTTGACCTTACAACACTGGTTTCCACTAGCCAAGTTGATATAATGTGTCGATTTCTAGCAATCTTACCTAGATACTACTGGTAATTCATCTAACTCCCAGTCAAACCTTTTACCCGCAATAAAATTGTATAGAAAAGTCTCCTTAAAGTTAGCTTCAGTGCTGTTAATTAAAGAGGGCAACACGTATACATGAGCACAGAAAAGAGGTTGTCCACAAAGTAACAAATGGCCACCGGAGCGCAATCACACCACTTTCTATGCAATATTTACCTCTATGTAGTAAAAGAACGTTAAGTTGACGGTGAATATGCGTGTGACAAATGGTGTTGAATTGTTTTTATTTTTATTTTAATAAACTACGTAGCTCTACCCCATGAACATGTTCTCACAAAAAATGTAATAGTAGTCAAACCCTCCGCTTGGCGTGGCCTATACCGGCGTAGTGCGAATAAGCTCCTAAGAGACTGACCACTCATCTACCCACGCCCTCCTCTTTATCGCCATCTATTGCTTGATGGCGCTGCGCTCACCCCATCACGATCTTCTTTTTTGCCCGAAGGTGGGCTTAAAAATCATATGGTCTGGCCGTATAAAGTCATCATCCCTCTAACGCCGCTTCCATTGTCTCTAGTCAGACTCTACCCCCAGTCCTAAACCCTTCGACTCTCGCCAACGTCGCTGTGAACACACCAACACCTTCTCTGGCGCATCGAACAAGATGTGAGAAGAAGAATTGATTTCTTGTGAAAAGATTAAGAATAATAAAAATGAAAAAAACAGGTGAGTGCTAACATAATCATTAAATAAAATAAAATACATCACACTAGAATCCACGGTTAAATGTGATGTCGAAACCAAGGTGAGATACAGATCCAAGGACAGACCGTCCTTAAAGACCAGCTGGAGTGCTATTTAACAAAGAGAAGTAAGATGCTTCTTAGAAGGAGGATATATATAAATTTTCCGTGAAGATAAAAATAAAATAAAAGGAAAATGAAGTGTTAAGGGGACAAAGACCAAACAAAGGCACCATCTTGTGTCTCACTCTCTCTTCTCTTCTTCCTTTCCTGTGGGCAGCTAAAATAACCAGCTTCCTCTCTTCCTTTTCGTCAGCTATTCTATCCACAGAGAGATTCCAAATCGAAATTAGCAGAGAAGAAGAAGAGGAGAAAGAAAGGTCGTCACATGGTCTACCTTTTCTTGCCCAAATCCCACGCCGCGCTCAGCTCCTACCCGGAACCATCCTCCCCCTTCTTCCTCCTCCCCAGCCTCCTTTCTTGAAGAAGAAGAAGAACAAGAAGCAGCAGCGGCTTCCCGATCCAACACGGTTTGATCTCCAGCTCTGTCAGGCTGGCTGGATTCACGATCGATTCCACCGATTGTCTGCGGCCTCTTCCGCACGGTCGTTCTAATTTCTTCTCTGCCCCCAATCGCACGCCGCCGGATTGATTGATTTCAAGAAGCGCGGAGGATTTCTTCTCTCGGCTCATGCGGCGGAACCGCTGGAGCCAGAGCTTCCAGGTTTCTTGCCGACTAGTATTATTATTTCGTGGATTCTTAGGTAGCTAGCTGGTAGCCCTGTCCTGAGCATCAAGCTGGGAATTTTTTTGTCCAGGTTCCTTCTTGCTTGGGTCAAACGGAAGCTACTCCTGCTGGATCTTGCCGACTTTCTAAATCCCCTTTCGATTCCTGTCACCATTCGATCAGCCTGCTGTCACCGGATCGCCGCCGGTGAAGATGGTGGGGCAGACCATGATGCGCATCGTGCGGCCCTGCTTCAAGCCCTCTCTGTCCGACGCGCAGGTCGTCGGAGGCGGCGCTGGGGTCGGGACCAGGGACGGCCTGCTCTGGTACAAGGACGCCGGGAGGCACGCCTGCGGTGACTTCTCCATGGCCGTCGTGCAGGCCAACAATCTGCTCGAGGATGGGAGCCAGGTCGAGGCTGGCCCCTTTGTTGTCGATGGCGCGCAGGGGCCGTGTGGGACGTTCGTCGGCATCTATGATGGCCATGGCGGGCCGGAGACTGCACGGTTCATCAACGATAATTTGTTCCACCATCTAAAGAGTAAGTGTGCATCATGGTGTTGAAACTAGTAAAATGTTTGATTATGGAGTTTCATGATGAGATTGATTAGCTTAGAGTGTGTCACCCCATCCTAGGTGTTAGTTCACTGAACTTCTTAATCATACTATCAATTATACTAGTTTGTTACTTGCAACTGATCGATTATTACTTCGCTGCAGAGTTCGCGACGGAACAACAGACCGTTTCAGCCGATGTCATACGCAAAACCTATGCCGCCACAGAGGAGGGGTTTCTGAACCTTGTAAGGAAGCAATGGCTCATTAAACCACAGATCGCCTCGGTTGGTTCTTGCTGTTTGGTTGGCATCATCAATGAAGGAGTTCTTTACATAGCAAATGCTGGTGATTCTCGGGCTGTTCTCGGGAGGCTAGAGAGGGGCAGTAGAGATATCAAGGCCGTCCAGTTGTCGTCCGAGCATAACGCGAGCTTTCAGGCTGTAAGGGATGAACTAAGACAGTTGCACCCAGATGATCCGCGGATTGTGGTCCTAAAGCACAATGTTTGGCGCGTGAAAGGAATTATTCAGGTATTTTGATTTTATGAATTCTGTAAGATAGACGATACTTAGAAGAACTGAATGTGAATGTGGGTCAGTAGATTACTTAATGCTTGATTATTTGCTGCTAAGGGCACACCATATGTACAAACTTCCACAATCACTGACTTTTAATATATTAGCATAAGTACTCATGCTCTGGCGTTTTTGTTTATGTTCAGGTGTCCAGATCAATTGGAGATGCTTATCTAAAAAGTTCTGAATTCAACCGTGAGCCTCTTTTGGCACGGTTCCGCATTCCAGGACCCTTCCATAAACCAATTCTTTGTCCAGAACCATCCATACTAGAACATAGACTCTGTGCAGAAGATCAATTTGTTATATTTGCATCTGATGGATTATGGGAGCACTTGAGCAATCAGGAAGCCGTGGATATAGTGAACTCTTCACCTCGGAATGTAAGATGATGTTCCACACTTTCTCTTATATTATTCTTTTGCAATGTACTGAAATATACCTCCTGTTTCAGGCTTGCCTTATATTGTTGAAATTTAGCGAAAATAGATGACATTCTTTATTTTGTCAAAACATGTAGAGCTTCCTTGTAAGAACCATTGAGAGCATCTCTCCATTATTCTACAGCCTTGAATAGTTCTGGTTTGCACATACTATTGCATTGCCTTGGTATATCTGTGACATAGATTACGTCCAACGGTACTAATCTGCCGTGAATGCACAATTTATTTCCAGAGAAGCAGTCCTTGAGTTATTGTTTGAAGCCAGGTTAGCTGCACAATGCGTTTGCGTCAGTTCACCGTTTGTTTATTTAATTCATTTTCATATGTGAGTCAATTCATCATGTATTTTGGGTTTTGTTGTCACTGTTGTAGAATTAAGTATCCCTGGTTCTCTTAGTCTCACTGTCCTATCTAGACCCTGCTTTTTATGGGGGATATACCAATGCAAAGGGTGCATCATTTTGACGGTTCGAGCATAGCTTGTCTTCTTCGTATATCCTGCAAAGTTTCTTTTGTATTGAAACTGCATGAATGTCTGCCCAGGGCAAACATACTGCTTGCAAAACGCATTGCATTATAATTGAAAACCGAACAAAGTTACCTTGTATTTTAGAAGGACGGAAGTACCTTTCATACATAGGTTGATCATCATAAATGATGCACCTGTTGCAAATTTACTTCCCTTTTGCCGAGTTGTTGCATGCTGGCGAATTTCAGTTATCAGCTTCTGGTTTCTTAATATTATCACGAAAAAACTTTGCAGGGTATTGCAAGAAGGCTAATAAAAGCAGCTCTTCGAGAGGCAGCAAAGAAAAGAGAAATGAGGTACTCAGACCTGAAGAAGATTGATCGTGGGGTCAGGAGACACTTCCATGATGATATTACTGTTGTAGTACTATTCATGGACCCTGCACTCATCCGCAAGAGGTTATATGGTGGCCCATTGCTTTCACTAAGGGGTGGCGGTGGTACCCCAACGCTTGCACAGAAATGCTGACCATAATTGACGCTTTCTGGAAATATCCTTCGTATCTTGCCTGGGGATCTCTACATCATATGCAGACGTACCCCCTAGCTGCGTGGAGTAGCATATTTATTTTGACCTCTAATATGTACAGCTAGAGGTGTTTGATCCTGAGCACAACATGTCATCGGTGTGATGACCCTGCCTGCTTGTTCGGAGAAACCTGGCAGCTGCATAATTGCAGGTATCAGCGTTTCTTTCTCGCGGGTGGATGAACTTGGGCAGTGTTTACAGAAACATCGGATGAATAGAGCCTTGTGGGGATTCGTTGTTGTTATTGCATCTCATATCCATCTCTTTCGTTTTGCAGCATCTCCCTCCCTGTCCGGCATAAAAGGTCCCTGTTGTATAAATATTTTAGAGCTGGCCGCAGCTATATGACAGAGTTCCATTGCGTTAGCAATTGACTTTGTGTAAAAGAATATATGCCCATTTTGCCAAAGCTGGCAAGGAAAAAAAATCTTTTTTCGTTTTGTTGAACCTAAGGTGTGTAGAAAACACATGGTTCTATATAGGAGGAATCATCATGTGTAAGAAGAGAATCCCAATTTTGAGAGGACATGAACATGTGACGCAAGTACCTTGTTGAGTTGTTTTTTTGTTTGTCCTTGCATGCATTGCTTTGGATTTGCAGTCTGAATGAGCTGGTGATTCAGTATCCTAAAGGTTTCTCACTTCGGGATCATCTACCAGCGTCTGAAGATTTTGTTGGCAGTTTCATGTGTGTTGTTGCATCCAAGGACAAAATAAAATACTACTGAACAGATGCGGTGATAAGTAGGTTTGAAAATGATATCGTCGAGGGAAAATGACTCATTTGGTAGCTGTTTTGCTGTGCCCACAGCTGGGAGGACACCCTTTCATTCATTCGTTCATCCTAGGTACAATGTTCTGGCATTCCGAAGGTTCTTTGGAGATGTCTTTTTGCTTGAGTATAAGCAATTATGGGGATACTTAAAACGCCAGAATAGTCGCCAAGTTTTCGCATACAGGGTTAAGAGATGGACCCTAAACTATACCGAAAAACTGCTCGTGCTCAATTTTCAAGGGTCATACGCAAAGCATGTCAATTTTCAGGGATCATACCCAAAAACATGTCTCCTATACGCCAAATTTGGGGTGGATTTTCTAAGCATATGCAAAATCATGATTGCCCTTATGCGCTATGCATAGCTACCACTAGCCCATAGGAGAGTTCTCGTAGTACACATTATAGCGGGGGGCTGAGCCGAATTGAATTTCCGACATTATAGTGTTTAAAAGATATATTGCTATTTTTTTTGGATGGAAACTTGAATCGTAAGGCAGAATCAGCTAGTAACTTGTGCTTGTGATGTGCACACGCATTGCGAAATATACACTCCACAATCTCGTATAAAATATCCAAACTGGTAGCGACAGGGACCAAAACAGGGGAACACTAAACCGAACCAACAAAGGTCCTAGAGAGAGGATGATCAGAATTCAGATGCGCGAGGCGGTGGAGGGCCGAGGTGTCAGCTGGTGGAGGTGTTCTCCGTAACCTAGAAAGGCGGCCACGACGGAGCAGCTCCTCCCAGCGGCACCATCAGCGTCTTCGACGGCAAGCGCGGCCAGATCGTCTACAGGCGCCGCACCGCCGTGGCCAGTGCCGGGCAGTATCATCTCACAAACCTTCGACTTCTGCCACTCTCGTGCTGACGGGTCCGCACCGAGCGATCTCGGCGGACGGCTGCGTCGCCGACTCGCCGTCGAGCTTGCTGCAGCAAAGAACGCATACCTAGCCAACATACTCCTCGACGTCTACGACCCCGAGACGAGATACGACGAAGCCGTCACCAAGGCCGTGCGCACCTGCACCTGCAGTAAGCCAGCAACAGCCCCAGCGCGGAGGTCACGTACGCTCTTCTCAGCGACGCCGTGGAAGCCGTCGTCGAGGTGAAGCTTCTCCAGGAACGGCGAG
Source organism: Dactylis glomerata (assembly GCA_007115705.1). Classification (NCBI taxonomy): domain Eukaryota; kingdom Viridiplantae; phylum Streptophyta; class Magnoliopsida; order Poales; family Poaceae; genus Dactylis; species Dactylis glomerata. The sequence goes on along the minus strand of QXEO01000039.1, from coordinate 26,693 downwards.
ACGATCGTCTGGTCTACGGGAAGATGCTCGCAGTGATTTTGGTGAGGTCGTGCTCTTCGAATCAACCGAGGATGACGATGGCGCGCTCGTCCGGTCATCGGCGGCCATCCCGCTGACTAGATCGTTTCTTGCCATGCCGTTGACGTTGTCGCTGGAGATAGACATGGAGCTGCGTAGCTCTTGCACTGGTAAGATCGTAAAGGACTTCCTGGAGTGCAAACCCAATCTCGACAGTGAGGACGATCACCTTGTTGGGCAGAATGGTGAGGTCGAAGTGAAGATCACATGGTCAGATTAAAAAGACGAAAATAATACATGATACAAAAAAAACCTAGACCATATGTCCATATGTCAATTACTACATACATTTTTCATCCTTTTGCGCGGATATGCCATGGTCCTCTGTATTACTCGTGCTTGTATACGCATTAGCGTGGTGACTACCTTAACTGGGAACTTCATGTACTATGCTTGTTACTACCTCCATTTTAAAGAATAAGATTTTTTTTGGATAAGTCAAACAGAGTAAAATTTGACCAAATTTATAGAAAAAATATCAAAAAATAGAATGTCGTATAAAAATATATTTCATTTTATATCTAACGATATAGATTTTATAATGTACATATTGATGATTTACTCTAAAAACTTGGTCAAACTTTATATAGTTTGACTTAGAAAAATTATAAACCTTATTCAATGAAATGGAGGTAGTACATGAAGTGAATACTACTCAAAATCAAAATATACTTGTGCATACTAGTTGCATTTTTTATTTGTTTGTTGAGTGTCTTACAAAAACACTTGGCGCGCGAAGCCGATTCCGTTGTGCGTCTTCCATCAACTTCGATTAAAACAGACTGTGTCCGGTAAGTACATCCACTCTTTCTGATCGCCGAGTATAAAGGCAAACCGTGAGTATGCCAAGTGTGATTATGCCAAGTACATGATAAAATGCCCTCGTCAACCATGGGGGCATTTGGCAATGTAGCATTCCGGTAGTGGCTCAAAATTTAGTTAAGTAAGTTGAGCTGCGTCAACATTATTGAAATATTCTACTTAGAACTCAGTGAATTGAGGCAATTCTTATTTGCCACCCAAGTGGGGTGGGTTGTGCATTGGGCCAGCTCATTAGCGCTAGACATGAGCGAATAGTTTTCTCGGTTTTCACAGTTTTTTCGCTGGATTATTTGGTTTTTGCTGTTTCTACGATGTTGCAGGTTTCATTGAGTTTTCTTTTTTGGTTCTTTTTATTTTAATTATCTGTTTAATTATCCATTTTTCTACTTTTCTTAGGTTTTAGTAGTTTTTCAAGCCTAGATGTATAAAAGTTTAAGTTTAACTAAAAATTATATGCATCATAATTTGGAAGGAACGGAGTATTAGAGCAGCACCGATCGCTAAACGAATTAATCTCAACAACGAAACTGGATGCAGACTTCTTGCTATATACAGGCTTGCTGAGGGACATGAGTCGGGCACATTCGCACGGACACGGACATGGGCTGGCTGTGCGCCGCCATCGGTACAAACTGGATGATCTTCAGTTGACGAGGATGCTGAGCTGGGCAAGTTAGAGTCGTGCTAGAAATTTAGGAAATGTAGTTTTGATCTCAGGTGCATATGCTCTTTTTATTCAAAAAATAAAATTTGAAATTTTTAAAAATTTAGGAAAAAATATCCGCATCTACATCTCCACATTCTATATACTCGCACATAGTTTCGTAAAAAATGGACATTTTTTGTGGGTGTGCAAAAAAGACACAAAACATGTTGCTAAAAGGCTTATTCTAGTATCAAATTTTATCATTTTTATATAGATCACATAAAAAGTTATTTTTTTCTCAAAACCACTTCATGGACACGTACACTAGTAGAAAACAGGGCTAATATCCTGGGGCATTAGTCCCGGTTGCTGTTTGAACCGGGACAGATGCCCCGGGCCCCACCGCATTTTCGGCCGCTGGAACGGAGATATCATTAGTCCCGGTTCGTTTTGAACCTCTAGTCCCGGTTCGTATTACGAACCGGGACTAAATGCTCTGGGTCGCAATCCGGCCGTTGCCAGGATCATTAGTCCCGGCTGGTAACACCAACCGGGACTAAAGATTAATCCTTTAGTCCCGGTTGGTGTTACTAACCGGGACTAATGACTTCCCTGTATAAAGCAGCTCATTCTTCCTCCTGGAGCCAGCCACTCCCCCTCTCCACTCTCAAGTGTTCTTCATGCAACTCGAGTTCATCCTCTTTGACCACCATTTTTTGTCACAAATTGATATCCCCACTTCAATCTAAGTGGACTAAAAGGTGAGGAATTTTGTGCTTTTGTCTTTCATTGGACTAAAAATAGAAATGCTATATAGATTTTATTTATATTAGATTTTATTAGAAATAGAAATGCTATTAGAAATAGAAATGTTAGAATTAAAAATAAAAATAGAAGTAGACATAGCTAACATAGAAATAGAAATAGAGATAGAGATAGAAAAATAGAAATACCGATAGAAATAGAGATAGAAATACCGATAGAGGTAAAAATAGAAATGCTATATAGATTTTATTTATGTTAGATTTTATTAGAAATAGAAATGCTATTAGAAATAGAAATGTTAGAATTAAAAATAAAAATAGAAGTAGACATAGCTAACATAGAAATAGAAATAGAGATAGAGATAGAGATAGAAAAATAGAAATACCGATAGAAATAGAGATAGAAATACCGATAGAGGTAAAAATAGAAATGCTATATAGATTTTATTTATGTTAGATTTTATTAGAAATAGAAATGCTATTAGAAATAGAAATGTTAGAATTAAAAAAAATAATAGAAGTAGACATAGCTAACATAGAAATAGAAATAGAGATAGAGATAGAAAAATAGAAATACCGATAGAAATAGAGATAGAAATACCGATAGAGGTAAAAATAGAAATGCTATATAGATTTTATTTATGTTAGATTTTATTAGAAATAGAAATGCTATTAGAAATAGAAATGTTAGAATTAAAAATAAAAATAGAAGTAGACATAGCTAACATAGAAATAGAAATAGAGATAGAGATAGAAAAAAGAAATACCGATAGAAATACCGATAGAGGTAAAAATAGAAATGCTATATAGATTTTATTTATGTTAGATTTTATTAGAAATAGAAATGCTATTAGAAATAGAAATGTTAGAATTAAAAATAAAAATAGAAGTAGACATAGCTAACATAGAAATAGAAATAGAGATAGAGATAGAGATAGAAAAAAGAAATACCGATAGAAATACCGATAGAGGTAAAAATAGAAATGCTATATAGATTTTATTCATGTTAGATTTTATTAGAAATAGAAATGCTATTAGAAATAGAAATGTTAAAATTAAAAATAAAAATAGAAGTAGACATAGCTAACATAGAAATAGAAATAGAGATAGAGATATAAAAATAGAAATACCGATAGAAATAGAGATAGAAATACCGATAGAGGTAAAAATAGAAATGCTATATAGATTTTATTCATATTAGATTTTATTAGAAATAGAAATGCTATTAGAAATAGAAATGTTAGAATTAAAAATAAAAATAGAAGTAGACATAGCTAACATAGAAATAGAAATAGAGATAGAGATAGAAAAAAGAAATACCGATAGAAATACCGATAGAGGTAAAAATAGAAATGCTATATAGATTTTATTCATGTTAGATTTTATTAGAAATAGAAATGCTATTAGAAATAGAAATGTTAGAATTAAAAATAAAAATAGAAGTAGACATAGCTAACATAGAAATAGAAATAGAGATAGAGATAGAAAAATAGAAATACCGATAGAAATAGAGATAGAAATACCGATAGAGGTAAAAATAGAAATGCTATATAGAGATAGAAATAGAAATTGTATATTTGATTTGTGTTTGATATGTACTTATATAATGCAGATGAGCCGAGCATGGATGTACGCCGATCGACGCTCTGGAGATTTCATTAAAGGCGTGCATTCTTTTCTCAAGGTGGCTGAGGCAACCAAGCGGAATGGTTTTATGTGTTGTCCATGCGGTGGTTGTCGAAATGAGAAGGATTACCCCTCCACAAAGACCCTTCACATCCACCTGTTCCGGTTCGGTTTCATGTCCGGCTATAATTGTTGGACCAAGCATGGGGAGAGAGGGGTTATGATGGAAGACAACGATGAAGAAGAGAATGAAACCACCGATACCGCAATGGAAGATAATGAAGAAGAAGAAGGTGAAGAACGGGCATCAGATATGCCCGCTGATGATCTTGGTCAGGTCATTGTTGATGCACAGATTGACTGTGAAAGTGAAAAGGAGAGGGAGAAGTTGGAACGCATGTTAGATGATCACAAAAAGGATTTGTACCCAAATTGTGAAGATGGCCAGAAAAAGCTAGGAAGCACGCTGGAATTGCTGCAATGGAAAGCAGAGAGTGGTTTATCTGACAAGGGATTTGAGAAGTTGCTGAAAATTATGAAGAAGATGCTTCCAAAGGATAACGAATTGCCCGCCAGTACGTATGAAGCAAAGAAGATTATCTGCCCTCTAGGATTGGAGGTGCAGAAGATACATGCATGCATTAATGACTGTATTCTCTACCGCGGTGAGTATGAGAATTTGAATGCATGCCCGGTGTGCAGTGCATTTTGGTATAAGATCAGGCGAGATAACCCTGGTGATGTTGAGGGCGAGCGCCCCAGGAAGAGGGTTCCTGCCAAGGTGATGTGGTATGCACCTATAATACCACGGTTGAAACGTTTGTTCAGAAACAAAGAGCATGCCAAGTTGTTGAGGTGGCACAAAGAAGACCGTAAGAGTGACGAGATGTTGAGACACCCCGCTGATGGGTCGCAGTGGAGAAAAATCGACAGAGATTTCCCGGAGTTTACGGAAGATGCACGCAACCTGAGGTTTGGTCTAAGTACAGATGGCATGAATCCTTTTGGGGAGCAGAGCTGCAGTCATAGCACCTGGCCCGTGACTCTATGTATATATAACCTTCCTCCTTGGTTATGCATGAAGCGAAAGTTTATTATGATGCCAGTGCTTATCCAAGGCCCGAAGCAACCTGGTAATGACATTGATGTGTATCTAAGGCCATTAGTTGATGAACTTTTACAGCTGTGGCAGACTGAAGGTGTTCGTGTGTGGGATGAGTACAAACAAGAGGAATTTGATCTACGAGCGTTGCTGTTCGTGACCATCAATGATTGGCCTGCTCTTAGTAACCTTTCAGGACAGACAAACAAGGGATACAATGCATGCACTCACTGTTTAGGTGAGATCGATAGTATATATTTGGATAAAAGTAAGAAGGTGGTGTATCTCGGGCATCGTCGATTTCTTTCGCCCAAACATCAATTGAAGAAAAAAGGCAAGCATTTCAAGGGCGAGGCAGAAGTCCGGGGCAAGCCTAAACGCCATACTGGTGATGATATATTTGATATGGTCAAAGATTTAGAAGTAATCTTTGGAAAGGGTCCTGGCAGTCTGTCTGTTCCGAATGACGCTAGCGGACATGCACCCATGTGGAAGAAGAAATCTATATTTTGGGAGCTTGAGTATTGGAAATTTCTAGAGGTCCGCTCTGCAATCGACGTGATGCACGTGACAAAGAATGTTTGCGTGAACCTACTAGGATTCTTGGGCTTGTATGGGAAGACAAAAGATACACCAGAAGCACGGGAGGACCAGCACCGTATGAAAAGAAGAGACGTCATGCATCCGGAGGATTCTAAGGGTCCTGCGAGCTACGCTCTTACCAAAGAAGAGAAGGAAATCTTTTTTGAATGCCTGAGCAGTATCAAGGTCCCATCTGGATTCTCGTCAAATATAAAGGGAATAATAAATATGGCTGAGAAAAAATTCCAAAACCTAAAGTCTCATGACTGCCACGTGCTTATGACGCAATTGCTTCCGGTTGCACTGAGGGGGATTCTACCGGAAAATGTTCGAGTACCGATTGTGAAGCTATGTGCATTCCTCAATGCAATTTCGCAGAAGGTAATCAATCCAGAAGATCTACAACGGTTACAGAATGATGTGGCCCAATGTCTTGTCAGCTTCGAGTTGGTGTTCCCACCGTCCTTCTTCAATATTATGACGCATCTCTTAGTTCACCTAGTCGAAGAGATTACCATTCTCAGTCCAGTATTTCTGCACAATATGTTCCCCTTTGAGAGGTTCATGGGAGTCTTAAAGAAATACGTGCATAACCGTGCTAGGCCAGAAGGAAGCATCTCCAAGGGCTATCTAACAGAGGAGGTCATTGAGTTTTGTGTTGACTTTGTTCCTGACCTGAACCCGATTGGTCTTCCTCAATCGCGGCATGAGGGGAGACTAAGTGGAAAAGGCACGCTAGGAATGAAATCAGCATACTGTATGGACGGACATTCTTTGAGTGAAGCACACTACACAGTTTTACGAAATTCCACATTGGTGGAGCCGTATATGGAGCGACACAAGAATATTGTACGCTCAGAAAACCCTGGGCAGTCAAACTCCTGGATTACAAAGTTGCACATGGCGACTTTTGGTGGTTGGTTGCAAACACTTCTCATAAATGACGCCACTGTTGGATATGAGCTGTCCATGTTGGCCAAGAAACCATCTTCAACTATATTGACTTTCCAGGGTTACGAGATAAATGGGAATATATTTTACACGGTTTCCCAAGATAAAAAGAGCACCAATCAAAACAGTGGTGTCCGCTTTGATGCATTACACGATAATGGGACAAAGGACACATATTATGGTTACATAGAGGAGATATGGGAACTTGACTATGGACCGTCTTTTAAGATCCCTTTGTTTCGGTGCAAATGGGTCAAGCTGACAGGAGGCGGGGTAGTTGTAGACCAAAAGTACGGCATGACAACAGTGGATCTCAACAATCTTGCGTACATGGACGAACCATTTGTCCTAGCCAACGATGTCGCTCAGGTTTTCTATGTGAAGGACATGTCTACAAAACCGAGAAAGAGAAAAGATAAGAAAACGAATACATCACACGATGAGCCAAAGCGACAAATCGTTCTCTCAGGGAAAAGAATCATCGTGGGAGTGGAGGACAAGACAGATATGTCAGAAGATTATAACAAGTTTGATGAAATTCCGCCCTTTAGAGTGAACACTGACCCAACCCTCCTCTTAAACAAAGAAGATACTCCATGGTTACGGTGCAGAAGGAAACCCCATCACTAGATGGGGATGTTGGTGATGTGTAATAATGTATTAAACCTTTGATGTAAATGTATGATTTTGGGTTAGTTATTCAAATTTGAACACTTTTTATATTCCAAGTAATTGAAAATAGTTTTGAATTAGTTATTCAATTTCAAACACTTTTCATATTCAAAGTTTCCTCAAATATCTCTGTGATGCGGCAACGGGGAGCCAATCAGGAATGGACATAGCGGCGGCAGGGGTAGGAGAGAGGTAGTTTTGAATTAGTTATTCAATTTCAAACACTTTTCATATTCAAAGTTTTATCAAATTCTAAAATATGCAAAAAGAATTTTAATCAATAGTGTTTTAATTGAAAATGGCAAAATAGTTAATTGTTTGAATAGTTAGAATAATTAATTTTGAAAATAGAAAATAGTTTTGAATTAGTTATTCAATTTCAAACACTTTTCATATTCAAAGTTTTATCAAATTCTAAAATACGCAAAAAGAATTTTAATCAATAGTGTTTTAATTGAAAATGGCAAAATAGTTAATTGTTTGAATAGTTAGAATAATTAATTTTGAAAATAGAAAATAGTTTTGAATTAGTTATTCAATTTCAAACACTTTTCATATTCAAAGTTTTATCAAATTCTAAAATATGCAAAAAGAATTTTTATCAATATTTTTTTAATTGAAAATGGCAAAATAGTTAATTGTTTGAGTAGTTAGAATAATTAATTTTGAAAATAGAAAATAGTTTTGAATTAGTTATTCAATTTCAAACACTTTTCATATTCAAAGTTTTATCAAATTCTAAAATATGCAGAAGTTATTCAAATTGAAATTCAAAATTCATATTTTCAAATGAAATCTGAAAAATCCACCATTGGCGCGCATTTATTACTCCTTTAGTCCCGGTTCGTTTAACCAACCGGGACTAAAGGTCTGGATCTGGGCGGGCGAACCGCCGAAGGTCTTTAGTCCCGGTTGGTGGCTCCAACCGGGACTAAAGATGGGTCTTTAGTCCAACCGGGACTAAAGACCCATCTTTAGTCCCGGTTGGAGCCACCAACCGGGACTAAAGGGGGGGGGGGTATATAACCCGCCGCCCTCTTCTTCTTCCCTCAGCCACGACACTTAGCAGTTTTCTCTGCCGCGATTGAGGAGCTTCTCGGCGGGAACGTTGCGGCACCTCGTTTCCGTGGCCCGCGCCGACGCCTCCGATGTCCCCGCCGTGCCGCCGCGTCCGCTGCGCCGCCGCGCCGCCGCGCCAGTCTCGCCCCGCGCCGCCGCATCGCCTCGCCCCGCGCCGCCCGCCTCGCCCCGCGCCGCCGCATCGTCTCGCCGCGCCGCCTCGCCCCGCGCCGCCGTATCCCCGCGCCGCCCGCATCGCCCCGCGCCGCCGCATCGCCCTCGACGCCGGCCACCTGCAGGTACGTGCGTGTGACCGGCCGGCCACCTGCAAAAATGGCAAGGAAAAAAATTAGAAAAAAAGAAAGAAAAAATAGAAAGAAAAAATAGGAAGAAAAATGTAGCAAATGTAGTTAGAAAAAATGTAGCAAATATAGTTAGAATTTTTTTAGCAAATGTAGTTAGAAATGTAGATAGAAAAGTAGTTAGATTTTAAGTTAGAAAAATAAGTTAGAAAAGTAGTTAGAGATTAAGTTAGTAAGTTAGAAAAATAAGTTAGAAAAATAAGTTAGAAAAGTAGTTAGAGATTAAGTTAGTAAGTTAGAAAAATAAGTTAGAAATATAGAAAGAAAAATAGAATATAAAAATAGTAATGTAGCAAATGTAGTTAGTTAGATAATAGAAATGCTATTAGTTAGATAATAGAAATGCTATTCATAATAGTAATAGTAATAAAAAATAATAGAAATGCTATTAGTTAAATAATAGAAATGCTATTAGTTAAATAATAGAAATGCTATTAGTTAGATAATAGAAATGCTATTAGTTAGATAATAGAAATGCTATATAGATTTTATTTAGGTTAGATTTTATTAGAAATAGAAATGCTATTACTATTATTAAGTTAGTAATAATAGAAATGGATTTCAGATATGGATTTCGGCGCCGGAAGAGAAGGTGAAGAAGAGATAATGAAGATTATAGGAGAGGGTACCACCCGTGCACAAGAAGAGGGTACCACCCGTGCAGAAGGAGACGGCTTGGAATTTTTGAACGAGTCGGGTGAGGGAATGGAGGAGGAGCAGCAGCAGAATGATGATTGCGAGGACGGCTCACAAGGGACTGGACGTGACTTAATAACACGGACCGGCGAGGTATATATATATGAAGACTAGCTCTATTCATGAATCAGTAGATGACGATGTATTATATGGTATATATATTAACGAGTGTTTTCTTATTTTAGACCTCTGAATCTTCTAGAAAAAAGCGAGGCCCGGCCAAACGGCTGGCATCGAATCAGCATTACACGATTGGGCGTCTCTCAAATGAAGGCGAACCGTTGGAACCCAAGAGTGTCGCAAATGCGTTCACACAACAATGTGGATGTCTTGTCAGGGACATGGTGCCGATAAGCATTCAGTATTGGTATAAGCCCAATGCGGCAAAGGGAGAGCCAGCACAGCCAGAGCCAGAAGAGGGTGCAGCAGTCAACTATGTCACCAAGGTCTTGAAAGACAGACTTTGGGATTCCCTCATTCCACATTTCAATCTGCCGGTCACCGAGTCCCTGGAAGAAGCAGAGAAACAGAAGGAGAAAGTCAGGGAGTGGGCTCTCAAGAAGATGGCTGCACAGTTCAATAACCACAAGAAGAGGTTATGGAACGCCTATGTCAACGCCGATCGACAAGCTCCAGAATTTACTGGCCCCAATGAGTTCCTGCGGGATCACTGGGACGCATTTGTGGAGTACAAGGAGTCAGAGCTGGGTAAGCTAAGGAGTCAAAAAAATCAGGCAAATGCTGCAAAAAAGAAATATCACCATAAGTTGGGTCCAGGTGGTTACAAAAGGGCCGAGCCTAAGTGGGATATGCAAGAGGCCGCCCTACGAGAAAAAGGCATCGAACCAGAAACAGAACAATGGCCCAGAAGGTCAAGAAATTGGGCACTTGCCCATGGAGCTGTCTATGATGAGAGAACAGGGAAATTAGTTGAAGAGAAGAAACAAATTGCTGAACCCCTGGGAGCACTTGTCAAGACAATCGCCGAGGTTCAAGAGGGGACGTTCAAGCCGGACAGAGAGAACGACGAGCTGACAAAGGCCCTCGGGAACAAAGAACACACAGGATGAACACGGGGTCTGGGTTCTGCTATTCCGTGGAGGTCTGGGTTCTCCGAAGAGAGCCAGACTTATAGAAGCCGAGAGAGAGCGAAGAAGCGGAAGGCGCAGGAGGAGGCCTCACGGATAGAGAGCATAGAAAGGCAACAGGCTGAGCTGAGAGAGTTGTATTTGCTGCAGCAGAAGGCACTGGAGGAATTAAAGTCGCAAGGGGCAACTCAGCATCACCTAGAACATGCATCAGGCGACCGATCTCAGCGGAGAAGCAGCGTGGCTTCCACGGAGGTACCGATGGTTCACTACCCCGTGGATGATATCACCAAGAAGACAGACTGTCAGCTGCATTATCCCATGAAGAACATATCGATGAAGGTGGCGGTTGGCTATGTCTTGCCATCTGGACCTGGACAAACCTGGCATGGCCGTGAGATTCGACCTGGCTTTGCTAAGGTCGGGGTGGATGCAATTGAAAGGGGGTATGAGTCCCTCCTTCTTGACGTCGCTGGACCTGAAGAGGAGGAAAAACTGGGAGAAGTATTGGGTGGTATAATTCTTTGGGATAAGAAACACATCGTGTTTCCAGGCTCGGCGCCAAGGCGGCCACCCTCTCCTCCGAGTCCTCGCAATTCACCACCTCCCGACGACGACAGGGACGACTACCACCATACCCCGAGTCCACATCGATCTCCACCTCAATGTCAGCCGCCTCCGCCACCTCCGCCGCCTCAGCCCACTCGTAAGTCCCAGAGTTGTGGCAAGTCCGCTGCTATGTCCACTAGCAATGTCTCTCCGAAGAAACGGGCCAAGATAGCTAAGGCGGTGCCGCCTCCTCCTATCGAGAAGACTGCTGAAGAAATTGAGGCGGAGGACAGAGCCAAAGTGAAAAGGAAGCTCGCAGCCCTACGCCCGACCCCTACACCGAAGCAGGTATATACTCTGGAACAGAAGGAGTGGGCCTTTGATATGCTTACCCAACCTTCGCAATATGAATTGCGTAAGCCAGATGACTACAAGCGTTGTTTGGATAAGCAGGTAGATGCAAAAAAAGAAGCTAATAAGACAAGCGCAACTGCAAGAGGGAAAAGAGACGTTGCCCAGCTTGGAGCACAGACCAAAAAATCGATCTCCCCGCTAAAGGTCTTTGCTAGTGATGCTGGTGGGAGTGTTGCTCAACCCAATCCCGCCGACTTTGCTAAAGAAGCTGGTTTGACTCTTTCTCAATTGCTAGATGAAGGTATCACCCCAAAGGCGCCTATAGCACGACAATATGAAAAGGGGAAGAGTCTGGTCCCACCTGAGATTGAAATGAATCTACCAACGCAAATGCGAAAATTGCATAAGTGGTACCTGCAAGCCGCAAAGGGCACGCAAGATTTTCTCCTTATGCAAATCACAAAGGACCATTTCTTAGGTCAAGACTTGGTGCATATTGAGTTTGATGAATTCTTTCAGCTATTCAATCAAGACGCGCTCGACAAATCTCTCGTCAGTGCCTATGTTCTGTAAGTGATTCATTATTTCTATAAGTCTCTAGCTCAACTCGTTCTTTGCATGTAATTTTCCTCACTACGCTGTTTATTATGCAGAATGAAGAGTATGGAGTGTAAGAAAAGGAATGACCTCCAACTTGGATTCATTGATCCAAATCGAGTTAACGGAGCAATGATACAGAGGAATCGCAAGGAGACGGAGGATAACTTGCTAGAGTTCCTACTTATGCAGGAATACCGAGCTAGAATACTCTTTCCGTACAACATCAGGTGAGTGTTACTATCTTATACACAGTTACTTTTCCTTACTCGATGTTATAAGTGTAATTGATGAGTTTATTAACTTACATAATCAAACTTGCACGCAGTTACCACTGGATTTTGCTAAAGATTGAACCTGACTATGGAAGGGTTCAAATCTTTGACTCGATGAATAAACCACTTAATGAATACAAAAGCATCTTTGATGTGATGGATAGGTAATTTCAATCATTACGGCATTATATCGGTCTCTTTCGTTCATCTATAACTCATCTATTCATTTTGTTTGCTCGGCAGTGTTTGGAAACGGTTTATACGCACAGCTAAAGGTGAATGGAAAAATGAGCTGATTTACCGTCAGATCGAGGTAAGTCGTACGAGCTAGGTCCACACATCCCTTTAATTCTAGTTTCAAATACCATTAAGTATATCAATCTTGATATGTCACTGACTAAAATCTATTCTCGTAAAGTGTGCGAGGCAGCCTTCGGGGACTAATCTATGTGCATACTACACTTGCGAGAACCTTCGTGCGCAGGTCACCGAAGGAATTGATTTTCAAACAGTAAGTAAACAATATACTGACAAATTCATTTTATTGGCATCAATTTTGTTATGATGATTCATATTCATATTGTTCTTCTTCTTCGTAGTTCGAAGCAAAGCGGAAACTGCTCTCACCGACTGAACGCGTAGTAGGAATTCAAGAGGAATTAGCCGGATTTCTGCTTGAACATGTCATTAACCCAAAGGGTGAATTTCATGCCGGTTTCGATTAGACAATTTTTATAATTAAACACAAGTCGTGATTTTATGTGTGTGAACAAGTTGTATATATACTTGTATGCTTGTATATATATATGTATCGTTTTATATATTATGTTGTAATGCTGTATGAATAAGTATATAAGAAAACTTGTTTGAAATGAATCAAACAATTGAATGGAGCAAAATACAAATATACCCTAAACCCTAAAGCCCTAAATAATAATTGAAAACCAGAAAAATAAAGAAGCAGCAGAGGCTGCCACGTGTGGAAACTTTAGTCCCGGTTCGTAACACGAACCGGGACTAAAGGTCCTAGCCCACGAGCGCCTGGACCTTGCCACGTGGTCACTATTTAGTCCCGGTTCGTATAGCAACCGGGACTAAAGATAGGGCTCCAGTCCCGGTTGGTTAGTCCCGGTTGCGCAACCGGGACTGAAGGCCGATACGAACCGGGACTGAAGCCCGGTTTTCCACTAGTGGTATGACATAAAGATGTACACACAACAATATAATTCATTTTTAAAACATTTTTAAATATATTGAAAATGCATTTCAAATAAAAGAAGCAATATATACCCGGGAGCAAAAAGCTATACCCATAGGAATGCTGCAAGATTGCAAGTCGTAGTTAAATTAGGACATAGCAGCTAGCTGTCCGTGTCCTACTAGAGTACGTATAGACGTGCTCACGGTCCTAACGGCACCTATATATTTCACACAAAAAAACGGCACGATACTTGCTCTTGCTATCTCCGGATCGGATCATTGGAGGATTCATGGGCAACTTCGGCCGAAACCGTGCGCACAAAAGGAACAAGGCAAAAAAGAAGAAAAAATCCCACCAAAAGGAGGAGAGGATGAGAGTGGAGGACGAGAAGATGGAGCAGACGCCGGGCGGCGACCAGGCCGAAGGAGTGGTCGTCGTCGCCGACACCGACCATCAAGAAGAAGTAGAAGAAGAAGAAGAAAGAAGACGATGGTGCTGCTGCTGTGCGACGACGGCGTGGAGCTGGTGGTGCCCAAGGAGGAGGCTAGACGATACGGCAGGACCATCGAGCGCATGATCAAGCGCGACCGCTACAGCAACCCCGCCTACACCCAGAACATAAGCATTGGCAACCGCGGCTACTCCATGATTGACCTCCCCGTCGAATCCAACATTCTCCCCAAGATCATCCAATACTACAACAAGAAGCACGACGACACGGGCGAGTTCATCGGTGGCCTCGACCACGCCACACTCTTTGACCTCATCCTCGCTGCCAGCAACCTAGAGAACCAAGGCCTGCTCGACGTCGTCTGCAGCGTCGTCTCAAACAGGATCGCCGGCAAGTCGTCCACACAGATCCGCGCCATGTTCGGCATCAGGCCAGCTCCTGCAGCAGGCCGCTCCACTCAACGACAAACAGTAAAGAAGATCATCACACTGGATTCCACGGCGAGGTCGGAAGAACTGGATCTGGAGGAGAGGGCTCTAAGGGCTCTCCACCTCGTCCGTTGCCAGGACTTCACTGCGTACGACCCCAAGCGCCGCGCTTTCTTGCATTCACGGTTCAGTGAATACAATATCGCCTTCTTTGACCTTGACGAGGAGTGTAAGTACAATTCGTGTACACGCATTAGTTATGTTTTTTTCTCGATCGCCCCTCCTCGCCACGTTTCTATCATGGATAGGCCCCTCGCTAGCGGGTCTCTCTTAATCTTTCTTTACATGCTGACATGCATAGTGATTGTAATGATTAACCCATGATTACTCGATTGCAGCTAGGTTTGGCCGTGGGCTCCCACTTCACTGCATTGATGAGTCGTCGATCGTGAGCTCATCCGTCAACTTCATTTCCTTGAAGGTGCGCGAGTCGGATGTCGGCTTCCCGATCAACGTGTTTGGTACTGTCATCGCCCGGGACTTTATCGACTATAGATGTGTCTCTATCTTCAAGCGTGATAGCGATGATTCCCAGGTCATCACCTCGCCGGTATGTTTTTTTTGGTTGAGTGTTTAGTACTTCATATATTTAGACTGAAACCTAGGCACAACATCACTAGTTCCCGAATAACTAATTCGGTCATGGTTACACGTCCTTGGCTTTCTCATGAAATCGACACATATGTTTCAGCGGGATTATTCTCCACATTTTCATTTAAAACTCTATCATGCATGGATGCAGGATGATACATTGACTTTGCTAGATCCACATCGAGGGCTTGTTCCACAAGATATTATTTACTTTGAGATCAATTTAAAGATTAAGTGTGAGGGAGGTGCAACTAAAGACTTTAGCAGAGGTTTAACAGATTTCAACATTTGCCGCGTCCGTTACCAAACTACGACTACCACTCTAATCAGCTGGCTGAGCAGGGTGGAACTAGAGATTGCACTTGTTCGATGTCCTCTAGAAGCTTCCATTACCATCGACATTCTCGAGGGGCCATGTGATCTCACAAGAGTAGCTGCTTGGACTAGTGGAAACACAAATGCTCGTATCATTCTGTATGGTAGTGAAGCAGCTGCTGGCATTCAGATGACAGATTCTGGTTATTCTGTCGTGTTAGCTCGTCGTGTGGTACTTGTTCCACTGGGTGAAAAACTGGTGTTGCATCTTCTTGGTAAAGATGAAGCTGAGGACCTTGTCCTCACTCTAGGACATTGTGATGATGAACACAACCATGTTTGCAAGATGGGCTACAGCGAACTGCAGGTGAAAGTTTCTTGGACAGCGATCCCAAGAAGAAAGATAGATGACTGGAAGGAGGTTGTTGGAGATATCTGGCTGTTAAAATGACATGGAGTCGCTTCGCGTCAGCTCTGAAGTTTTTTTTTCAAGAAACAGCAGAAGTGCTGCCTTTCATTTAGACAGAAGGAAATAAATATCTACAAGGTGCCAACTTTCAAGTGGATATCGATCTCCTTGTAAATTAATACACTGCCCCTAATGGCCTAATGTCATGTCTTTGTAACTAGCTAGCCAGAAGTCTAAAATTATTCAAAAATAAAGTTTCTGTTGAAGGACTTTGCGGATCACTCGATCAAACAAGCGTTCCGGCTATGGTAATAATTTGTGTACCACCTGGTTGGGTAACCCACCGCCACCGGAGTTCATTGTAGAATGTAGAGTTATTGGCATTTGAGTGTGCAGGTTGAGTTAATGGATGCAGCCGTTTATTTAATCTAAAAAATAAGAAAACTATTCAGAAGTTTGAAATTATTAAAAAATTGTTTTTATTCATGCTTATACATAACGCACTTTGGATGTATAAAAAACACTTTAAGGAGAATCCCAGCTTTGATAGGAAATGTACGAGGGGGTTGAGTTGAATATTGTTTACCCTTATATGCATTGCGATTTGGATTTCCAAATGAAATCAGTTACCCCTTCTTCTTTTAGAGAAATCAGTTGAAGTATTCTAAGATATTACGTTGGGTTATTATGTTTTGTTGGTTTGGCAATATCTTTTGGGTTGCATACAGGAACATGATAATTCCATAATTTTTTTAATTTCAGATACTTATGTATAGTGTAGTTGACATTGTTTGTTTTTGTTGTGCTTGCTCACATCACATCTTTTTTCGATAAAGAGCAGAAATAAGATACACACAACCACAACCTAGTCGAGATAAAGAGAACAAAAAGGCGAAATTACATTATTATTTTCTTGTATGTCGTCGCTGTCTTCCATGGACCTATCTGCAAATGAGTACTCCCTCTGTTCTTCTAATTTTCTTGTAAAGTCAACATTTTAAATGTTGACCAAGTTGTTGCAAAAATATAACAATATTTATCAAACCAGATAGCTATATGATGACAATAATATTAGTCATGAGTTCGGCGATACTAATTTAATGTCATAAATGCTGGTGTCCTTTTGTTTAAATTAGTCAAATTTTAAAAAGTTTGACTCTCCAAAATAGTTGAGTACACTCTTTGAAAGACAGAGAGGGTAATGAAAATGCATAATTGATGGTTTTAAGAAAAAAGGGAGTCAGTTTTACCCGTGCATTGACATTTTAGAAAACAATTACCCTATTTTATAGAAATTCCTCCCGCTTAACCCATTTGAATTTTTTTTGCTAGTTTTACTCATAAGGCCGTCTTTACCACTTAGATACAGAGACCGTGGTACTTTCCCATTAAAAAAAAGTTTTACTCATTTAAACAATTTTTGTAGGGGCACCGGCCTCTTTTACCACATTATGTTAGGTAAGACTTGATATTTTTGTCCTGCCATATTTTACACCTAGCGACCTTCTCCTTCTAGTCCTTGTGTACCTCTGCATGATGAAAAAGGTGACATCGCGGAAGATGATTGTAGGGATGCGGGTTCATATGGCACGCGACCGCTAGAAAAAAGAGGTTGGTGCGCACTATGTTGGCAATGGAACGAAGGGGGTACTAGTTGCCCGGAGAATGTAGCATGTCACCTATATATCTGACGATGGGGTCCGACTTTCCAGATTGGGATAAAAGTGTAGAACGGTTAAAATTAGGGACAAGGCGTTCTAGCTCTCGGATGCATATGCCTCCTTTTTTTGAAATGCATTTCAAGTTATTTAAGATTTTAAATATTCCAAAGATTTTTTTTTGCGTGTCCATCTTTATATTTTACGAGCTTACAAAGTTGTTTCAAGAAAAATCAACTTTATGTGTAACATATGTAAGAAGACAAAATTTGGTGCTAAATACGGCCTTTTCGCGAAGCTTTTCTTTGTGTTTTTGTACAGCCCATAAATAATGTCAATTTTTCACAAAAATCTTCATGAACACGTAGAGCATGGAGATCTATATGTGAATATTTTTCCTAATGTTTTTACAATTTTAAAATCTACTTTTTTAGATAAAGGGAATATATGCACCCAGAGGAAAAGTGCATTTCCGTAAAAATAGTACCCTTTTTACTAAATGGGGTAATCTAAAAAGTATATAGAAGGGGCGCTGTTACCTGTTTCAAATGGAAAATACCAAGCTATAGGTGGTAAAAAAATATGAAAAATCCTGACGGAAGGATTCAAGGATAGATATGAAATTGGAAAGTATATGTACGGACCTTTTCCGTCAAGAATTTGGAATCTGAATTGTAGATGATACCGGTCTTGCCTTTCACAGCACGGGTTAATTAGCTACTTATAAACACCACAAACCGATCGACTTGTACTACGAGGCGAAGCCGATCGATCCATTCCACCACAAACTCCCGACGACAAACTTCCATCCATTGCCATGGGTAACTTGAGACGACGACACGAGAAGAAAAAGGAGAAGAGGAAGCAAGCCATGACATTAGCGGCCAAGGACTGGATGAGGGGGGGTGGTGGTGCTGCGGAGCACGGACGGCGTGGAGCTGGTGGTACCCAAGGCGGAGGCGCGCCGGTACGGCACCAAGGTCAAGGACGGCATCAGGCACCACCACTGGCTCGACCGCGCCTACGGCGGAGCGGCCTGAAGCAGCAATGGCTACTCACTCGTCCATCCCTCCGTCCGATCTGACACCCTCTTCAAGGTTATCCAATACTCTAACCGGCAAGCCTCCGATCCCGGCGCCGGCAGCTGGGACGCCGCCAAGTTTGCCCACGACCTCGACCACGCAACCCTCTTCGACCTCGTCCTCGCCGCGGAATCTCTTGGGAACCAAGGCCTACTCGACCTTACCTGCCACACAGTCGCCGACATGATCCACGGCAAGTCACCCACACAGATCCAAGCCATGTTCGGCATCAGGCCTCCACAAGGCAAGAAAACAAAGAATAAGCTCATGACACCGGAGCAGAAGCGGGCGTTGGAGTTGGAGGAGAGGGCGCTGAGGGCTCTCCACACGGTTCGCTGCCACGAGTTCACCATATACGACCCTAAGCACAATTGCTTCTTGTATACTAGGTTCTTTTACTTTTGCAACATGGCCTTCTTCGACCACGACAAAGAATGTGAGTGCTACCAAATGTTTTATTTGTTCAATAGCTCGTCATACTCGTTAATCTACCTCGCGATCTAGATTTTTAGTTTCGACTATGATCATATGAATTAATGTTCTTTATATATTCGCAGCCGACTTTGGTCGCGGACCCCCGCTCCATGAGGTACCTCTGCCGTTGAGTAAGTCCATCGTACATTCGGCCCTCAACTTCATCTCCTTGAAGGTGTGTGAGTCGGATGTCGGCTTCCCCGTCAACGTGTTCGGTACCGTTATCGCCCGGGATCATATCGACTATAGATGTGTCTATCTCTTCAGGCGTGAAGAAGATGATTTCCAGACCAGCACCTCGCCGGTACGTACCAGACAATTTCTTCCTATCTACCGTGGACTCTTCATTCATCCTTTGAACTTCTAACTTGTTTCAAAACTTGACTATATCCTATAAATTGTCTTGTCAAACTCATCTAACTTGGATTATGTTTTGATCTGATTCTATTTGTCATAAAATCCTATGCATGCAGGATGATGAGTTAACATTGATGGATCCATCTCGAGGGCTTATTCCAGATGATAATGTTTTCTTGGAGTTCAATCTAAAGATCAAGTGTGATGGAGGTGAAGTCAAATACTTCAGCAGAGGTGTAACTGAATTCAACAGTGCATGCCTCGATGATGCGGAGAGCATGACCGTGAGTCTAGTAAGCTGGTTGAGTAGTGTGGAATTGTTGTGTTCAGATGTAACACATCCCTTCGAAGCCTCCATTTCAATCAACATTCTCAAAGGGACATGTGATCTCACAAGAGTAGCCGCTTGGACTACTAGTCCTCAACATACCTATGATCGCATCATTCTATATCACAGTGGCGCAGCTGCAAGCAATCAGACAACGATCGCATTATTTCGTCGTGTGGTAGTTGTTCCACATGATGAAAAGCTAGCGCTCCATCTTGTTGTTGATGATGATGAAACCGAGGACCTTTTCCTCACTCTAGGACACTCTGATGATGAACAAAAACATGTATGCAGGACGGGTTGCAGCGAAATGGAAGTGAAAGTTGCTTGGACAATTGTCCCGAAAAAAAGGAAGAGATACAACAAGTGGGAGTATATTGGAAATCAGCACTTGTAATGAATTGTTTTGTCTTGTCCCTTAAGTGGAGATTGATCTTCTCCAAAAGTAAAATCCCTATATCTCATGTCTTTATAGTACCTAACTAGCTAGATGTGTGAAGTTGTTCACAAAAAAATTGTTCATGGTTATATATAAACCACATGATGAATAAAAAGAATCATGCAATGTAGAATCCTAGTTTTAAGAGGAAGTGTGTGATGATGCTGAGTTCACTATTGTTTATCCTTATATATAAATATTCTTTGCAATTTGAATCTGCAAATCAAATAAGTTTTTATCTAAGGTCATGGGCGTGTATCTCATCTGCTAGCCAGGTCTTAAGTGGTCAAGTTCTCCATGGCACGATTGCATAGGCACATCCAAAGCACGACCGGACCTGTTGTACTACTACTACACGAGCGCCCACTAGTATACCTTCCATTAAGACCATTTTCATATTAAAAAAGGTAGTATACCTTCCATCCAAAGATAGCTATTAGCCATGTTATTTCGCTCAAACTTCATTGTCGGGAAATGCAGATAGCAAGAAGCGACATGGACACCTCGAATTCGCAGGTTTCAGCCTTTGTTTAAATTTACTACATTCTATAGCGCATGTACGCAGCTTGCGGATGGAGGACATTGTTAAGCGATGGAGATGGATCACGTACAAGCATGTAGTATATGCTTTGCTTTTTGTTTTTTGTGAAATGTAGGCAGTTATAAACTAGCTTATAATTAGTGGATGTGGCGTTTTAGTTCTGGGATGTATATGCTCCCTTTATCTGAATATGCATAATCGACGCTTTTATGAAAAGGGAGTCATCTTTTACCCCATGCATTGACATAGACAACCAATTACCCTATTTTAAAGAAATTCCACCCACTTGTCCCATTTGGAAATACGTGTGCAAGTTTTACCAATTTAATTAATTTCTTGGGAAACTTACCCCTTAAACTTCTACCATATTATGTTAGGTATGACTCGATATTTCATCCTGGCATATTTTGCCTCCGCGACCTTTGCCTCCTTGTCCTCACGATGACGAGGGCCATGAAGTGACATTCGAGTGTAGGGATGCAGGTTCATATGCCGCGTGACTGGCAAAAGAAGAGGTAGGTGCGTACTATGCTGTCGATGGTGCGGAGGAAGGTGATTAATAGTTGTACAGAGAAAATACGCCTCCAATGTAGCATGGCATGTATATCTGATAGTCAGGTCCCACCTTACAGATCGGCAAAAGTGTATTAAAAGGTGTAAAAATTAGTACGTTTTAAAAAAAAGGGTAATCTAAAAAAATATGTAGGAGTTGTTACCTGTTTCAAATGGCAATGCCAAGCTATAGGTGGTAAAAAAACAAAATCACCGGGAGAAAAATAGCACACGAGGGAAGGATAGATGTGAAATAGGAAAGTATCACGTGACGTACGTACGGCTCTTTTCCGTCAAGTATTTGGAATCCGAATTGTAGAAGCAATCGGCCATGGTCTTTCACCACGGGATAGTTACTTAAGCACCACGAACCAAGGAGCTGAATCCGACCGATCCTCCAGCCATCCAGCAGCCATGGGTAGTAACTTCCTCCGACGACACATGAAGAAAAAGGAGAAGAGGAGGCGAGCCATGGCAATTGTTGAGGAGAAGAGGAGGCAAGCCATGGCAATTGTTGAGGACAAGACGAAGCAGATGGTGGTGCTGCAGAGCCAGGACTTGGTGGAGTTCCTGGTGTCCAAGGCGGAGGCGTGCCGGTACGGGACCAATCTTGAGATCAGCGTCACCATGGGCCTGTACGACGACGCCTACGTACGCAGCAGAAGCAGCTGCAACATGTGCTACCCGCTCCTCAGCCTCTTCGTCGAGTCCGTCGTCCTCGCCAAGGTCATCTACTACTCCGACCAGCAAGCCTCGGATCCCGGCTGGGACGCCGCCGGGTTCGTCCGCGGCCTCGACCACGCCGCGCTCTTCGACCTCCTCCTCGCTGCAGAGAACCTCCAGAACAGAGGCCTGCTCGACCTCACCTGCAGCACAGTCAACGGCATGATCCACGGCAAGTCGCCGACAGAGATCAGAGCCATGTTCGGCATCAGGCCTCCACGGACCAAACATGGCAACACAATTACAAAGATGCTCATGACACCAGAGCAGAAGCAGGCGTTATTGAAGCTGGAGGAGAGGGCGCTCAGGGCTCTCCACGCCGTTCGCTGCCACGAGTTCACCCTATACGACCCCAAGAAACATGGCTTCGTGTACACCCGGTATTTAGACATTTACAACTTCGCCTTCTTCGACCACTACAAAGAATGTGAGTGCTACTACTAAATATTTCGTTCGTTCAATATAATAGCCCTTCATACTACTTGTATTTCATTCGTTAATCTACCTCGCAAGCTAGGTTCTTAGTTTCAGCGACCGACCATCATATGAATTAATGTCCTTTTATATATTTGCAGCCGAGTTTGGTCGTGGGCCCCCGCTTCACGAGGTACCTCTGCCGTTGAGTAAGTCGATCGTATATTCGGCCGTCAACTTCATCTCCTTGAAGGTGTGTAAGTCGGATGTCGGCTTCCCCATCAACGTGTTCGGTACCGTTATTGCCCGGGATCATACCGATTATAGATGCGTCTATATCTTCAAGCGTGAAGCGGATGATTTCCAAACCATCACCTCGCCGGTACGTACAAAACGGTTTCTTCCTCCCTACCATGGACCCGTCGCCACCCTTCCATTAAACTTCTGTCTTGTTACAAAAATTCATTGTATCCTACAAGTGTCTAGGTAGTCAAACTCATCTAAATTTGATTTTATGTTTTGGGCTGATTCTATTTGTCGCAAAATCCTCTGCATGCATGTAGGATGATGCGCTAACTTTGATGGATCCATCTCGAGGGCTTGTTCCGGATGATAGTGTTTTCTTGGAGTTTGATCTAAAGATCAAGTGTGATGGAGGTGTAGTCAAAGACTTCAGTAGAGGTGTAACGGAATTCAACACTGCCCGCCTTTACGATGAGGAGAGCATGACAGTGAGGCTAATGAGCTGGTTGAGTAGTGTGGAATTGGTGTGTGCAGATGTAACACATCCCCTCGAAGCCTCCATTTCAATGAACATTCTCAAAGGGACATGTGATCTCACAAGAGTAGCTGCTTGGACTACTCGAAATACCGATGATCGTATCATTCTATATGACGGTGTAGCAGCTGCAAGCAGTCTGACGACGTCAAGCGGTAAATCCATCGCGTTATCTCGTCGTGTGGTACTCGTTCCACTTGATGAAAAGTTGGTGCTCCATATTATTGTTGATGATGATGAAACCGAGGAACTTGTCCTTACTCTAGGACACTCAGATGATGAACACAAACATGTACGCAAGACAGGTTGCGGCGAAGTGGAGGTGAAAGTTGATTGGTTAATTGTCCCGAAAAAAAGGAAGAGATGCAACATGTGGGAGGACATTGGAAATCAGCACTTGTTACTATGACATTAGGGAATAATTTTGTCTCGTCCCTTCAGTGGTGATCAATCTCCTCAAAATCAGAACTCATGTATCACATGTCTTTATAGTACATAATTTACACTAGTGGGGACAGGGCCTCCAGTCCCGGCCCGTAAAGGCCTTTAGTCCCGGTTTGCAAACCGGGACCCCAGCCGCGGGACTAAAGGCTAAACCTTTAGTCCCGGCCCGGTTACCAGCCGGGACTGGAGGGTGTCCACGTGGGCGGCTCCGAGCGCATCAGGGCCAGGACCCTTTAGTCCCGGTTGGTGGCTCCAACCGGGACTAAAGGGATCCGATATAATTTTTGGTAGAATTATTGAAAAAAAGCCCAAATTTTTTTCAGATTTTTTAAATTTCCATATTTTTGAATATTTGAATTGTTTAACAGTCTCCACTCTCCACTTAATCTCTAATCACCTCTATTTTCATATCAAATTACATACTTATGGTCCTCACTTCCCGGTCGGTCACCCATCCTCACACTACTCCACCCTTAGCACGCTTAACTTCTCCATTCCTTCCCTACTACCTTCCAACACTGCGCTCGCGACTTCTTGATAATGCTATGCTATCAATTCTATTAACCCATACACTTTGGTAACATATGATTTTAATTTTTTGAATTCCAAATAATTCACAAAATAAGCAACAATGATTAAGTAATAGTACGCATCAATGAATTCCAAATAATCTTTATGCATAATTTAATTATTAATTTTTAAACTCAAAATATTCAAAAAATAATAAAAAAACTTAAAAAATTCCAAAATTCTAAAATTAATAAAAAACTTCAAAATGACCAAAAAGTAGAAGAAACAACAAAATAAATGAAAAAATCCAAAAAAAAATCATGTTTTCTCATTATTTCTGACAAAATCTAAAATCTTCCTGCTTTCATATTTCCCTTTGGAATTTTGAGAAAGTAGAATTTGTGCAAACGGCCGTAGGCGTTGAAATCGGATGTAAAATTTTGTGTAGATAATTTTTCATATATTATACGTTTTTTTTCGAGTCCGTATGCAAAAGTTATAGCCGTTTTAATTTGGAACAACTTTTTTTTGCAAAAAATATCAAAATTCAAATTTTCAAATTTTCCATAAAAGTTGGTTGCGTGAGGTACATGCATGTCAAAGGATTTTGAAATTTGAAGTTTTTATCATTTTCGTTTATTTATTTTAGAGACCTTTAGTCCCGGTTTGAGCCACAAACCGGGACTAAAGGGTAGGCTTTAGTCCCGGTTTAAACCACCAACCGGGACTAAAGGGTAGGGACCTTTAGTCCCGGTTGGTGGGTCAAACCGGGACTAAAGCCTCCATTTGAACCGGGACTAATGCTTCCTGGCCCACATTTTCATTTGAACCGGGACTAATGCTCATATTAGTCGCGGATCAAATTGTTTGGGGACTAAAGGGGTCGAACGGAAGCCCTTTTTTCTACTAGTGTTAACATATGTTTGAAGTTGTTTTAAAAAGTATGTATGTTTATGGTTGTGTGCACATCCAAAGATGCAGTGGCCGGAGGTTTTCCTTTTTTTTAAACAATTGAGTGCTGGCTGAAACAGTATTTGTTCTTTTTCTTTATCCATACACATAATTAATGGAGCTATTATCTAAGAATATTCGGTACTCCAAAGTATGTAATATACACCTTCCATTTTAAACTATAAAATATTCTGTCGAATGGTAATGTAGACTAGTGGCTGGTTACGCCAACGGGCAGAGCAGCTTGGCATCCGCGTAAAGAGGGCTTTGGTTGATGACATGGCAAATTTGTCAAGCTTACACCATGGGTACGTGGCACTGTTTGATCGCTGACCTCATAACCGTGATGCTGACTGTATTGTCTGTGCCGGAGCCAGGATCATGTGTGCATCGTCACCATCACGTCCCTTGTTGCACTCAACCTCAATGCCATCGTCCTCGTGGAGGTCGAGTTTCTTGTTGTTGCCGGCACCGTTCTCGTCTTCTCCGTGGACGTCGAGGTAGTCGGCCCGAGCCTCGAGCGACATCAGCAGGTAGACGAACCACATGAGCATGGCGTCCAGGGCAAGCAGCGCGCCGCCGCCAAACATCCCGTCCGTCTTCGCCGTCGACGGGCAGCTCAGGGTGCCATCGGGCTGCACCACCGGCATGTACCGGAGGTTGGCGTGCTGCGTGACGGTGGCCCAGAACAGCATCGCCAGAGCCGACGCCGACACCAGCCTGCATAAGACAAATATTTAATCGATAATTGATCAAAAACTGAAGAATAATAATGCATGAATGCATGATCCGTAGAGAACTGAGGGATTATTTTCACTACTCCGCGATGACGAAGAAGACGGCGAGGCCGGTTTTCCTCAACAGAGCTCGGCGAGGAACTGTCGGTTGCTGGTGGTCGGTCTTCTTGTTAGCTGGGTAGGGGCGCAGGACAGCGATGTGGCCGGCGACAACGGTCAGAAGCAGCGACAGCACGGATAGGCTCCCCATGGCGACGCTGAGGCGAGGGAGCTCGCACATGACCATCGAGCCATCGTCTCCTCCGACGATGATACTTTTTCCAAAAGAGGCTGCAAACAGTTGAGTATGTTGCATGAATGAAATTCTAATTCGGCTAGTGATCAACAACAGGTGGATCGAGATGGATCAACGTTCATGCGTACGTACAATTTTATCCTCGGCGACTATACCAAAAACCATGGCCTTCACACCGAAAAAGAAGAGAACAAGCCCACGCTTCAGCCAACCTGGAGAAGAACCCATTATTTCTGATGCTTGATTGCAGGCAAATGCTGCTCACGAGTTATTTCTGATGGGTTATCCTCTGAACTCAGCCGGATATTAATGCGTTGCTTTGCTGCTAAGTAAATTAATATAGAGCAACGAGCTTTTTTGGATTTATTTGATGCCTAGTTAGGACTACTATGTTGTTTGGTATCACTTTTATATTCTTTGTTCCGGGGAAACCAATGGACTTGCCTGTCTATATATGAGATGAGAAGATTTCAAGGAACGATTTTCATTTTGCTGGAACATGGATTTATAGGGATGCGTTCAAATTAGAAAAATAATACTCAAAATCGGAAAAATTCAAAAATATTTGCACAGTTAGCCAGGGCTCGAAAAATTAGAAATTGTTGGATAGGGCCAGACGATAGGTGCATGCGTCAGCCAAAGGCGTAGCTGGGCCCTAGGCTACATGGGCCATGGCCTGGGGCGTGAAAAGTCCAGCAAGCCTATATTTTAGATTTTGGCCTGGGGCCGCAG